>CP141145.1:9362000-9962000 GCA_035235625.1 Saururus chinensis | reverse complement strand
ACTACTTGTTGTTTGAACATAATAGTATCAAATTATAGTACAAAAATATTTAATGTAAAATTACATCATAAACTAAATAGGGTTTCATTCAAGTACATGTTTAAAATATATAATATATAAATTAATATTAATAAATTGGTATTCACGTGTCTAGTTATGCACCACTAAAAGTTTAACACTGATAAATATTAGATGTTCTACATTTGCTATGAAGTCTGATCGTCATCCTTTCTTAGCACACTAAGTCTTCTTATTGCTCACTCATTTAGCCACAAGGATATTAAGTATACAAATATACCTACTTAGATGAGTAAACAAGAATTGGATGCAATGGTAAAACAATAACGATTCAAGTATCACAAACAATCATTAAATAGTTGTAAATAAAAAATAAATAACTAATTTTTCATTATGACAACATCTAGGAGTCTAACTATCCTCCTTGATGTATGCCACACAAGGTCTATATACAACTTGGTAGCCAAATTTATGAGTTTAACTACCCACATTAGATAATGATCTACCACAACTCAACTTTAGCCTTTTTTAGAGGCCAACGCCCACCTCCATCTACATCATAAAGTGAAGGTCCACAAAGGGCTTATAAACCTAAGTGGTCGAGATCTTAATTTATATGATCATCGAAACCTCATGTATTATACTACGCTAGACTTTATATCTTTTAATGCTATGATATGTTCGAACCTAATTCCCAAGTTAGGGGAGCAATTCTATATACAAACTTTCACTTTTTGAGAGCTAAAAGAACATAATTTTGTTTCATACCATACCCTTCTAACTACGTGGTGAAAACAACTCAATTTTGAAGCCAACTAGACATTAGGATCCTATATCATTGAGTGTCAAATACAAAGTGAAGGGAAGACTATCAAGTAAAGGATTCACACATGCCTAAGGCTTACTTACCTAGTATTATACATGTATAACTTAATATATATTCACATATTTATCATACACAAAAATTGTGCTATTAAGTATCTTATAAATAACATATACTTTCTCAAATATATGTTTGAATTTTCATAAACCAATACACCATAGGTAACTTCATAGACGTCTCAATGAGGGTGTGGGTGACCATTGACATCTAGTCTACATGTCGAAACCTTACTACAATAGATGGGCTGATGTCACCACTTAGGGTAAGTCACTACCAGTGACTAGGCTTAACATTGACATGGTTTAGCATGTCAATGAAAGTACTATTTGTCTTCCTCCAGTTACCTACGCTATTACTGACATGTCGGTGATCATTCTAATGATTGGGAAGGAAATGTCAGAGACCCTATTGGTTTACCCAACAACCTCAAAACTATAAACATGATTCACTCTTCACTAGAACCACCAACCCCTCATGAAAACCATGATTTTAGAGTCATTGAATTATCATGAATCGAAAACATGATCGCATAACTTAAGCATGACATTACTCTAAAAATTCTTAGAAATTATCTACAACATACTTTTAAACTCATCAAACAAGCAATATAATCGAATCAAATCATCCATTTAACACCATTAAATGGTAGCAAGGTTAGTAATTCAATCAATTCTTTAACTAAAATCACAAGGTCTTCAAATGTTGTCCTTTTCCTCTACCTTTAGACTTTGATGTGCCATAAATATCTCTTTTTTGTCTTAAAGTCAGAATTCTAAGAAGATTAGGGTTGCAGGGTATTAAAGGTCAACTGATTTTTGGTGTATAACTAATGAGTACGATATATGTGTTATTTTATCCCTATTTACTTTATGTTTTTAGCCTTAATTAGGAGTTAATATAGTCTAGATAATTAGAAATTAGAATTAATAATAATACTATTAGCTAGTATCAATTTATGGTTGAAAATGACTTATTGCTTTGTTTTTATTTTAGATTTCCTACAGTGTGATTGATCAAGGAAGTAGGGCAATCGATCAACTACATGACCAGTAGTGTGATCAATTGGCACTATGGGGTGATTTGTGAATTTCAGGTATAAAGTTGTTTTTTGATTGATCGGCTCGATGGGGGCAATCGATTGGGTAACACGTAGTTTCCCAATTTTGGCCCTTTTGAGTTCTTTTTGAAGTCAAACTCTTCAACCGACTTAAGGGTCTATATAAACACTTAATTGGCACAAATTAGGAAGATCCCAACCCTATTTTTTGAAGGCTTGAATTATAGAAGAAGAAAGAGCAACCAACAGATTTAATGAAGATGCTAGGATCTCCATCAACTATGCAAGCAAAAGATTTCAAACTTAGGAATTTAATGAAGCCGTAGATGAGTAGCAATTTATTTTACTTCTAATTTATATCTTTGTGTGATGTATACAAATTGTATAACACAAGATTTCTATATTGAAACAAGTTTTAATGGTTTATTCAATGATATATTGATTTTATTCATCTTATAGAGGATAGATCTATGTGGTATTGATATTCAACATCAAATTTAATACCTGTTGTTTAGATGAGATGTTTATACAATATGATTCATACTTATGTGGTTAAAGAATTGGATGAGTTATGTTAAGATTTGACGAGTCATTCTTATAGCCTAGATTAGTGCAGTTGATTTGTGCTATGTAAAAGATAGTTCATGCTATGAAATTAATTATTGATTTTCTCTAAGTAGTTCTAATTTTTAGCCAATAACACTTTTTTCATAAACATACATGATCTAGATTGACGTTATAATTCTATCGGTCGATTTACATTCTTAAGTTAGTTTCTTTAATATTACTTTGTCATTCTATTTACATTAGTTTTCATTTTCAATTCAAAACAAAATTTTCTTCAAGTTTGGTAATAAATGAATTTCATCCCTGATGTTTGACATCCATTAATTCCTATCTTTGTACAATTATCTTGTACACTTTCAAATGATTTAATTTTAAATGATCAATAACCTCATGATTACTTAAAGCCATCGCATCATACAATAGTTTCAAAATTGTTGACATGTATGTCAATTTTTTTCGACTTGTCGGCGGTTCTACCAATATTTATGTTATTATGTCGTCTCCTATAGACAGTAGAAATCAGGCCTTGCCAATGCAAACATCGATGTGTCGATGCTTGTCGATAGTAAACTCAGTTTTCATTGATGTAAGCACTAACGTGTTGATGCTTGCTGATAAAAACTTCTTCATTTGAAAAACTAAATACATTTTTACAAATGAAATTCCCTTTGCCAGTTTTAAACTTATTATTAATGCAATTTTCCTGAGTTTGATACTCATTATTATTACTACCTCCATTGACATGTTCCATGATACGCCAGTGTCTGTCACAACCCGGATTTTCAAAACCCTTTTAAATAAAGGACACGCGATAAATCACGATAAATTTTTTTTTCTTCTTTAAATCAAATCAAATCAATCGACTAAATATCCAAAACATGATAACTATGGTTCACAAATACGAATATCGAAATATATGATATTATTACACGTGTCAAAATTCAATAAATAGCAAGTTAACTAAGTTTGTCATCTGTCCAAAAATAAACAACTAAGTAAAGTTGGTTCTCACGCCAATAATTACAATTACTTACAAGATTATAGAAGCAGGAAGCTAGATCCCATTACTGCAATGCCGTCCTCAAACGCCCGCCAATGTTTTGATCTCACAAAATCCCCATCTAAAGAACCTGTAAGCAAACAAGACCAAACAAAAACCAAACATCTCCTCCCCTTGGAACAAAAGTAAAATTTAATATTTTTCGGATCGGGCCAACATCACCTCTATGTTAGTTGCCTACGTACTCATCAGACAACATCTTAAATGTTTCAAACAAGATTAGATCGAGACGTAGTTCTGCCTAAAACTACACTGTACTAAGAAGCATAGCATCACACATGTAATGCTTAAGTATTTAAAAGCAACCTACATTTTATGCAAGTCCTTTAATCGTTCCACTTGTTCTAATTAAACAAGCAATATGAAACAATGTTATTATTTATCTCTTGAACCATTATCTGATAATTAATATCCCCGTCTAATCCCAATGGTAGACAGACTCATCAAATGTCATCCTAAGTGACAAATGATAAACTCACCATAGACCACCCTCAAAGGTAAATCCATGATGAAACACCCTAGAATCCACCAGGAAGTACTATCACCCCTCCTAGCCCATGAAGGACCTGACCAGAGTGGTGAGAGGTGTGGGAGTACTATGACCAAGTTTCAGACTTTGGAAAAATCCCAGAGACTATATAATGACCCTTTTACCCGTTATAGTTAAATTACTGTATCAAAACCACTTACCCAACTTTGGGGCTCAGGTGCAGGGGTTTATGAGTTGATTTGAAAATTAGGAAAATTTCCAGTAAGATCTTATTATGTACCCTAAATATAGACCAAACCTAATAGTGAGGAAAAATCTCAGTGATTGGGTAATTGACCATTTTGCTTCTAGGGTTCACGATGCTGTCACATGCCAGGAAAATTACACTGAGTTCATGAAGTAAAGTAGTACCCTTAAGCTAAATTTTGGACTCATTGGATGTCAATAAGGATTTAAACAAAATGATAGAAATACCCCTTTGAGTGGACCCGCCCACATTCGTGTGAATGGAAGCGTGGGTAAGTTTGAGTGTGGAGCCTCCTGAGAGGATAACGACTTAAAATAAATAAAAGGGTAATGAGATGACCAAATAACCCAAGGGAGAGTATCATACCCTAGGTGGTAGAATTACCCTAATGCACTTAAGGGCAGTATGTTCCATTTCTACCAAAACTAACAACCTAACTACCAAGCGTTAGGGTATGCTATAGTGATGTTAAATGGCTTCAAAAGGAAGGGGTGTAACTAGTAAGTGACATAAAGACCTTGTCAGGTGACAATGTCATGGGAAATAAGGGGAAGAACCCTATTCTTAGGGTTTAAGGCAGCGCATTTCACTTGTTTGCAACCCAGTGCACCGATCAACTAGAGTATTATTATATGTAACTCGCGTGTTGCGTTAGAGTTGTTTACACTCTTGGGCTTGAATTTGCTGAGCGCTAGCCCTGCAAATGAGTGGAATGGGCCTTCATTTATTATTTATGCACTTGTGTTGATTATTTTGATGCATGCTTTTGTTATTGATGTGTTAAGTTATATCAGTAACTTTAGGTTAATAAAGACTAATCAAGAGATATTGGTTGTCCTGGGTTGGGGGGAGAACAACTAACCAAGATAAAGACTAAAATACCCTCAATAGGGTTTGAGACTGGTTCATGGAGTGAGCGAGGCCCCGACATAAAATTTTATCTTTATTAATGAACCGAGGGTGGTTATGGGATGTTCTTTGAGTTATAGCTCAGTGGATGAGCTATTTATTGGGCTGATTCACGATCTGAAGAGGATCCAAATGGTTGGGTGAATACTTGACTGGATGAAAATAATCGAGTCTAAGTTTTAGATGTTTGGGTGAGTCAATGGTCATAAGGATCTGAGACTTCTATGTTTACATTAGTAATATCTTAGAAGACATTTTCTCCCTGAGTTGGGGAATGGTGGAGATTGCAATAAGCTTCTTCATCACCACGACGGTTTGGGTATTGACCAGAGGGTCTTTACCGCGGGTCTCCTGCAGGTCCTCCCAGGACTGTATAGTACGTACAAAAAGCGGAGTTGTATGAGCATCATTGAAGGCTTGTGCTTCTTACCAATTTGTGTCCATGAGCACAGTTGGGATCCTCTTCTCCAGATTCGTGGCAGGCTATTGAGAGCCCTGGGGATTTGGGTGAAGCTACTGTGAAGCAGTCTACTCCAATGTTGGAGTCATGTATTTGGGAATTTCTTCGAGAGTTGAGTTATCTCTGAGTGTATACAACTTTGATAGTATTGATTATTAAACAAGAGTTGTGAGATAATTAATAACATTGTTTGATATTGCTTGTTTAATTAGACAAGGGGAACTATTAAAGGACTTGTATAAAATGTAGGTTAGAAATACTTAAGCATTGCATGTGTGGTGCTATGCTTCTTAGGATAGTGTAGTTTCTCGGCAAAACAACGTCTGGAAACATTAGACATGTTTGTCTGATGTGTACGTAGGTAACTAACATCTGGTCATGTTGGCCTAATCCGAAAAATATTAATAAAACCTTTTGCCCCTTTGGAATCTCTTGTCCTAAAGGTGGAGAGGTTCCATTGTTGTTGTGGTTGTCTTGTTTGGTTGGTTGCAGATTCTCCAGGCGACAACAAGTGAGGCTAGGAGACAAGCACAAGATGAAGTTTCTCGTTTTTGCAATTTTGGTACGTAGTGTATCTTTGGTGTGAGAGTCAACTTAGTTATATATTTTTAGACGGATGAAGGACTTGTACTTAGATAGATGAGTTATTCTTATTGAATTTTGAGACTGCAATAATAGCATATGTTTTGATATTCGTTTTTATGAACCCTAGTTATCATGACCTGGATATTTAATCGAATGGTTTGTTTTTTATTTAAAAAAGAAAAAAAATTTCTCATGACTTACGGTTTATGCTATTTAAAAAGGCTTTTAAAAATCTGGGTCATTACATCTACACTCGTCACTGAGATGCTTATAAGAAAAGCTACTTACCCTCTATTAGTCCACCTTCTAGCCTTAGTTAAAGACACTTAAGGATTTCCCACTAGGACACTTAACACCCAGGAAGATGAAAGGCTGAACATTCGACAAAGTGAACATCACCTTCTTTCCCAAACAATCCACATAGAAACCATCTCAAGGTTTTCCTCCGCTCGAAGGGAAGACGAATGAGTAGAGACACGCAATGGTATGGATAGAAACTTATGATCAACATCAAGCTCATGAGCAAAATGCGGAAAGATGAATGAGTGAGAAGAACAGGAAATCAAATAACACCTTAGCATAGTAAGAGGCAATGAGGATCATACCTTCCACTACATCCAAGGGATTGGCCACCTTGTGTGCCGATATAATATACACCTTCCCCTCATTGACTGGCCTCTTTCCCTTAACATCTTGCTGCCCATTGGTTGGTCTAGCCTGGGGCCCTGGGTTTTGCAGAACCAGTTGTTGCCTAGGTGCACCACTATGAGCTCGTTGAGGGCATTATTCCTTGTTGTGCTCCTTTGATCATTTATAATTAAATCCTTTGCAAGTGTACAAGGTAATTGTACTAGGATGAATATTTAAGGGTTGTCGAACCTCATGGACGGATAAATTATTACTCAATCTAGAGAGGAATTTGCTGGTTGTAAACTAAAAAGAACTTAAACTTAAATTAAGAAAAAGAAAAGAAATCAACTAGTTTAAAGGATGGAAATTTACTTAGGAAATCGAATCCACTATAGAACCATAACAATTCCTTAACTTTTAATCTAAATCTAGTGTGAATATGAATAAGTATTCTCAGCTACAAGCTAGAATTACTTTAGAAAAAATCATTAATTAACTTCCATGGCATGAACTATCTTCGACAATAGCACGAATCATCTACACTAAATAGCTATAGGCATGACCCGTCTAATCTTAGTATAACTCATCCAAGTCATTAATTATTTGAACATTAAAACTATTGCATGACCATCTCATCTAAATCACAGAAATTAGAATTGATGCAAATATCAAAACCACATCAATCTATCATCTACAAGACAATAAATCAATATAGAATTGAATAAACATGAAAAGCTCTTCCATTAAAAAGGAAATCCTTATCATACAATTGTCATAATTCACAACTGAGATCTAAATTAAAAAGAAAATAAACTGAAACTTATCTATAGCTTCATTAACTCCTAAGTAAAAGAAAAGTCTAGCCTTCCAAGGTAGAAGAAAGCACTTAAATCTCCATTGAAAGCTTTGAGTTCTTCTCCATCTTCTTCTTCCTTCTTCTCTTCAGAAAATCTACTTGCTAACCCCCAATTTCGAGTCAAATATGTCTTTATATAGGCATTAGATCCGTAAGAAAGAGTCCAATATGAAAAAAACTCGAAATTGATTGAAATAAGGAAACTGCGCGTTATCCCGTTCGAACGCCCTGCATGCCCTTTCGAATGCTTGAACTGACTTTTCTTCAAACTTACGTTATACCGATCGAACGGTAAGTGAGGCCGTTCGAACGCCAATGAAGAATCTGCAAAATAAGCCAATTTAATTCAAAACATCATGAAAGCTTTTTCTAACCTAATTAAATTTAATATCTAATAATTTAACCTATATTAACTCTTAAATGAGACTAGAAAATCGAATAATTAAGGGTAAAATAACATATAAATTATACTTATCAACCTTTTGCCCACAAAAGTACAAGCACTGCTAGCACGGTCATCGAATGGGCCACAATTTGGTGATACCGACTGATGCGCTAGTGCAACTTCCTAAAATCTCTTTGAATAGTCCCTTTTGTAATGCCCCTTTTTCCTACATCGGCAGCAAGCGATGTGAGCACGACGACTAGTGTGGTCCGGCTGCACTTCATTGGTGTGGTTCCTCACAAGGTTACCACCACAATGCTTATGGCCCCGGTGTGCATGAGAATCCTCTTGTCTTGACCTCTTGGGTTACTGCCCCCTCTTCCTCATCTACTCCTCTGAGTCCCGTTCCATGAGGATAGCGGTCTCAAGCACCTCCGCTAAAGTCCTATGTCGGAAGGGTACTACCTGGCCTTTGATGAAGGGCCTCAGTCCATCCTCAAACTTCCTCGTATGCTCATACTGACTGCTAAAGAAGTGAGGTACGAAGCATTCGAGCTCAACAAACTTATTCTCATAGGCTTAACACTGTCATGGATCCCTGTTGAAAGCTTAAGAATTCCTTCTTCTTCGCTTCCAGCACGTGGAGGGGAAAATACGTCTTATTGAAAGAAGACAAGAATTCCACCTAAGGAATATCCACGTGACCTTGGAACTACTGCCGCTCCATTGACAACCACCATCTCTGAGCCTCACCCTCAAATGTGAAGACTCCAAGTCAACTCTTCTTCTTCTATGTGCATCATCGGGCACTGAAGATTTTCTCCATGTGGAGTCTCCATTTATCTGCCTTGGAAGCATCTAACCCAACTTTGAAGCTAGGAGGGTTAAGTTTCTTTAATCCATCAAGTGAAAGAGACTCAAACCGACTGCCACTAGCTTGCTTAGCTTGGATAAACTGTGTTAACCCCTATCCCCTCAACGGCAATTAACACATCCTCAACTCTAGGGTCTCGGGCACCATGATGGTTATTAGCGCCAGCATGATTAGAGCTAGCCATCTACACAACAACTAGACATTAATCATACCGCCTACTAAAACAAGGCAATACGAGCGCACAAGCATAACAAACAACACAATCAAGCAAGCAAACATTGAAGTTCAACAACCAACAAAATTTCACATCGTTAGTTATGTCTAACTCCTTTATCATCTGACACACCTTTAACCCATAAGACTCATCACCTTACCTTATTTACTCTTGGACAAAGAGGTGCTCCGATACCAAAAACTTTTTGTCACGCCCTGGCACTCACCCGACCGAAGCTAAACCCGGTCCAAGGGATGCTTGAAGCACACGGGGGTGACAAATTGTTAAACACATACGGAGTTGTGCACCTTTAAATCTTTTTGCAAGAGAAATAAGAAAAGGTATAAAAGACTTTAAATAAGAAACAATCCTCAAGTCTCAACCCACAACTTAGAATTCTGAGCCAACAAACATGGCTAGAATTAGAAAGTCATAAACAAGTCTAAAACCACAAGGGTGACAAGAATCTGGAACATGATCAACCATATAAAATGTTCTAGCATCAAACCTGAGTAAATAAGAAATATAGCAGAGTTTTGAGGCATTCATGCCTACTCCAAAGCACTCCCCAACCGTTCTTCATATAGAGGATCCTGCTCAACTGGATGTCGCACCATGCAACCCCAAAACAGAACACACAGAAAGTGGTGTGAGTATAAACTCAGTAAAGTTTTGAATACAAAAATGGTAAATCACGAAAACAACCACGGCATATCAACATGGTCTATCGGATCTACATAACATATAATATCTCATTTCTGATTACTTTCCTTACCATAATCATACTTGATTATAAGTAATTATCATGTATGAAAATAACTCAACCTACTATTCATAGCACAAATAATCACATTATAACATAAACATCCATCCTGCATTATGGGTGTCTGAAGTATATGATGCATACCCATTCTTCTTCATAAAATTCAACCTGCATGACACGTGTCTCCAACACACAATCACATCATACATATCCATACCCATTAACGTGTATGAGAAGTGTCTCTACCACACAATCATATCATGCATATTAATTACATTTAACCTGCATGAGAAGTGTCTCTACCACACAATAATATCATGCATATTCTTTGCATTTAGCGTGCATGAGAATTGTCTCTACCACACAATCAGATCATGCATATTTACTCTCATCCATAAGCATTCACCCTACATGAGATGTGCCTCTAACTCGCTGACCACAATCAACAATGGTGAAAATTTCATAAAATAGAGAGAATAAATATGCTCCACAAGGCTGAATCCCTCGAGCAATCCTATGACAAATAGACCTGCTCCTCCAGGCCAAAGCCCTCAAGCAACCCCATAACAAATAGAACATCTCCTCAAGGCCAATGCCCTTGAGCAACACCTACCTATCAAGACTTAACTCTTGAGTAGTCCTGCTTGTCAAGACCGAAGTCCCAAGCAACAACGCGTGGTAAGCCAGAGCATAGAACAAACCAACCTGGATTCTCAGGGTCTAGATAATCTCAAGAGTTTGGTCTCCTTAGAGAATTTCTGCTCTTCTCAAGCCGAGGAGGAAAACCCGACCTCAAGGGATGTAAAACCCCGTCCTTTCAGACGTAAAACACCATCCTTTTGGACGTAAAACTAGAAGCCTTTGATCAATTAACCTGACAAGCAATATGATACAGTTGCATCCAATCGATCAACATGGCTAATCTTAATAATTTCTCATTCATAAATCCTTCTCATGATGTATGCAACATGGTACATACGTGGGCAATGACCACATGAATTCTAATTCATGAAACATGCTCCCCAACAGCCATACATGCATCATTTCTATTCATAAGCATCATCAATCATCATAATTACTCCCACATGTGTGTGAACATGGTAGAAACATTCCATTCAAAGCAATGGACATGCATTATAAATTTCCCATTAACATACTACACACATGTTGTTTTTCATTTAATCATGGCTGCTTACTGAAATCATGAGTGAAAACTATCAAAAAAACCAATTTGAATCAAGTGCAATCTTCTGCTAGATTTAACTAAGCATAATCATTACCATGCTTAAAGCTATAAATAGAACCATCATTCACCCATAATTTAATGATTATATGTGAAAACATACAAGTCCATTCTCTTGCTATAACCTTGCTGGAATCATATTCAAAGTATGAGGAATCATTCAAGATGCATTCAAGGCAAGAATTTATAACATGCTTAACCGAAAAACATGAAGTCCACTTAACACTTAGACATTTATTAAAGCTTCCAACATCAAATTCATACCTTTCCAGTAGCTCATCCTAGCATAAATTAAGAGGAAAAACATGAAAATGAGTAAAATAACAAAAATTACCATACTGCTGTGTTGGCATTCGAACGCTTTGCAAGGTTGATTGAACGCCTGGCCGTAAAATTGGCTTGCATGGTCGTTCGATCGCTAGAACCGATGTTCTGGTTCATCTTCTTCCTTTCCAATTCAAAACCAAACATACACATTAAAAAAGTGGAAAAAAAAGGTTTTTTCACTTTTCACTGAGTAACCGTATCTCTTGCCTAGGTATGCATAGGGGTTCATGTCAAAAGGTGGAATGTTGAAATAAATTCTTTTTATGACTTTCTTGGTTCTATAGGCTTTATAGTTCAAGTTATTACACCACCTTGAGCCAATTAGATTAGGGACATTGGCCTTTGTTACATAAACTATTTAGAAAGTTTATGAGGTCTAAGTATTGCACAAGTCACAATTTTAGGTATATTATGCTCTTATTCCCTGAAAAATGACTGAAAATTTTGAAGGCCATTACATGAGGTTTTATTAAGAGATGTTAAGGATGAAAGATTGTCATTGCTATATTTTTTATGTTAGTGAACTTAACGAGCTTTGTTAATGGGTCACATTAAGATATGCTTGTTTATAAAGATTGAGATTGTATGACCACAAGTTTTCACACTTCATGTTTTTGAAAAGTATATATGTAGTTGCACAATTATTTCTAAGATGAAGTAATAGAATGGATGATTTCTTACTTAAAAGTGATCAAATCGAAATTATTTACTTGACAAATATTCTCGGTTCGTTCCTTTTAGAAAAAGTTGTATGTTTCTAAGAGAAGATAGTTTGTAGAGTTTTTGTTTACATATTTTATTTTTAATAATTTTATTTGGTTTAGATGTTGTGGGTATCATTCCTACAAACCCTCACCGGAATTAACTTGTCGAAGTAGCGATACCTAGGGGTTCATTGGCTTATTGCATATGTTAAATGTAATCATGATTCCCTACAAAAGTAGCATTTTTTTTTATATTAGTTAGTTTTGTTTTGTTTTATTTTGCTCGAGGACTAGAAAAATATACATTTGAGTATACTTGATAAGTGTAATATATATATATATATATATATATATATATATATATATATATATATATATATATATATATATAAATTATATGCCTTTTTTACATTATTTGGTAGTATACTATTAGGTTAATTTAGAATTAATTATGTTTTAGTTATATGAAGATAATTATTAATATCTTAGTTTAATTATTAATTAATTTGAATGCTATTAGCAGTTTATGTATGTATTTGAATCAAGTTGGATTTTATTTATATGCTACATGTCTATAATGTAAATTTTTATGTTTTATAGTTATGATGGGCTTATCAAGGTCCTTGGACAACGTGTAAAATATTTATGAGTACTTTTGACATGCTTTAAAATGATTTGGACAACATTTTGAAGGGAAAAATATGTTGAAAATAAATATGGACGTGAATGAAAGACCTTAATGAATAGTAGAAAATTGGATATAAATATGGATTGTACAGTGAACTAACTTAGTTTCTTAAAAAGAACTGGATACAAAACTGAACAAAACTGTCCGGATTATAGAAATTGTATTGCCATTGGAATGGGCATGCAAAGTAATTGAATGGGATAACATGTAGTTTCCTATTTTAAGCCGGTTTTGAGTCATTTCCCTATTGGACTTCCTCTTATGATTTATGTAGAGATAAAGCCATATGGAGCTCGAAATTGATGAATTCCTATAGATTTTCTGAAGAGAAAAAGGGATAAGACAAAGGAGTAATCTAATCTTTCAAAGATTATTCAAGATCCTTCTTCTACTTGCAAGGCTAAATTTTCTTGGAGCTCAAAATTGATGAATTCTTATAGATTTTTTGAAGAGAAAAGGGAGAAGACAGAGGAACAATCAAAGCTTCCAATGGAGATTCAAGATCCTTCTTCTACCTTGCAAGGCTAAATTTTTTGTTACTTACGAGTTGCTGAAACTATAGACAATTGTATGATATGGATTTCATTTTTAATGGAATAGCTTTTCATGTTTATTCAATTCTATGTTGATTTATTAGTTTGTGCATGATAGATTGATGTGGATTTCAGATATACATCAATTTTAATTTATGTAATTTAGATGAGATGGTCATGCAATTGTTCTAATGTTCATATAATTAATTAATTAGATGAGTTATACTGTAATAAAATGAGTCATGCTTATAGTTTTGTTTAGTGTAGATGATTCATGTTATTGTCGAAGATAGTTCAAGTGCTATGGATTTAGTTAATGATTCTTTCTAAGGTAATTCTAGCTTATAGCTAAGAATGTTTGTGCAAATTCACACTTGATTTAGATTAACGGTTAAGAAATTGTTATGGTTATATGGTGGATTTGATTTGATTTTAGATTAGTATGATTACATTCTTTGTTTAATTTATCTTTTTCATTTAAATTTCATTAAAAAAATTCTTTTCTTAGATTTAGTAATTATTTCATCTGTCCCTAATGTTTGACAACCTTTTAATACTTATCCTAGAACAATTTACCTTGTATACATACAAAGGGTTTAGTTATAAACAATTAATGGTCAACATATCTCATCCCTTTCCACTAAGGTTTGCTCAAAAGCAATGTGAAGAACTCATTTGCAAAAAAAAAAAACTACTTCTTAGTCATGTTCTTATGAACTTATAACTGAATCATTTTTTTCTTCTAAATTATCAAGCCCCTAATCCAATACCGGAAAGAGGACGTGATAACTTCTAACCCAACCCTAGTATATATTGGAATGTATAGTTGAGTCATCACTTTGTTCCAAATCAATCCGGAAAATAAATATAGAAAGGGAAATTTAACTACTTTTAATAAAAATAGAATTAAGCATTCATCAACCCAATCAAAGTGCAATGACATAAACATATACCTCAAACTAATAAAAGAAATCTACTAACATAAAATGAAATGCTATCAAAATAATATGAAATTTCCATAATGTTCCTTTATTTATTATCTACTATCTATACCTTACCTAGCTTAGTGGCTTTATAGTTATCAACATGCTTGCAATACAAGTCATCCTGAGCACCTATGTGACACCATCGCATAGGGGATCTTAAAGGATTCCCAAACACAAAGTAAGGGTGAGTATAAATAGAGTAAGGCATTGCAAAACTTGTGTTAACACCCTAGCACATGCTTCAACATTCAAATAAAAGCTAACACACAAACCAAGTGTAAATAAATATCATAAATATAATAAAAAACATTAACAACCATTCAGTGTAAAAAGAATCTCAAAAACATGTCACAAGACAATAAAACCAATGTAACCATCCGATTCTCTTAATTGAGTATTTTTGTTAATTATTACTTAACTTCTTGTCTATTTGTGTCAAAAAGGTAGAGAAAATGTTTAATAAAAATCAAAGTGCTTATTTTCATACTTTTTTGGACAGTATATGGAAATCATTTTGATTTTGAGTGTGTAGGATAAGTAAAGGATTATGCATGGCTTTTCTAATTCCATGCCAATGTATCTTTGTTGAGTCTTAGTGTTGTGAAATTATATTTTCAATCTTGTAGTGTTTTGTTGTGAAATAGCCAAAGGGGGAGATTGTAAGAAAATCTATATCATATGTAATTTTAATTGGCTATTTTCGTTTGTCAAAAGTATGTCAGAAATATTGAGCATGTAAATAGTGATAAAATCCTTATTAGAAGTAATTGTGGTTAAGTCAAGTTCAAAATTGATGGACTTGAAAAATACATGTTTAGATGGATCAAGACTAAAGACTAAAGAATATTGATGATTTAAGAGGTTTATTAAGAACACATTCTCATACAAAAGTCAGTCAGAGAAGATTTAGAAGTCATTATGGAGGTTTTAGACGAATTTACAGTAAAATAGTCCTTTAACAATGTCATCGATTGATTGCTGGAAAAAGTCACTGATTAAATCTATCAATTGCTAATGAACTATGGAACAGAAGAGTTGAATCCATCGATCACCGAGGGAAGAGATCGATTGACACATTGAACAACCTTTTCATAAATGAAGTCAAGAGTTAGTCAATCGATCATTTCATTGATATATCGATCAATCAAGGAGTTACACCTTAAGAAAATAGTGAACAATCATTCACTAGTAGTTTTAGTTATCCTAAAAAAGCCATTTCAAAAGTGTTTTCTTTCGTAGATAAAATCAATGACTTAAATTGATTAAAAGACATATATAATGGCTAAGTTATGACAAATTTGAAGAGAGGAAAACCTAGAAAATATTTGAGAAGAAAGGAGAGTCCTTTGTACATTGTTTTCCTAGAGAATTCACAAATATCTTAAAGAAATTCTTCATGGTAAATTCGTGCTAATGCACAACTATAGTGAGATGATTTTACACAACAAATATTATAGTAGAGTAAGCAAAGATCTTCATCAAGGAATGATTAAAGAATCTCAAGAGGTAAATCAACAAACCAATAAGAAATCTTTGTTTGTGTTTCTAGAAGAAGAAGATGAAGAACAAAATATGGAGAGGAAAAAATTCAAGGAGGAAGAATTAAAGGCCAACATTATCAACAAGATAAGATCGAGCAAAGGAGATTGTGTCAAATCTAGAGGTTGGTTGGCTGTTTTTTATCTTGTAAGTTCTATATCGTTCTAGGCATTGATTTAGCCTTAGTTGAGGCTGCCATGGTTTTTTACCCCAGTTTGAGTTTTCCACATAAAAATGCTTGTATGATTGTGTGGTGTGCATGCTCGATTTATTAGTTATATTTATCATGAATGTCACTTAATAATTAGGTGTGTTTATTCCTCTTTAGAACAAATTCTTGTGCATTGAGGCTGAAACTTTTAGTCTTCATTTTGTTAGATAATCAGACTAGGGGCAATCTAGTGATTAGATATCATCTAAATGAATATTAAACTCTCAAACCAATTCCAAAAAGAAGGTCATCCATCCTATGGAAAATGAGGCACACCATGTTTTTGGAAAAATGTCCCAATGAGCATACACTTCCAAATCACGCATGGAGAGTTTTGAGGATGATTTAGAGGACTACTTTGGTTCTCGTAGATGATGAACAGGTGGTGTTGGACACTGTCTTGCCCAGCTACAATTCCCTCGCTACAATGGGGATGTGGAACCCGTAGAGTGGCTTTACCAAGCGGACAAATTCTTCGTTGATCAAGGAACTTATTCTGATGAGGAACGACTCTTGATACTGCCTTCAACCTCAATGAAGACTCCTCTATATGGTTCCAAAGCTATGAGAAGGAGGTCGACTTTCTAAAATGGTTTCCTTCTCTGATGAACTCAGTGTTCAATTTGGTTCTAATGTGTTCTAGGACTTTAACAAAATGCTTTCCACCCTCCGCCAGATTACTATAGTGTGTGCCTATTACTCAGAGTTTATCAAGATTGCCAACAATTGACTTGATTGACCTGTTGCAGCTCTAATAGGCACATTCAAAGGGGGACTCAAGCTTGAAATTGTGGTTGAGATGTGTCACGTTCATTACACTTCCATGCGTAAAGTGCATGGGCCTGCCTCAGTACCAGCGCCAATTTTAGCAGCATTTGCCTGCCTCAGCAACAACGCCAGGGTCTTCTTCCAATGCATGTCTCTCAGTGGGCCAGCCTAGCCCATTTTCTGCCACATATTTATTGGTTTGCTGCCTTACACCTGCTCAAATGTGATGAGAAGCATGTACTGGGCCACCAATGCTCAATCCCAAGAAGTTTAATTGTTGAGGAGGTGGTGAATGAGAATGGCCACTTGGCCATTGATGATTTTCCCTCATATGACAGCATTCTACTAGAGATTTAGGTGCATGCCTTTTTTAGAGTCCACTCCCCGGACCATGAGGGTTCAAGTCTCTCTTAATTGGCAATATATAGATCACTATTCTCATTGACTGCGGCTCCACTCACAACTTTATCAATGACAAGGTGGCACAGTGACTTGGGTGCTTTGTCTCTTATTCAAAACCCCTTTAGGTTCTGATAGAGGATGACAAACACTTTTGGAGCACTGGTGTGTGTGTGTGTACAGATGTCCCTATCCATCTAGAGGCATACCTTTGTCACCAACTTTTCTTGTTGCCCATGAAAGGGGCATATGTGGTGATGGCATCAACTTGGGGACGTCGTTTGGAAATATAGAGATATGATTATGGACTTTGAGGTGAGTGCCTAGCGAATACTTATTCAGGGCACTCAACCAGGGACACTACATTCTATCCAGTCAGTGAGTTCTCTCTTCCATTTCACACCTCAAGGCCTCTTTCTACAGCAACATGCCTCTCTAGGGGAGAGAGTTAGATGCATTGAAATAATTTTGAATTAAATATTTTTAAATCTTGAATTAAAATCATATTTTGTGTCAACTCATTACTTATTTGGGTTATTTATAATTTGAATAGGTAAGTTGGACCTCCGTTGTGTTTACATATCTAAATGGGCTACGATAGCATCCAAGTGGATGAGAAAGTGAAAACCAACTACCCAAAGCAATTCGAGGATCAAGAATGGGTTCTTAATGGTCTAAACATATATGGAATGGTCGAACACAATCTTATGGACCAATTGGATTTCACATTTGCATCAAGAGAACCAAATTCGGGAAGAAGTGGATTTGGACAAATTGACATAGCCTTAGTATTTCTATCATATTGCTCTATATAAAATTTGGATTGATATTATTCTTGTGGCAATAGAAATAAGTCTTCCGTGTATACAACCACTATTTTAGGAAGAAATTCATAATTCCGAAGTTATATATAGGTAAAATCATATATGCAAAGGGACAACTAGTTAAGTAACCCGAGGCCAACATATGGAAGATCTTTTCAATGGTTAATATTGATACACATAAGAAAAAACAAGGCTAATTGCATAACTAAAGGAAGATTGAAATATAATTATTAGCTAAAGAAATCTTTGATTTATTTGATTGATTTAGAATATAATCATTACCAAAGAAGCAACTAATCAAGCAATCAATCAAGAAGAAATCAAGGGATATGATTGGACCTTCCCCTTTAAAGCAACTCCTTCTACTCCTACAAAAAGTTGGGTGAACATAGGAGAGGATAGTCCCCTCCTCTTTGGAGCTCTCTTCTCCTATTTTTCACTTATTTTGTAGTTTTGATTTTTATATTTTATTTTACTGTCTTGTTAAGCCCTCTAGCTAAGGCTAGAAGTGAATTGTAACAATTTAATGAGGTTTTCTATTCATTTTCATCAATAGTTTCAAGGATTGATTAGTTGAAGTGATGTTTATTTAATATTGTTCTTTTTCTTATTTTTTTTGTGATCTCAATACATAAGATGCTTGAAGGATCTCCTTTTTGAACTTTTGTGGTTTTGATACATAGAATTCTTGAAGAAATAATTCTTTTAATCCTTCATCTATCCAAAGTATTTCATATCTCTCCTTTTGCTTTTCATATTCATATCTTCAAGTTAGGTAGAATCATTATTTGATCCTAACTGAGATAACATTACACATGAAGAACATCACTAGATGTTACAATGATCATTAATGCCTTAGTATTTTATATTATTAAATTTCATCAGTACATTTTCATTGCCTCAATACTCTTCTACTTTCCCCCTTAATTTTTCTCTACAACTATTTTGTAATCATTGTTATAGTCAAAGGTAATCCTTATGCATTCGACCTTGCAAGACTGCATCCACTTGTTCACTTGCAAATAATATAACTGTAATCTGTGGCTCAAATTAATAAATCAATAGTTTAAGTGTAACAAGTGTTTTGTGTAGTTGCTAGGGATTGCAACTTGTGATGATAACACCAGTTACATAATATTCTCCCTATTCATTCATTTTTTTACTTATTTTTCTCTCTTTGCTTTTATTTTTTTGAAAGTGAGAGTAATAGGACGAAGAATCATTGAAAAACTCAAACAGAAGGATGTCTTGGACATATCATTGATCAAAGAATTGTATAAAACCAATTGAAACATTCCGGGTGGTTTCATTCAACTTCCTTTGCTTCATTTCTTTTAGTTCTAAGATATTTTTTAGAATTTTTTTATTTATATATCAAGTTTCAATTATATGTCTTATCTTGGTTAATTTATAGATATTCTTTGTTTTAATTTTACTTTGTTGATTCTTTTGTTTTAGTTCTTTCAAAAAAAGAAAAAAAACTTTCTCAATTTTTTATGTGCTCATGGCAACGTGACCAAAGTGGTCTCTTAAAAAGTGTTGACATTGCTCTTAATATTTCTGAGTACTCTTTCTAAGTAATAATGGTTTTAATGATGTGCAAAAATAATCAGCAAGTTAAAACCTTGTGTGATTATTTGCAACCAACTAGAACAAGTTCTCCTTCTTGCATTATTTTTTCAACTAATGTGGGTAATTTTGATCTCAAGTCGGGAGTAATTAATTATCACCCAAATTTCATGGCTTGGAATTAGAAATCCCATATTTACATTTAGAGGAGCTTGAAGAGGTTTGTGCAACTTCATAAAACCAAAATGTTTCGATTGATGTTATTAGAGTAAACTCTTTCCATTGTCTTCAAAAGAAAATGTAAAAAATTGATTGAATTCTTTGAAGGCAAGATTTATTAAAGCATGATAAGAAATGCAAAGAGAATTTTTGAAAAAACTTTTCTCCACCCATAGAACTATTGCACTTAAAAAAAATATCATGAATTTCTCTCAAAAAGAAAATGAGATTTTCTTTCAATGTCGCAAAAGATTTAAAGAACTTTTGTTGTTGTGCCCACATCATTGATATGAAACATGACATACAACTAGTTTATTTTAATGACTTAACTTCTCAAATGAGGCAATTTGTTGAAATAATGTGTAAATGAGAGTCTTTTATTAAAGAACATGAGGAAGCATGGGACTATTTTGATTTGTTGGCTGAAAATGCCCAATCGTGGGAAGATTCTAATGAATTTTAAAGTACTAATAAGATAAAATCTAATGTGACAACTAAGGGGGGCATGTACCTTCTTAAGGAAGAGGATGATGTAAAACAAAAAATTGCAAGTTTAATTAGAAAAGTTGAGGCAATGGAAATTAATATAGAAAATATGTCTAAAGTTTCTCAAAAAAAAATTATTCGTAGTATATGTGAGAGTGATGGACACCAAACATAGGATTGTCCAATAATCACTGTTTTTCTATAGTTGTTGCATACTAAATCAAATGCTATTAATATTTACAAAAAGACCTTTATCTTCTCCTTATTCTGAAACATATACTACTAATTAGAGAAATCATCTTAACTTTAATTGGAAAAATGAGTCTAATGTGTAGGTACCTCATTCTTCTTCAACTTATGGTCCACAACATAAGAAGTCTCTTGAAGACATAGTGCAAATACTCATGAAGAGTTAAACAACAATTAACAACCAAATAATGCAAGTCATCAATCTCTTGAAGAAGTCTTTCACTTAGTTTACTACAACTTTAAACACTCAAGAAAAAGGGAAGTTTCCTTCTCAACCTCAACCAAATCATAAAGGTTAATTTGGTAATGAAAATTTGAATGTTTCATGTTCATAAGATGAGCATGCTATGTCCATCACCACTTTGAGAAGTGGAAAAGTCATTAACAAAGATATTTTAAAGAAGGTTATTGAACCCATAGAGTCTTTGAAATGTAAACATGGTGATGAACTTGACAACTCTGATTGTGTTTCTTCTATTCCCCCTCACTTTACTCAAAGATTAAACTCTTCTTCTAAATTGGTACAAAATGGTGACATTCGTTAAATTTCTGTCCAGGTTAAGATTAACATTTCTCTCTTAGATGTCATTAAACAAATTCCATCTTATGCAAACTTTTGAAAGACCTTTGTACAATCAAGTATAAGCTAAATGTATGAAAGAAAACATTTTTTGACAGAACAAGTATGCAAAATTTTGCAAATAAACACCCCACCCAAAGATAAAAATCCTAGTTGACCAACCATATCTTGTATAATTGAGAATTATAGAATTTAAAAAACTTTTCTTGAGCTTGGGAAAAGTATTAATGTCTTACCTTGTTTTGTTTTTGATCGATTGGGACTTGGTGAATTGAAGCCCACAAGCATTATACTTCAACTTGCATATCGCTCAGTTACAACACTAAGAGGAATTGTTGAGGATATGCTAGTGCAAGTAGATAAGTTTTACTTTCCTATTGGCTTTATTATTTTGGACACAACCATTTTTGAATGCTTGTACTCAAATGCTTGTCATATTATGCAGTCCATTTCTTGTTACTTCTAATGCTCTTATTAATTATAGAAATAATGTTATGAAGCTTTCTTTTTAAAATTTTACTTTAGAGCTTTGCATATTTAATATTTTTAGGCAATGAGGAGATGATGTTGATGTCTTGCTCATTTTAATTTTGATGATGTATATGTAATTAATAATGTAAATTCTTATTAGAATCAACCCCCGTGTTGGATACTAAAAAGTAGAAAGCACGCTTTGAGGTATTACCTACTCCTAATAGCACTCTCCCCCCTTTAAGTGTTCAAATACCCAAACTTGAATTAAAACCCCTTCCTAATGAGCTCAAATATGCATTTTTGGGTGAAGGAGAGACATATCCTATATTTGTTTCCTCACAATTGGACCACACACGAGAGCAAAAGTTGCTCCATGTCCTTATAGAGCATAAGAGTACAATTGGTTGGACCATAGCTGATATTAAGAGGATTAGTCCCTTAGTTTACACTCCTAGGATATTCCTGGAATATAATGTCAAACCCTCTAGAGATATGCAATGTAGGTTGAATTCTAAAATGAAAGAGGTTATGAGAGGAGTCCTAAAATTGTTAGATGCAGGGATCATATACCCTATTTCTCATAGTGAGTGGGTAAGTCCTACCCAAGTGGTGCCCAAGAAATCCAGTGAGATTGTTGTAAGAAATGAAAAAAATGAGTTGATCGCAAGTAGAGTTACCACCTGTCGGCGCATGTGTATTGACTATAGGAAACTCAACTCTGTCACTAGGAAAGATCATTTTCCCTTACTATTCATGGACCATATCATAGAAAGGTTGGTTGGACATCATTTTTATTATTTCCTTGATAGTTATCCTGGGTTTAACCAAATTGAGATTGCACTTGAGGATCGAAAAAAGACAACTTACATGTCCATTTGGTACCTTTGCTTATCAAAGGATGCCGTTTGGATTGTGTAATGCTCCTGCCACATTTCAAAGACGCATGATGAGTAAATTTAGTGTTATGGTGGAGTATTTTCTTGAATTTTTATGGATGATTTTGATGTCTTTGGAGATTCTTTTGATGATTGTCTTAAAAATTTGGAAAAACTTTGTTAGATGTGAGGAGAATGACCTTGTTTTAAATTGGGAAAAATATAATTTTATGGCACTAAGGGAAGTGTACTAGGTCATATCATTTATATGTAGGGAATTTAAGTGGATAAAGCCAAAATTGAATTGGTTGTTAATTTCCCTGGCCCAAAACAATTAAAGATGTTAAATCTTTTTTGGTGCATGCAGGATTTTATAGAAGGTTCATTAAAGATTTTAGTATTATATCTCGACCATTGTGCAACCTTCTATCAAAGGACAACTTCTTTGAATGGAGTGAAGCATACGAACGTGCCCTCACAAAACTAAAGAACATGCTCATTTCATCTCCTATTATGCAACCACTTGACTGGAGTTTGCCTTTTGAAATTATATGTGATGCGAGTGATTATGTTGTTGGGGCTATTTTTGGGCAACAAATGGATAAAAAGCCTTGTGTTATTCATTATGCAAGTAGGACATTAAATAGCGCTCAAATGAACGACTCAACTACTGAAAATGAACTTCTTGTTGTAGTGATTGCACTTGACATATTTAGATCATATGTGATTAAATCCCAAATTATTATTTTTACTGACTATGTAACTCTCAAATACCTTCCAAGCAAGAAGGATGCAAAGCCCAGATTGTTCAGGTTGATCTTTCTACTTCAAGAGTTTGATCTCACTATCAAAGTCAAGAAAGGAGTAGAGAATGTGGTTGCCAATCACTTGTCAAGATAAGAGTTTTTTTATCTCTTTCTACCATTTTGAAGCATGTGGTGGTTGTTTCTCTGCTTAAAAGACTACTGGCACGATTTTAAAACATGGTTTTATTTGGCGAACTCTCATCAAGGACACTCATGAATTTCACAAAGCATGTGAACTTTGTCAAAAGTTAGGAACCATATGACATTGCAACAGGATGCCTCTTAACCCAATTTTTGTTGTTCAAATTTTTTATTGTTGGGGCATTGATTTCATGGCACATTTTTCTCCCTCTTTTAGCTATCTTTATATTTCAGTAGATGTTGATTATGTGTCTACATGGATTGAGGCTATTCCAAGCAAAACAAATGACCAAAAGTTGTGAGATTTTCAATAGAAAATATTTTTTCAAGATTTAGAACACTTCGAGCCATTATAAGTGATCAAGGTACACACTTTTGCAATAGGTAGTTTGAGGCCTTGATGAAAAAATATGGAATCACACATAAAGTTGTTACACCTTATCACCCACAAACGAGTGGACAAGTAGAAATTTCGAATTGGGAATTGAAAATATTTTACGAAAAATGGTAAATCCAAATGGTAAGGATTGGTAATTAAGACTAACAAATGCTCTTTGGGCTTATCGTACTGCTTTCAAAACCCCAATTGGAATATCCCCTTATTGATTATTTTTTGGAAAGGCTTGTCTGTTGCCCGTGGAGTTAGAGCATAGGGCTTGTTGGGCAATCAAGGCTATCAACTTCAGTCTTGACAAGGCTGGATTACATAGAGCATTACAACTAAATGAATTAGATGATATTCGACATGATGCTTTAGTTAGAGAAATGAGTCAAATATGCAGATACCTTCTTCAAATTATGTTCCACTACATAAGAAGACTCTTGAAGACACATTGCAAGAATTCATGCAAAGTCAAGCAACAATTAACAACCAAACAATGCAAGCCATCAATGACTTGAAGACTTCTATCAGTCAATTGACTACAGGTTTGAGCACTCAATAAAAAGGGAAGTTTCCTTCTCAACCACAACCAAATCCTAAAGGTCAATTTGTAATTGAAAATTTAAATTCTTCAAGTTCACAAGAAGAGCATGCTAAGTCCATCACTACTTTGAGAAGTAGAAAAGTCATTAACAAAGACATTCCAATAAAGATTGTTGAACCTAAGGAGTCTTCAAATTCTAAGCATAGTGATGAACTTGACAACTCCGATTGTGTTTCTCTTATTCCTCCTCCTTTTCCTCACAGATTACAATCTTCTTTTAAATTGGTGCAAAATGGTGACATTCTTTTAAATTGAAAGACCTTTGTACAATGAAGCGTAAGCTAAATGTACAAAAGAAGGCATTTTTGACAGAATAAGTGCAATTTTGCAACAAAACACCCCACCCAAATATAAAGATCCTAGTTGTCCAACCATATCTTATATAATTGGGAATTATAGAATTGAAAAAGCTTTGCTTAATCTTGGGGCAAGTGTTAATCTCTTACCTTATTCTGTTTATGAGCAATTAGGTCTAGCGGATTTGAAACCCACCAACATAACACTTCAACATGTTGACCGCTCAATCAAAAGGCCAAGAGGAATAGTGGAAGATGTCCTTGTTTAAGTGGACAAATTCTATTTTCTAGTGGATTTCATTGTTTTAGACACACAACCAGTTTCAAATGCATCTTCTCAAATCCCTGTGATTTTGGGTCGTCCATTCCTTGCTACATCTAATGCTTTAATAAATTATCGGAATGGAGCGATGAGGCTTTCTTTTGGGAACTTCACATGTGAGTTAAATGTATTTGATACTAGTAGGCAACTATCAGACTTCGGTGATACTTTTGAGGTTGACATGGTTGAGAGTCTAGTGGAGATGTTTTTCCTTTTATTTATTCTAATGATCTACTAAATATTTTTTTAACTCACTCTGATTTGATTATAATTAATAAAGAGAAGATAATTGCATTGAAGGACCCTGGATGAGTTTAGATAGAGGTGTGTCTAGCTGAAGACAGTAAACTTAGCACTCCTGGGAAGCAACCCACTTTTGGTTTTCATAGTTATTTTTGTTTAATAGTTAGTTTTTAGTTTATTATGTTTGTCAATTGCTCTAATCATTATTAGGGTGAGCTTATATGATTCATTATTGATTTACCTTAATGTGACTATGCTTGTGCTTTATTGACTATTTTTCTTTTGATAGCTATGCACATGAGCACATCAACTGATATATTATCTCTTCTTTCCACTTTTCTTATATTAAGCATTACATTTGCTTTCTTTTATACATTGAGGACAATGTTTAGTTTAGGTTTGGGGGTGTAGAAAGAGATTTTTCTTTTATATTTTTTTAGTTTTACTTAAAAATGAAAATTTTAATTAGATTTATATCATGTATAAAGTTGCTAGAATGAATTATTGTTTAAGAAGACAAGTTGTATTATGCATGATTGATTTTACTAAATGAAGTCACACGTTTAGGAGGAGTTGATTTATAAATTTGACGTGGTTTTAATTTTAATTTTCTTCTATCATTTCAATTTTGAATTTTGTGGGTATATTCACTGCAAACCCTCACGAGACATAACTCATCCACTAGTGTAAGCTAGGGGTTTAAAGGCTTGTTGCATGATGCACTAAAATAATGCTCAATTAAATATTTCATATTTTGAATTGCAATCCTATTTTGTGTTAATTCATTGCTTATTTGGGTTATTTATGTTTTGAATAAGTTATTGGACCTTAATTGAGTTTACATGTCTAAACAGGCTTCAACAGGATCCAACTGGAAGAGGAAGTGAAGGCCAACTATCCAAAGTTATTTAAAAGTCAAGAATGGAATCTTAATGGTCTAACCATGCATGGAATGGTCGAACACAACCTTGTGGACCTGTTTGATTTGAGATTTGTATGAAGAGAACTAAATTAGGAAAGAAACTGATTCAGACAGATTGATAGAGCCTTAGTATTTAGTTCATAACATTTTATGTATAATTCGGATAGATACGATTCTGGTGGCATTAGAAAGAAGGCTTCCGTGGCTACATGTTTTATTTCATGAAGAAATTCCAAATTCTGAAGCTATATGGGTCGAATCCGGCATGCAATCTGAGAGCTAGTTAACTAACCCGAGGCTAGCACATGGAAAATCTTTTCATTGATTGTGATTGATACACATAAGGAAAGACAATGAGGCTGATTGGATAACTAAATGAAGATTCAAAGATACTTATTTGCTAAATAAATCATTGATTTATATGATTGATTTAGAATCTAATCATTGCCAAAGAAGCAACCAATCAGGCAATCAATCAGGATGCAATCTAGATATATAATTTCACTTTCCTCTTTGAAGCAACCCCTTCTATTTCTATAAATAGAGGGGTGGACGTGATAGATGGGGAATCCTCTCCTCTTTGGAGCTCTCTTCCCCTATTTTCTTCTTTCTTAATTTTTCCTTTCTCTAATTTTTCGTAACTATTTTCTTTGTTGCAAAAGGCTTTCCCTGTGGATCGACCTTTTCTACTACAATTGGTAAGTAAAAAAATCTGAATTTGACTTCTTCATAGTCTTAGTTCAGACGTACCAACAAATTGGAGCTGTTTCCAGGGATTGCAACGTGTGACAAGAATCCGTTACGAAAAAAACTCAATTTAACTTTACTAATTCTCTAACTTTTATTTTTGCACAATAACTCTTTAAATTCAGTCATTTACTTTATGTCATTTACTTTTAGCATTTAAATTCTGTAATTTTTTTCTTTTTTTTTTGTGACCGGAGGCACTACCCACGTTACTACTGGTATTTTTTCGGGATCAAACGTGCACCTTAATAATGCCTTTGGCCTTATTTTGTAATTTTAATTTTTGTTTATTAACTTCTAACTCTCTAACTTTTTATATTTTATCATTTAATTTCTGCACTTTTACTTTGATTTGTTACTAAAAAAAAAATTGTTGTTGCATGTTATCTTTGGTGCGTGATAATTCTGGACGATTGAAAAGAGTGAACAAATCTTTTGAAAATTATCTTTATTTTGATACAATGGAGGATCTAAGAACTAATGAGGAACTAAAAAGTGATAATGGGGATAATAATGCACAAAATGTTCAAGTTAAAACCTTACGTGATTATTTACAACCAACTAGATCAAGTTCTCCTTCTTGCATAATTTTTCCAACTAATGTGGGTGGTTTTGAACTCAAGCTGGGTGTAATTCAATTACTACCCAAATTTCATGGCTTAGATTCAGAAAGCCCATATTTGCATTTAAAAGAGTTTGAAGAGGTTTGTGCAACTTTCCCAAACCAAAATGTTTCAAATGATGTTATTAGATTAAAACTCTTTTTATTTTCTTTAAAGAAAAAAGAAAAAAATTGGTTGAATTCTTTGAAGCCAAGATCCATTGGAACATGGCAAGAAATGCAAAGAGAATTTTTTTTAAAAAAATTCCCCACCCATAGAACTAATACACTTAGAAAGAGCATCATGAATTTTTCACAAAAAGAAAATGAGACTTTCTTTCAATGTTGGGAAAGATTTAAAGAACTTTTGTTGTTGTGCCCACATCATGGATATGAAACATGGCGTACAATTAGTTTCTTTTATAATAGCTTGACTTCTGAAATGAGGCAATTTGTTGAAATGATGTGTAATGGAGAAATTTTAAATAAAGAACCTGAGGACGCATAGGACTATTTTGATGTGTTAATTGAAAATGCTCAATCATTAGAAGACTCTAATGAATTTGAAAGTAGTAATAAGACCAAATCTAATGGGACTACTAGGGGGGGCATGTACCTTCTTAAAGAAGAGGATGATGTAAAAGCAAAAATTACAAGTTTAACTAGAAAGGTTGAGGCTATGGAAATTAATAGGGAAAACATGTTTCAAGCTTATTAAAAAGTACAAGATATTTGTAGTATATGTGAGAGTGATGGACACCAAACACAGAATTGTATAACAATCCTTACTTTTCAAGAAGTGTTACATACTCAAGCAAATGTTATGAATACCTACAAAAGACTTTTTTCTTCTCCTCATTTTAAAACTTATACTCCTAATTGGAGAAATCATCGTAACTTTAGTTAGAGAAATGAGTCAAATTTGCAGATACCTTCTTCAAATTATGTTCCACCACATAAGAAGACTCTTGAAGACACATTGCAAGAATTCATGCAAAGTCAAGCAACAATCAACAACCAAACAATGCAAGCCATCAATGACTTAAAGACTTCTATTACTCAATTTAAAGAAAAAGGGAAGTTTTCTTCTCAACCTCAACCAAATCCTAAAGGTCAATTTGTAATTGAAAATTTAAATTCTTCAAGTTCACAAGAAGAGCATGTTAAGTCCATCACCACTTTGAGAAGTGGAAAAGTCATTAGCAAAGACATTCCAATGAAGGTTGTTGAACCTAAGGAGTCTTTGAATTCTAAACATGGTGATGAACTTGACAACTCCGATTGTGTTTCTCCTATTGCTCCTCCTTTTCCTCAAAGATTACAATCTTCTTCTAAATTGTTGCCAAATGGTGACATTCTTGAAATTTTCAAACAAGTGAAGATTAACATTCCTCTCTTAGATGTCATTAAACAAATTCCATCTTATGCTAAAATTTTGAAAACCTTTGTACAATGAAGCGTAAGCTAAATGTACAAAAGAAGGCATTTTTGACAGAACAAGTACAATTTTGTAACAAAACACCCCACCCAAATATAAAGATCCTGGTTGTCCAACCATATCTTGTATAATTGGGAATTATAGAGTTGAAAAAACTTTACTTGATCTTGGGGCATGTGTTAATCTCTTACCTTATTTCGTTTATGAACAATTGGGACTTGGTGAATTCAAGCCCACAAGCATTACACTTCAACTTGCAGATCGGTCAATCAAAAGGCCAAGAGGAATAGTGGAAGATGTCCTTGTTCAAGTGGACAAATTCTATTTTCCAGTGGACTTCATTGTTTTAGACACACAACCAATTTCAAATGCATCTTCTCAAATCCCTGTGATTTTGGGTCGTCCATTCCTTGCTACATCTAATGCTCTAATAAGTTGTCGGAATGGAGTGATGATGCTTTCTTTTGGTAACTTGACATGTGAGTTAAATGTATTTGATGCCAGTAGACAACCATCAGACTTCGATGAAACTTTTGAGGTTGACATGGTTGAGAGTTTAGTGGAGGATGCTTTTCCTTTTATTTATTCTGATGATCTACTAAATATTTGCTGAATTCAATCTGAATTAATTAGAATTGATAAAGAGAAGATAATTGCTTTGAAGGACCCTGGATGAGTTTAGATGGAGGTGTGTCTGGCTGAAGACAGTAAACTTAACGCTCCTGGGAGGCAACCCACTTTTGGTTTTGATAGTTATTTTTGTTTAATAGTTAGCTTTTTTTTTCAGTTAGTTTTTAGTTTATTGTCTTTGTCAACTACTCTAATCATTATTAGGGTGTGCTTATATGATTCATTCTTGATTTACCCTAATGTGATTATGTTTGTGCTTTATTAACTATTTTTCTTTTGATAGCTATGTACATGAGCATGTCAACCAATATAGTATCTCTTCTTTCCTCTTTTCTTATATTAAGCATTGCATTTGCTTTCTTTTATACATTGAGGACAATGTTTAGTTTAGGTTTGGGGGTATAGAAAGATATTTTTCTTTCATGTTTTTTTAGTCTTACTTAAAAAATGAAAAAATTAATTAGATTTATGTTTTTGCTTATTAGATTGATGCTTATTTTAGACATGTGACTATATTTAATGACATCATATTGCTTAGAATATGACTTGACAGATTTAATGATTTTGAGTTATGATTACTTCATATTGGTTTCTTGTGCTCCTATTTTGAAAAAATGAAGAAAGACATTTGCCTAAGTGAGAGTTCGAACCCTTGATTATGGTGTTACATCTTGGTGGATATCATTGAATCTAAGTAATTATTTTCTTATGAGAGTAAAACTTTGGCATGATCTAGTAGTATTCATGTTATCATGATAGAGTTTTGAGCTTCACTATTCTTGGTTTGTAGAACAGTCGAGGATTTTTTGTCAACACAATTCAAGTTAATTGTATAAGGTACTCAAGAAAAAGAGAAAAAAGAAAAAAAATGTGAAAAAAATGAATGAAAATTGTAATGAATTAAAGTCACTCTATTGAGTAGACCGGGACTCGGCGTGCCTCACTAAGCATAGGGTGTTCGAGTCAAAAGGTAGAGTTGACTAATTTATGACATGCATAGCTTTGAAGCCTATTTGGTTCAAGTTATTAAGCCTGAGGGGTGCTTTAACACCTAGTGCCCTAAGCCAACTGGATTGGGAGTCACTGGCTTAACACTTGTTACATGAATCTTATAGAAAGCTTAAAAGGCTAAGCCTTACACATGTTATATGAGACGAGCATAAAATTCTAGTAGGACATTATGCAATTATATCTTAAATAAGTTGTGAGGTGATTTAGGGTGTTTTACTTTTCAAGGAAGGTTTTGCATGATTCTCTATTATGATCTCTTGAAGATGAATAGATGCTAATGTCTATTTTGGAGTGTTAAAATTGAAATTGCTGAGTGGACACGAGACACATTGAGATGTTCGATTCATGAGATTGGGATTGTATAATTACTTGGCAATGTCTGTTTTTCTAAAACTATTATGTATGTATGAGTACTTGCCACCAATATGAAGTTGTTAAAATGAATTATTGTTTCAGAAGACAAGTTGTATTATGCATGATTGATTTTACTAAATGAAGTCATATGTTTAAGAGGAGTTGATTTGTTAATTTGACGTGGTTTTAATTTTAATTTTCTTTTATCATTCTAGTTTTGAATTTTGTGGGTAGAGTCACTGCAAACCCTCACGAGACACAACTAATCTACTAGTGTAAGCTAGGGGTTTAAAGGCTTGTTGCATTTGCTAAATGCAATCGAGATTTCGTGCGGAAGTGGAGTAGTTAATTTTGTTTTCTATTATTTTAATTTCTATTTTACTCGAGGACTAGCAAAAAGTAGGTTTGGGGGTATTTGATGCACTAAAATAATGTTTAATTAAATGTTTTACATTTTGAATTGCAATCCTATTTTGTGTTAATTCATTGCTTTTTTGGGTTATTTATGTTTTGAATAAGTTAGTTGGACCAAAGAATCTAATCATTGCCAAAGAAGCAACTAATCAGGCAATCAATCAAGATGCAATCTAGAGATATGATTTCACTTTCCTCTTTGAAGCAACCCCTTCTATTTCTATAAATAGAGGGGTGGATGCGATAGATGGGGAATCCCCTCATCTTTGGAGCTCTCTTCCCCTATTTTCTTCTCTCATTTTGTATTTTTGTTTTTAGTTTTATTGTAATAGCTTTTTAAGCTCTCAAGCTAAGGCTAGAGGTAATTTGTAACAATCTAATAGAGTTCAATTCATGTTTCATCAATGGTTTCAAGTAAGTATTGTTTATTTGAAGTGATGTTTATTTAATATTGTTCTTCTTCTTGTTTCTTTGTGATTTAGATACATAAGATGCTTGAAGGCTCTCCTTTTTTATCTTTTGTGATTTGGATACATAGAAATCTTTAAGAGACAATTATTTTTATTCTTCATATATCTAAAATATTTTCTATCTTTATTTTCAATTTTAATGTTCATATCTTCCGGTTAGATAGAATCTTCATTCAATTCTAACAGAGATAACATAATACATGAAGAACATCATTAGATGTTACAATGATCTTTAATGCCTTAGTGTTTTCTCATCTTGATTTATTGACTCTATATTGCCTCAATACTCTTCTACTCTTTATTTCTTAATTTTTCCTTTTTCTATTTCTTTGTAACTATTTTCTTTGTTGCAAAAGACTTTCCCTGTGGATCGACCTTGTCTACTACAATTGGCAAGTAAAAAAATTTGAATTTGACTTCTTCATAGTCTTGGTTCAGACGTAACAACATTGCATATGCTGAATGCAATCGAGATTTTCTGCGGAAGTAGAGTAGTTAGTTTTGTTTTCTACTATTTTAATTTTTGTTTTGCTCGAGGACTAGCAAAAAGTAGGTTTGGGGGTATTTGATGCATTGAAATAATGTTTAATTAAATATTTTCAAATTGTGCATTGCAAGTCTATTTTGTGTTAATTCATTGCTGATTTGGGCTATTTATGTTTTAAATAGGTTAGTTTGACCTTAATTGAGTTTAAATGTCTATACAGGCTTCAACAGGATCCAACTGGAAGAGGAAGTGAAGCCTAACTACCCAAAGATATTTAAAAGTCAAGAATAGGTTCTTAGTGGTCTAAACATGCATTGAATGGTCGAACACAACCTTTTGGACCCGTTGGATTTGAGATTTGCATCAAGAGAAATAAATTAGGAAAGATGCTGATTCGGACAGATTGAGACAGCCTTAGTATTTCGACGATATTTTTCTATGTATAGTTCAGATTGATATGATTCTAGTGGCATTGGAAAGAAAACTTCCGTTGCTACAATTGTTCTATCAATAAGAAATTCATAATTCTGAAGATGTATGGGTCGAATTCGGCATGCAAAGGCACAACTAGTTATCTAACTTGAGGCTAGCACATGGAGAATCTTTTCATTGATTGTGATTGATACACATAAGGAAAGACAATGAGGCTGATTGGATAACTAAAGGAAGATTCAAAAATACTTATTTGCTAAATAAATCATTGATTTATTTCATTGATTTAGAATCTAATCATTGTCATGGAAGCAACCAATCAGACAATTAATGAGGATGCAATCTAGAGATATGATTGGACTTTCCCCTTTGAAGAAACCCCTTTTACTCCTATAAATAGAGGGGTGGACGTGATAGAGGCATCTTCCCCTCCTCTTCGGAGCACTCTTCTCCTATTTTTCTCCTCTTCTTTTGTATGTTTATGTTTAGTTTTATTGTAATGGCTTTCTAAGCTCTTAAGATAAGGCTAGAGGTGATTTGTAACAATCTAATGGAGTTCTATTCATGTTTCATCAATGGTTTCAAGTAAGTATTGGTTATTTGAAGGGATGTTCATTTAATATTGTTCTTCTTCTTGTTTCTTTGTGATTTGGATACATAAGATGCTTAAAGGCTCTCTTTGTTGATCTTTTGTGATTTGGATACATAGAAATCTTAAAGAGACAATTGTTTTTATCCTTCATCTATCCAAAGAAATTCTTCTCATTACTTTTACTTTTAATGTTCATATCTTCCGGTTAGATAGAATTTTCATTCGATTCTTACTGAGATAGCATGACATATGAAGAACATCATTAGATTTTACAATGACCCTTAATGCCTTAATGTTTTCTCATCTTGATTTTTTGACTCTTTATTGCCTTAATACTCTTCCACTCTTTCTTTCATAAATTTTCTTTCCTCTGTGTTTTTGTAACTGTTTTCGTAACTATTGATCAACCTTGTCTACTACAATTAGCAAGTAAAACAAATCTGAATTTGACTTCTTCATAGTCTTGGTTCAGACGTAACAACAAATTAGCGTCGTTGCCGAGGATTGCAATGTGTGACAAGAATCCATTACAAAAAAAAAAACTCACTCTAACTTTACTAATTCTCTAACTTTTATTTCTGCACACTAACTCTTTAAATTCAGTCATTTACTTTATGTCATTTAATTTTAGTACTTAAATTCCGTAATTTTTTTTTTAAGACCGGAAGCAGTACACACGTTACTACTGAAAATTGTTACGTTTGAACCAAGACTATAAAGATGTCAAATTTAGATTTGATTTACTTGCCAATTATAGAGGACAAGGTCGATCCACAGGGAAAGCCTTGTGAAATAAAGAAAATAGTTACAAAAACACAGAGGAAAGAAAATTTAAGAAAGAAAGAGTAGAAGAGTATTGAGGCAATAAAGAGTCAAGAAATCAAGATAAGAAAATACTAAGGCATTAAGGGTCATTATAACATCTAATGATGTTCTTCATGTGTCATGTTATCTCAGTTAGAATTGTTGATAATTATATATCTTTTGCGACAATTTTAGGAACATGTTGCAAAAATTCAAAATGTGAGTTGTTTTTTCAACAAATGGGTTATTTTGTTAATAAAAGTTAGCTCTTTTGCGACGCATTTTTCACTTCATCGCATAAAAACGCCACCTTTTTGTTTTGTCGCAAAATGTCTAGCTTTTTACGGAGAAAATATGGGATGTCCCCAAAAACTTTCCTTTAATATTTCATAGTAATAATAATTTTTTTGTAAAGTTTTTGCGACAACTGTGAGTAGTCGCAAAGGAAATACAACTAAATGTTTACAACAAAAAGCTTAAATCTCCACAAATGCTATTTCATTATTTGATATGAGTGAGAAGTTTTGTGGAGAATTGTAGCATGTTTTAAAACAAAATTCAAAATATGTCCCAAATAGGCTTCATTTCATTTTATTTAAAATAAAAAAATGTAAATTTTTATTTGAGGGAATTGTTAAAAACTTCTCACAAAAGTATACACCTTTTGCTACAAGTTGGCTAGTTTGTGAAAAATAGGAATTTTTTACAACAGATTTTAAATTTCTCGCAAATAATTTTGAACAATTTTTATTGTTAAAATAAAAATTAGTTCAAGTTATTTGTAATTTTTTAAATAAGTTTCTCACTAAATTAACAAACTATAAAGATATTTTATATGCATATATTTTTCAAAACTTTATGATGATTATTTACAAACACATCTTTGGTGGTTTTTTTTAAGAAATCAAATTTTTTTTTACACATGAATAATGTTCCTTTCCAAAACAAACATTTTCATATATATATATATATATATATATATATATATATATATATATATATATATATATATATATATATATATATATATATGTTATGTAGAAACATATACCATATATAGGATATAATATGAATATATATTTTATTATGTAAAATAATATAAATACATAGATCAATTGCTTTATATTTTCCAAATAATATGTGATATTTAACAAATGGTTAATATTTAGGAAATGATAAGTAATTATTGAATGTTATATGTATTGAATATACTGCATAATATTTTAAAGTTTTTTGCCTCATCCTCTTAATTCTTTATGCATTTGAGGCTTAACAAAATATTACACTTCAAGTGAGTATTCAAAATTTGTTATATACCCAGTGTAAAATAGTTCTTTTCCACTCAAAGATCAACTGGATTCTGAGGCTGTGTTCAAAGCACTATTGCTTCCATATATTGAGGGCATGCATAGTTGTAGTATGCTAAAAGAGCTAAGAAGTGAAGAGACGAAGAAGTTGGGTGGTGACATGCTAAAATCGTGAATACCCTCAATACATGGACAAGTTTGAGGGTGTGCTAAAACCGCTTTGCACATGAACCCTTGCAATTTTAATGACCATATCTAGTTGCCTTTACAATTACTCGTTCGCCAAAACTACAATTAATGTAACTTAAAAAATAGTTAATTGTTTGTTGTGCTATTGTTGGGTGGAAACATATCATATGTAATTTTAATTAGTTTGTATAATACTTACATTATGAACGATAAGATTGTACTCTACATCTATTGTCACCTTGTTGCCTTAATTTTCCACTGGCAATGAAAAAACGTAATGTAAATTGGTGAAAATATACTAATAAATATAATTTTATGTTTTAATAATTACAATAAAATAAAATTTCCTTTCATAAATCTGTTTATGGTGAAAATACTAATTTATTAATATAATTACGATCTATATTACATTTAAAAAAATGATATATTTGTGACTAAAAATCCCATTGTAATTATTCATTTACTTGAGAAAAAACTCATTTATTTATACGTGAATTCATAGATATATTTTTTTTAACCAACACGCTAATAATTTTTTTAACAAACCAGGTATTGGTGGGATGGCCATGACATGCTTTATGAAGTGGAGGTACGGAGCTGAAACCCCCACTTTCTTGGCCAACCACCTCAGATTACATCTTGATTTACTAGGTTCACATAATGGTCGAGCATTCTTCGTACCCAAGGGGATTGTATGTATAAAGCCTTTTCTGCCGCCTATTGCTTATACCTGGTTAAAATATTAGCTTCAAGATTTCCCATACTTCTTTTTAAAATCTATTATTTTTTTTATATGATCCAAATTGACTTAACCCAACCAAACTTATTAATGTTAGAAATTTTAATTTTTATATTTTCCTTTGTATATTATATTAATTATTTATATTTTTATAGATAGGATATATTCTTTGCATTTTTTATGATAATTATTTAGTATTTCATAATGAATCATTTTTTAAATTTAAAACTTATGAAAAGAAATCTTATTTTATTGCAAACAAACAAGTCGGTTGGGCTCAGAATAAGTTTATCTGGGTCGGGTATTGCGTATTATTTCTTATATGGTGACTCCTTTAAGTTCATTAAAACTTGAGTTGGACCTTGCTTGACAACATCACTTTGCCCGTGTACAAGTATCAATTGTTTTCAAGATACACAATTTTAATAGTGCAACATGCACATATTACTCACGAGGAAGGTGGGCTTGGATTTGCCTGCCTATCCCATGGTACATGCATCATTAGAATCCCATGCCACCCAGTGCATCGCGCACATAAGGAATCGTGTTGCAATCTAGGGTTGTGTTGAAAACTAGGATCCAACCTGAGATTTATCCGAGTCTAGTCGAGTCCAAGAAAAAAATATCCAAGTAAATTTCGAGTCAGGTTGGGTATAGCATGGGAAAAACCCAAGAACTAACCTAAGTTCAGTTCCCAACTAAATTGCAAAACCATGTTTAACTTGAGTTATACAATCTTTTTCAATTTTGCATAGATAGAATGTAACGACTGTGAATTTTCGGTATGATTTCTTGCCTCTAATAAAACTATTTTATGAGTTTTTAATTATTTTTAATTATTTGGAGGCAAATATTTGAAGAGTTTATATATGGGTATGATAGAGCTCTGTGAGACAAGCGTCACAAACCTAAGAATGCACAAAACGGAGGTCGGGAGCGAAAGTTACGACCTTGGGAAGTGTGCTACATGGGCGAGACCCACTTTGAAAGTGTGAGATAACCTACCCATGTGGGGTATAGTTTCGAAGGGCTCGTCAATACGAGTCCATCGGTACTAAGAACTCACAATTCCGACTTTGGGATAGAAAGATATCGAATTTTTAAATTTTAAAAACGAAAATATATATTAATATATATTTTGCCACGTGGCAGTGTCAGAAGCTGATGTGCGGGTCAGAAAGCCAACGCGTGTCTTAGACTCGGGTCAGAAATCTGATGTGTGAATGATGCGTCACACATGTCTGACGCTTGACGTGTGTCTGTTACGCGCGCCAGTCCTGTTTTCTTATAAATAGGCATCTGCTTTCATTTTGAAATTCATTCCAAAACTTATTTTCTTCGTATCTCACTCGTTTTAAGTCCGATTCGAGTCGTTCAAAAAGCATTCTTTGCTAAATTGAGGGTGTTCTACGCAATGAAAGTGTTCATTCTTCGAGTTAGCTACCCTATATGGGGGAAACGTCCCAGGGTGAGGGGAAATTCTGTCCGCTGCCTACGGGTGCGTGAGGGGTAAAGTGTCTATGGGCAAGGGGAGGTTCTATTCGTAGCCTACATGCAAGGAAAAAGAATTTTTGGAGTCGATCTGAGTCCATTTTCTTTCGTTAAAGAGGCGTTCTTACCTAAATCGAGCATTTCGGGCGTCGTTGCAGGGTTATTTTCTTGGTAGAAGTGGACATCCAATTTCGTGGTGTCTGATTTATCGGTTTCAAACTTGCACGGAAAGTGAGGTAGAGGCTTTTATCCTTTCTTATGGCATAATTATAAACTTTGGTTGTGTTTTTAACTTATTATTTATATGACTCTCGCATGTTATGCGTTAGAGATTATTTTCAAGTTATGATTTATGATTTCTGCACATATATTCGATCTGTCGAATGATTAATCGTTGAGATAGAATATGATTTATATATTGCATGTTTATAATGCTATTATGTATATTCGATTAGTCAAATGATTTGCCGCTGGAAGTGGATATGTTTTATATACTACATGCTTTACGATTGCCTCATATATAATAGTTTGATTGAATGTTTATCTATGGATTTTGATATAAATTATACATGTTGGAGCGTGTGAGATAGAGACAAACTAGCTTCTCCATGGTTTTCATTGCAGATGAATACAATATGTTTAAAAGATGGTTTTAGAGGACTCGTCCTTGTTGAAAGGAGGATTCTTAAAAGATTATTTTTGAAAAGACGTATTAGCATAGTGATCGAGTCACTGAAGCGGGACAAAGAATGGGTAACTGTCTCATTGGAATGAGCGACCAACCTTGCCTTTGTAGTCGTTGATGACGATGCTCCCATGGCTTGTAGAGGTGGACATAGGGTTTTCAAAAGGATAAACACTGGGATAGAATGTTTTAAAATAAAATACCTCTTTTTAGAGTCTGGGAACTCTAGGATATTTTGATTGAGTCTGGGACTCAAGACTATGAGCCTGGGACTCATGAGTGTTTTCGTTGTCCAGAGCTATTGTTGGGCGCCCTAATAGAGCTCCATTGACTAGTTAAGAGCACAATTTTAATCCGGTTCGGAATGAGATGGACAATACCTATTTTAGCCTGGTGAGCCCCTAACAAAGGGCAATACCCCTTATTCGCCCCTAACAAAGGGCAACTATTAAGGCTACGCACGTTAGGGTAGAGAGTATCATGGGAAGACTCTCTACTCTCTAGATCTCGGCGCCCCATGAGCACGGGTGGCTCTTCTATTTACAAGCACCAATTATTTTGAAATGATCTGTGGAGGAGTAAGTGATCGCTGCTTTGTACTCGCAGCAAATTCCTATTATTAATATATATGTCTGGAACATTTGTAACAAGCCGTAAGAGCTTGCAAACCCTAGAAGCATCTTCGATACGTAAGAAGTACTAGGGGTGGTTTTGGGTGAGAGGCACACCCTATTTTAATAAAAAATATTATATGATATGTGTTGTGAAATTGCCATGTGTTTATTCATGCCTGATCGTATAAACTCCCTTACTGAGTATTTTAAAATACTCACCACCCCCCAGACTCTATAGGACTTGAAGAAGCTTAGTGTGCGGGTAGAAGGGCCTACTCCTAAGTTTTATTGATGTGATTTTAAGGATTTCAACCCACCGAAACGAGTAAGAACTCCTTATTATCTTTCTCTTGTGTGTTTGTGCACGGACCGTGGTTCCTAAGAAAATTATTATTATATTATCGCATGAGGCGAGCGGCTCTAGTCGCGGGCCTAGGTAAACTCCAATATTTTTATGAAACAAAAATTTTTATATGCTTCTAAAATCCCAGGGAATGACCCAAAAGAAGGTTGGTTTTGTTTTAATTATTAGAATTAACACAACTCAAGATAGAATCTTTGTTCATATTTCGAAATCTTTGGTTATTCTGCTCTTTTCTCAGGTTGGGTGGGGTACAAAAAATTCGGTTCCTATATTGGGTCGGGTCCAAAGAACTCTACTCTTATGTCACTCGGCCAGGAATCGAATTCTTGCATGAAAAAAGTTTCCCTCCTAGTAGTAATGTAGTAACCCACATCGCCACGGCCATATTCCTAAATTTTCTAGAGGGTCTAGTCAACAGTCTCCACAATTTCTCGAGTTTATTCTGCCTCGACATAATCCACTTTCCATTGATTTGTGCGATCGTCCTCTGCTGCAATGGGGCTTCCAATAACATTGATGACATCTTGATTCCGGCTCCATCACACTGCAATTGGGGTTCCCGGCCTTCATGCCCACAGGCTTCTTCCCACCACACCGATGCAACAGGCTGTCCCCAACTTAACCATCCTGCTCTTCAGTTTGCAACACTACAATTGGATTTTTGCCGATCGGTTCTTTCCTGAAATCTAGTTTATCCTCCAACTTCACATCTCTATCTCCATTTAAATATTTTAGGGATATTTTCTTTAACCAATACATTTTCCTTGCCGTCTCTCTATCAATTTGTAGAGTCTAAGGTTGTATTTTTCATATTGGATTCAAAGTGGATTTTGTGAGTCAAATACCTTGAGTGCGTAGGCAAAGGCGAGGAAAATATCTTTTCGTAGCCATGCTTGATTTATTTTTTTATGGTTGTGTGAATATTTTTGGTACATGTGTGGCTATAGATAATGCTGAGAATTCCACGTTGTGTGAAATGTTTGAGAATGCAAAATTTCTGATGTCTATTTAATGCAACTATTATAGTTCTGGATGTTAGTAAATTTAACTAATTAATTACAGTGTATTTTCTTAATGATTGGCCTACTAGAAAAGCTATGTTTTAATCATGTTAAATTCTCATAAAAATTCTAATCACTCTATTTTCTCCTGTGTTCCCTGTTCTCCTCATATGTGTCAATATATAGAGATTATTGATATACTTAATGACCAGATTTTCCATCACACTACAACAGGAAAACTTCCATTACTATCATCATGTTAATTATAGTGGGAAGCGTAGATAGTTTTGAACATTTTCTTGCTCACTAAGATAGGCAGAGGACGAGTGCTTGCTGCTTCTAAGAAATGTGGATGAAGACCTCTGTCTTGTATATATATATTGGGATTCGGGAGGGAAATTTGGAAATGGAATGAATATTGACAAGCGAAACGCAGTTTGCACTTTGTAGGTTGGCGTGGGGAAGGGGGGCAGTGGAATGAAGCACACATGGGATTGAGGTGTGGCCCTCTGGTTGGAGGTTTTGTTGGTGGTGGGGTTGGGTGGGGGTCGGATGGACCCGGGCCTATACTGGTTTCTCTGTTCTTTCTGCCATGCCCATGAAATGGAAGTATGAATACCTATTAGATTCAGAAACCCTTTTGTTATGGGGTCTTTTTTCTATACCAATAAGAGGCGAGTATTTGAGTCCTATGGAGAACCCAAATAGTAGTAGGACAACAAGCCTCTTAGAGTACTGTATTTTAGGTTCTTTTGGGCGGCTGTAGTGCTCAAAAAGAAGAAAAAGAGAAGAAAAAAATTGAGTAAAACATAAATGAATGAAAAATTGTAAAGAGCTAAAAAAAATTAAAGTGTCTCTATTGAGTAGACCAGGACTCGGCGTGCATCACTAAGTATAGGGGGTTCTAGTCAAAAGGTAGAGTTGATTAATTAATAACATGCATAGCCTTGTAGCCTATTCGGTTCAAGTTATTAAGCCTGAGGGGTGTTTTAACAACTAGTGCCCTGAGCCAACAAATTGGGAGTCACTAGCCCAACATTTGTTATATGGATCTTATAAAAAGCTTGAGAAGGCTAAGCCTTACACATGTCATGTGAAACGAGCATAAAATTCTAGTAGGATTGTCACGCCCCGGCGCTTGCCCGACCAAAGCCAAACCTGGTACAAGGACCGATCGAAACACATAGGGGCGACTAGATTGCATTGTGAAAGACTTTAATCCCTTAATCAAGTATTTAACACAAACACAGAGTCGCGCACCTTTAGTCCTTTGAGTAAGAATAATAAGGTAAAAGAAAATAGGATAATAACTTGGAAATAAATCCTCACTCACAACCCACAGGCATAAAATCGTGAGCCGACATGTGGCTCGAATCAGAAAATTTAAGAGAAGTCTAAAAGTAGAAGATACACACGAGCCAGAAACAGTAACCCCTACAAGGTGTTCTATGATTATGATAGCATAAATCAGAAGATAAAATAACATCTGGTAGCATCTATGCTTAATCCTACGCATATCCCAGTCATCCCTCATATAGGGAATCTTGATTAATTCCATGTTGTACCATGCAACCCTAAAACACAAACACAGAAAGAGGGCTACATGGTCCAAAAATGACTTACATTAATAGAAAAACCTGAAATGTGAAGAACATTTTAGTTAAAACCTTTGTTAACCACTTAAATTTTGAAAATAGTCAAAAACCGATCAGAATTGACATTAAACCAAGAAATATTGATTAAATAAAATAATATAAACCGGTTCAAGTTCAGGAATCTTACATCCTTATTATGCAGTTATATCCAAAATAGGTTGTTAGGTGATCTAGGGTGCTTTACTTTTCAAAGAAGGTTTTCCATGATTCTCTATTTTGATATCTTGAAGATGAATGGATACCAATGTATATTTTTTGAGTATTAAATTAAAATTGCTGAGTGGACATGAGACACGTTGAGTTGTTCGATTTATGAAATTGGGATTGTATAATTACTTGGCAATGTCTATTTTTAAAAAATTATTATGTATGTTGAATACTTTCCACAAATATGAATTTGTCAGAATGAAATGCTTATTTATAATTAAGTTTATTAAATGAAGTCACATGTTTAGGAAGAGTTGATTTGTAATTTTTTGTGGTTTTAATTTTAATTTTCTTTTATCTTTTTGGTTTTAAATTTTGGGGGTATATTCACTGCAAACCCTCACGAGACTATAACTCATCCACTAGTGTAAGCTAGGGGTTTAAAGGCTTGTTGCATATGCTCAATGCAATCGAGATTTCTTACGGAAGTGGAGTAGTTAGTTTTGTTTTCTATTGTTTTTATATTAGTTTTGCTCGAGGACTAGTAAAAAGTAGGTTTGGAAGTATTTGATATGCACGTAATATAACCATTTATTTACCTTAGTTTTATGTATTTTAGGGTTGATTTTAAATTAATATTGGCTTATTAGAGTTTAATTCTATTTTATAGGGTTTGGTGAGCTTAATCGATGAAATTGCCATTTTGGAGCATTCATGATGAATTTCTGTGCAAAAACTAGTTCAAGTTGGAAAATTCCTTTGCTAAAACCAAGTGGATGGTCAAGTGCTTAGAATAAAATGTACAAAGAATGAAAAGTCTTAAATAAGGAAAGAACCCCAAAAGAGGAATAGAGAAGTGGGTTAAAGTAAAATCAGGGAAGAGCTTATAAAAAGAAAGAAGACTTAAACGAGGAAAGAAGTAGGAAGCAAGGAAAATGAATGATGAAAGAATGGAAATAAAATATATTGGGTCGAAATTGAGGCTTAAAGATGGAAGGAACAATTCTACCCACCAAGTTTATGAATAGAGCAGAGAATTGCAGAAGATTAGAGTAAAGAAGAGGACTAGAGAAGATAAATCTCAGTTGTGGTTACTATAGTACATGAGGAGGAAGACGGGTTGGTCTTCACGAGGTTACTGTTCACAAGCACTATTCACGGTATGGTTCATGGTTACTGTAGTAGCCCGAAATTTTAAAATCTTGCTTGGTTTTCTTCTAAATTTGTAACCTTCTTTCTACTTTATTTACTAGAAATTTTATTTCTTAGGTCAATGAGTAGCTAAAACTCTTTGCTAGGGCTTGGATTAAGCTGCATTAAATTATAGAATTTCATGATTATGAGACTTGATTAATTTTTCTTAATGTTGGATATAATGTTAATTGTTTCTACCTCTTTAATTAATGAGATTGATTCGGATATGAGTTTAGTCATGCTTATCTCATGATTTAAATTGGTTCCCATTTGTTCCTTACTTAGTTTTGTCTTGTTTAATATTAAAATTGAGTATTAGTTGTGATTTGCAAATTGTGGATACATTTAATGACTTGATTTTAATCTTTAGAAGTGTGAGAGCTTAATGATGATATTTTCCATAATAATGAAGATTGAATTCTATATTATTATGAGATGAATATGAAAAAATGATTAATGATCATACTTATGAGTTTCTATGATTTAATGAATGTGGATTCTTATGCCCTAGTGTTTTGTTTATTTGATATTTTAATTATTTTGCATTGCTTTCTTAATTTTAGATTAAAGCTTTAGAATTTTAATTGGGATAGTTCAATTTTAAATTCTTTTTTTTTGTTAGTTACTTTAGTTAAGTTATTCTCTTTATATTTGTTAACTAGATTAGGGTTTACTTGAGTTAGATCAAATTTGGTTTTCTAATTTAAAGTCTTTGTGGGATTGACACTCGATTTAGCTGTTTAATTATTATAGATTCGTGTGTTTGTGAGTAAACAATTAAAATTTAACAACATCTATGTGTTTCTATATTAAGGTAAGGAGGGTATATAAGTAATTTTCTAATTAGTATAGTCAGGATTAACCAGTAATTAGCCTATTTATATAGGACTAATCGGTTTCTACCCTTATGTTTTTTAACAGGTCATTTGTTATTTGGAAGGGGCAAGAATTGGCATTCAATATGAAACTTTTTTCTGGTATTTCTTTTATAAATCTTTTGATGATGTTCCATATTAATATTTAAATTTGTCGTTCTAGAAGATATTGAAAATAAACTATCAGTTATAGGTAGTAAGTTAAACTCAGAATTTTTCTTCTCGTCTTTTTTTCTACTTCTAAGGAAATGTTTAACCCTAATGCATCTAATATTTATTAAGGATACATTATTGAAAGATTTAGTGATGAATGATTCACACCTTTATTTTTCTCTCACCGACATACTATGCATTTGCAAGAGAACCATGTGAATTGTACCATTGTGTGCATGAAAGCAAATCATTTCTTGAAAAGATAACTATCATGGAGCATATTGTTCCTTTCTTTTTGCACATAAGGGAAGCAAAGAATGATCTTTTGTCTACAAATTCCATTGTAAGATTTCATTTGCCTTATGAAAATTTCATAATTTTTTTATAACGAAGTTACATGGTCATTTTGATACTTAAACTTTATTTTCAAAAGTAAATCACTAGGTATTTTATTTTTTGCATACATTCATAGATTTTGTTGGGGAATTTCTTCAATCATATGTGGATAGAAGGGAGCATGTATATTGTTTAATTTTTATACTAGTGTTATTGCCTTCAATTATTATTTGGTTGTAGATTTCTAGCTAATTATCTGATATCATTAGTCCATTTCGCTTTCTAAATTCTAATAAGTGTCATGAGGGCAATGTTTCTGAACTATAATGAAACATTGTAATTGACTGACAACTTGTGGAATTCATTCTTCAACTATATTTATTTATTTATTTTAAAAAATTTTGTTGTTTTTATGACAACATAAGTTCGTCCCAAATAGTAATACATATACTTTTGCAACAAAATTATATGTCCAAATGCTTGATACATTTCATTATAAGCACATTTTGCAACAATAGTTGTTCATGGCAAATATATTTTGACATATTGGGATGATTAAGTTTTGTCACAAATACCACATTTATACTTCTAATTTTTTTCTCAATAACTCCATTTTGCCGCAAATGTAAAATTATATATTTTTTCAAGAAATATTTTTGTTGTAAAAGAATATTCATTTTTTCTATATTTGTTTTTGCCACGAAATAATATTCTTTAGCAAAAACTTTGGGACAAAATTGATTTTGTGGCAAATTAACTTATGAGATGAGCCTTTTGCAACAACTTTGGGACAAGTTCATATTTGTCACAAAAAACATTTTGGGACAAACTTTTTAACTTGTGAGATTTGTTGTATTGTATAATTTACGCTAAATTTAAATAGAAACCTTAGCTTGTTTCCCCATTTGTGAAGCTTTTAGATTGGGAGGCTTAGAGATCTCTACCCCCATTCTTAAGAAGGAAAATTAAATCTAAAATAAACCCCTCTAATCTCTGTTATATTTTCTTTAATTGTACCATTTAATTCCATGTTCTTCTCCTCACAAATAGGATTTTTGGTCCTTACCATACTTAGAAACCCTAGGTTTGGATTCATTGTTCGTACCCTTGAAATTTTCGTTTTTGACAAAAGAGGGTTCTATATGTACCATTTATTAGTGGTTTTGTGTTCAATTTTGTGGAATGGTTGGATTTTTGTTTAGGGCTAATAAAACCCTAATTATTGGGTAGGAATTCTTTGAGCTTTGGAGGAGAATCAAGTGTCTACAATCTTATTTAAGGTAAAACATTTTTGTTTAATGAGGTTTTACTTACATTAAGATAATGTTTGTGGGCTAAATCACGCTCTTGAAAAAAGGATATTACTTGAATAATTTTAAATCTTTGTTTGGGATTCACGACTATGTTTCAACTACTTTTAATTTTAGTTTTGCTCTCAAATTATTTCTGAGAGTAGATCATCATGTCTAGTTTGTATTTCAATTTTTTCACAGTTTTTTAGAATAATATGTATTTACTATATTTTTTGGGATATGTATTGTACAATAATATAGTTTTTTGTTTCCATGTTTAGAAGCATGTTTAGTGATGTAAACACATGATTTCCGGTTCCTTCTTTTCATGATGGATTGCTATACATGTTATCAGCATACTGTAAATATTAGAAATTGTTTGGAGCACAGTAAGTCAATGGCATAATCATAAATTTAAAGATGAACAGTTCTGGTAGAACTACATACTATCATTAATTAAATAATAAAAGTTATCTTTTGTACTTATTTTTGTACGATATTTATTTATTGTGTAATTAAGACTACGATGTGGGTTTTTATAAATTTTCACATTGATTGGAGTTTATTTGCTATTTTTTGTAAAATGTACAAGTTTTGTGTTGTAATTTATGGTGATAAATGAGTATATGCTAAATTTCGAGTGAGATTTTGATGATTGCTTCATGTCTAATTCAAGTTTACAGTAGACTATGATCATGATAAAGTATGACTGCTTATACATGCTAATTAATTAGGTATGAATCAAGTTCTACATGTTTTATCTTAGTTATGAACATGAGCATATACATTTATATTATGTCATGCTTGTCTTTAAGCCGGACTTCGATCGTTTCTATATGTTTACCTCATGACTCTAGTAGGTTATAACAATCATGAATTATTAAGGCTTATATACAACCCACATTAGTTATATATGAACCATGATCCATATGTTTAGGCTTAGTTATGAATATCATCATGTATGTTTAGGTTTACTTATGCATACATGACCCTATTCGCCATATATGGGCCATGCATCATGCATAATAGGACTGATTAGAGTATGATTACTTATGATTATACGTCCCTAGCACTGCTCACTCATATATTATGATTCATACATCATGAAAATGCTTTGTTAAGCCATGATTCACCATGTTTAATGGATTGGGCGTTGTAGTTTTCAGGATTACTCATATTATAGATTAATCTCCACTTGTCCATCCAATGGGTGGGCCCTTCTATCCTGTGGGTAGGGTTTTGCATTGCATTGACGGTGTGTTTACTCTCCGGGTTAAAAGAGTGGAATGCTATGATGAGATAAACTGCTGTGACTTTCTAGACTTGAAATACAAGTTGGTTTGTCTATGTGCACCGGATTACTAGGAGGGACTTCCAGTGAGGATTTGTGCTACTTCTGTATTCTTTTTTGGATTTAGGCCTTTCATTTTAGGCTTTCGAAGGTGAGTAGATCTGTTTTGGCTTCAAACAAGGTGAGCAAGTTGATTTCTCTATTGGGAGACATTCATCGGACTATTTACACATGTTGTGTATGGATTATAATGCTCATTTACATTGGTTATGCATAGGGATAATGATGTTTGTGTTTACACAAGTTGAGTATGGATTATGAGACGATCATGCAGGATGTGTACGGATTATGAGACTTGATCATCTAGGATGTGTATAGATTATGAGACTTGATCATGCAAGATGTGTATGAAATGTAATACTTAATCATGTAGGATGTGTATGAAACATAATATTTGATCATGTAGGATGTGTGTGAAATGTATACTTGATCATGCATGTTGTGTATGGATTGTGAAATCTAATTATGCAGGATGTTTATGGTTATGCCCATTGAATGCATGGCTTGTGTGTATGGTGATTATGAGATATAAATGTGACCATGATGCACTAGTGTTGTTTATGGGTATGTGGAACATGAATGAGATTTCCATAGGATGTCTGTGTTTGAGGGAATGTACATGCTCTTGTGTTAAAAATACTGGTTTGCATGAGTTTTATGCATAATTCCTCAGGATTGTGTTTTTGTTTTATGTGAACTTCACGTTTTTGAAACCCTTACTGAGCCTCTTTTGTGTGTTTTGTTTTAGGGCTACATGGTTGCGTCATGCAGGAGCTCAGGATGATCTCTTTTATAAGCGTGGAGGTGACAAGTAGATGCATTAAGTGTGGGATAGTTCTCATATAATGTGATAGACAAATGTTTAGAACTTAGAACATTCTTTTTTACATTTTATGAACAACCTTGTTCAATGGCTTACACACGTGTTGCATTTAAGACATGAGACCATTTATGTTACTTTTAGATTATGTGGGTATGTGATGTACTAAGATATTTTAGCAATTTATTTATACCTCTGTTAATTACTTTTGTACAAAGGTGAGTGTTGTGTACTTAAATCTATCCTATGTTGGGTTAGCATTCAACATCGTCTCACCTTCATTACCTCTCTTTGGACCGGGTTTGTGTCAAAGCAGACTGACACATTTTCTTCTGTAAAAGATATAAAAAATAATACCTAAAAAATGAACATAGAAAAAATAAAAGCTAAAAAATTAATATGCCCATGTCTTTTTCTGAATTATGAAAATTTTCCCCAATTCATTATTCTAGGGCTTGGCTTTTTCTAGATCTTCTTAACTTGCACATTTATTATTTTTTATTCTTTTTTTATCATTTTTTCATGATGTCAAGGAGACATGAGCTTCACACTAGCCTAGGCCTACCTATGTAGATAGCCCTTCCTCATCATCTTTACGAGACAATTCCTTTGAATATGATTTTGAAGTAAATTAGAACTTACGACCATTGAAGCATATTATAAGGAGTTTTCTTTTCATTTAATACTAAATAGAATTCGAGTCTTAGTTCTGCTAATTTGTCCACTATGACTCCACTATAATCCAAATGCTTAAGTCAACTCATACTAAGAATTCTCTCTTGATCTTCATTCATAAAATTGAATCAAGTTTAAACATGACATTTGCATATTTTTAAAATTAGAGAAATGTAACATTAAGCAAAAGAAAATCAAATTGATCATCACTCACCTTGGTGTATCCTTCTCTTCGTTAAGGCATATTGCCAAAAATCATGTCGCTTTTTAGCTTAAAAAGTTAATTTATTTTACTCTTAAGTGTTGAACATATCAAAGATAAAACAAAACAAATTGAAAGCCAAGCAAAAAACTACACTGATTTTATTGTGTTTTTAATCATATTTTATATTTTAATCAAAACTTATGACATGAAAATAAAGCAAAATGAAGTAAAACTAAACATGTGTGTCCTAAAAGATAGAAATCATTCAATCACGGACAAATCAAATAAATCTCTTAACTTAAATATGACTAGCTCAATTGCCTTGTCTAGCCAACCTATCCTAAAGCAATCTAAGATGTTCTTAGTCACTTTTCCTAGTTGATCATTCAATGCTTGAATATTAATCTTTCCCACCTACACTCTTCATCATCTTCTCATACACTTGGTCAGGTAGTCTACATGTCATATGGGTAGGGGACTTCTTTTCCTTCTTCCTTGAGCTAAGTTTGGAAAGATGGTTATTTGGACACTCATTTTTACTATAGGTATCTTTATGGCACATGTGACATACTCCCACAATTTTAGAATCTAATTTCATATTCTTTCCTTTTGACCTAGGTGGGATTGGCACTATCTTAGGTTGTTGGTTACTCTTTTTTGCTTTCATAGAGATAGTAGGGTTTACTAAGGTGGTGATTAAGCAATTCCTAAAACCAAAACCTATCTTATTGGTCTAACCTATGTTCAACAAGGTCTCTAATGTTTTCTTCTTTCTCTTGAAGCCATATAATTTCTCTTTAGAGGACATAAATTATCTATTGAGATCACTAGATTTCTCTCTCTTGTTTAAGGTCATTCTTAAGGATATTAACCTTCCTCGCAAGCTTAATGTTCAACTCCATTAACCTATTGGAGTCTTTGAGAAGCTAACATTAATTCAACATCTTTTTTTTCTACTCTCTCTCAAGATATTTGGTTGTAAAAGACAAAACTAGGAGCTTTTGGAGGATCCCATTGCACTCATCCGAATCTGAGTTCTTTTCAAGGTAAGTGGACTCATGAGACTCTACATTAGAACCATGTTCCTACACACTCTCATGGAAGGCACTACAATTACACAAATTTTATTCTTTAGAAGAGCACTCATTAGAGTAAGTGGCATGAAGCGGTTTCCTCTTTTTCTTTTCACCAAACACCTTAGTTTTCCAAAGATTATTCTTAGAAGAATTTCTAGAATCATTGTTAGGCAATTAACAACAAAATGACCTAACTTACTGCAACACCTAACTATTTATATATTAATTTGAGCCAAAGCTTAGGGTTATATTACTTACAAGTTTACACATGGATGTAGTCTTGCAAGGTCGAATCTACAAGGATTGCTTTTTTGTGACTATCACAATAATTGAACATTACTTCAAATAACCAATGTCTACTTTAAACAATTGATAAAACATAAATAGAACTCTAATAGATTGTTACAAATCACATCTAACCTTAGCTTGAGTGCATAGTAAGCCATTACAATAAAAATTTAAAGTACAAGCTAAAAAATAAGAGAAGAAAAGTAGGAGAAGAGAGCTCCAAAGATGAGAAGATAAAGCTTCTCCCACGTGCACTCCTCTTTTTATAGGAGAAAAATGGGTTGCTTCATAGGGGAAGGTTCAAACATATCTCTTGATTAATTCCTGATTGATTGGTTGTTTCTTTAGCAATGTTTAGATTCTAAATCAATCAAATAAATCAAAAATTTATTTCCTTATGTATATCAATCACAACCGTTGTAAAGATCCTCCATGTGTGGGCCTCATATTGATTAACTATTTGTCCCTTAGCATGTCAGATTTGACTCATATATCTTCATAATTAAGAATCTCGTTCTAAAATAAGGATTGTAGCCACATACATATTATTTCTAATGTCATGTTGTTACGTTTGAACCAAGACTATGAAGAAGTCAAATTCAGATTTGTTTTACTTGCCAATTGTAGTAGACAAGGTCGATCCACAGGGAAAGCCTTGTGTAACAAAGAAAACTATTACGAAAAAAAATAAAGAAATAAAAACTAAGAGAGAAAGAGTAGAAGAGTATTGAAGCAATAAAAAGTTAAGAAATCAAGATGACAAAACACTAAGGCATTAAGGATCATTATAACATCTAATGATGTTGCTCATGTATCATGTTATCTCAGTTAGAATTGAATGAAGATTCTATCTAACTGGAAGATATGAACATTAAAATTGAAATTAGAAAAAACTTTGGATAGATGAAGGATAAAATTAATTGTCTCTTAAATATTTCTATGTATCCAAATCACAAAAGATAAAAAAGGAGAGCCTTTAAGCATCTTATGTATCCAAATCACAAAGAAACAAGAAGACGAACAATATTAAATAAACATCACTTCAAATAAACAATACTTACTTGAAACCATTGATAACACATGAATTGAACTCCATTAAATTGTTACAAATCTCCTCTAGCCTTAGCTTGAGAGCTTAGAAAGCCATTACAATAAAACTAAAACAAAAATATAATATGAGAGAAGAAAATAGGAGAGGAGAGCTCCAAAGAGGAGGGGATGAGTCATTTATCACGTCCACCCCTCTATTTAAAGAAATAGAAGGGGTTGCTTCAAAGAGGAAAGTGAAATCATATCTCTAGATTGCATCCTGATTGATTGCCTGATTGGTTGCTTCTTTGGCAATGATTAGATACTAAATAAATCAATGATTTATTTAGCAAATAAGTATCTTTTAATCTTCCTTTAGTTAACCAATCAGCCTCATTGTCTTTCCTTATGTGTATCAATCATAATCAATGAAAATATTCTTCATGTGCTGGCCTCGGGTTAGTTTACTAGCTGTCTCTTTGCATACCGAATTCGACCCATGCATCTTCGGAATTTGGTATTTCTTCTTGAAATATCATTTGTAGCTATGGAAGTCTTCTTTCCAATGCCACTAGAATCGTATCCATCCGAATTATATATAAAACGATATGATCCAAATACTAAGGCTCTATCAATCTGTTCGAATCAGCTTCTTTCCTAATTTAGTCCTCTTCGTACAAATCTCAAATCAAACGGGTCCACAAGGTTGTGTTCGACCATTCCATGCATGTTGAGACCATTAGGAGCCTATTCTTGACTTTCAAATAGCTTTGGATAGATGGGCTTTACTTCCTCTTCTACTTAGATCCTGTTAAAGCCTGTTTAGACATATAAACCTAATTAAGGTCAAACTAACTTATTCAAAACATAAATAGCCCAAATCAGCAATGAATTAACACAAAATAGGATTGCAATTCAAAATTTGAAAATATTTAATTAAACATTATTTTAGTGCATCAAATACCCCTAAACCTACTTTTTGCTAGTCCTCGAGCAAAACAAAAATTAAAATAATAGAAAACAAAACTAACTACTCCACTTCCGCAGGAAATCTCGATTGCATTTAGCATATGCAACAAGCCTTTAAACCCCTAGCTTACACTAGTGGACGAGTTGTGTCTCGTGAGGGTTTGCAGTGAATATACCCACAAAATTCAAAAAAACTCATGGGTTGCCTCGCAAGTAGCGCTAAGTTTTTTTTCTTCAGCCAGACAAAACAAAGAAGAAAAAAAAGAATATGAGTTACAATGCTAACAAGTTGTGTTGAGGAAGTAAAGACTAAGATAATAATTGTAAAGAAAGACCAAAGAACCCCTTCATCCTCACTAAGCAAACAACAAACTTTACAATTATCTCCAAACTACTCAAGCACTAGTTTTCATAAATTAAATATAAAAGTCTCAACCATTAAATTTCTATGTAGAGGAACTTTTGAAACAATGTGTAAGTGAGTCTAAGTAAAATTTTGACAAGATAATTAGAGGATCAGCCTCCTAAAGTAGTATGCTCTTCTACTCACCAAGAGATGTTTAGATAGCTAAAAGAACCAATTCAAAACTAAGCAACCTGTCCGAGATAACAAGCGGTTTGGATGTTCACTTTAATACCTCATGGGCTTTATCTGTGATATTCCAGCATGCTTGTGTTGTTACAACGATGGCTTTGCCCTATCTTACAAAATGAAACATTATTTGGCAACTTCATTTTTTTTTTAATATTATGTTTATGACTTTTTTTTTACTTCTTTTTCTTTTCGAAGTACTCGGTCTAATTCATTGATTGCTTTCCATAACGATAATAATCCCCAAAAATTTTTCTTCATTTCCAGCCAACCAAGTGAACAAGGAAGTCAAAGTTCATTAGATTTTGTGTCTCTCAACATTCTGGGTGAGTATTAGAGCAATACCACATAATTCGACTTCAACTATAAAAATTCGTCATGCGAGTGAAATTTTGAAAACCAAAATTAGTTTCAAAGATCCTCTTCATGAAAGTTAATTGTAATGACTCATCACAAAATGAATGTTTTAATAAAATATTCAAGTGCCATCATTATCTAGAGATTAAAGTAAAGAGAAAGTAGACCAAGAAAGGATGAAGGTTATCACAGTCAATACAATTAACAAAAATTATCCAAACTCACCCCCTAACCTAAACTAAACATTATCCTCAATGTAAAAAATTTGTTTTGTTTTTTTTTAGTTTTTTGGAAAAAAATCATGAAAAGAAAATCAACCCTCATAATTTGGATTTTCAAGAGATGTAGACTCAACTTCAGGGACAAAATGGTCTAAAAATGGTTTCAAACGTTGGCCATTAACTTTGTAAACATCACCATTTTTTGGGTTTTCAATTTCAACAGTTCCATAAGGAAAAACAGTTTTGACAATGAAAGGACCTTTCCAATGTGATCTTAATTTTCTTGGAAAGAGATGAAGTCTAGAGTTGTACAACAAAACTTTTTGAAATGGCTCAAAAGTTTTTCATAAAATGTTTTTATCATGAAAAGCCTTCATTCTCTCTTTGTAAAGTTTTGAACTCTCATAAGCATCACGTTGAATTTCCTCTAACTCATTGATTTGCAATTGTCTATTTAAGCCAGCCTTATCAAAGTTAAAATTTAAAGCTTTAGTTGCCCAATATGCCTTATGTTCCAACTCCACGGGCAAGTGACAAGCTTTTCCAAAAATCAAATGGTAAGGAGACATGCCAATTGGGGTCTTAAAAGCGGTACGGTAAGCCCAAAGAGCATCGGTTAGCCGTAAAGACCAATCTTTGCCATTTGGATTTACCATTTTTTGCAAAATATATTTAATTTCCCTGTTAGAAATCTCAATTTGTCCACTTGTTTGTGGGTCATAGGGGGTAGCTACTTTATGGGTAATCCCATACTTCCTCATCAAAGCCTCAAAAGGCTTATTACAAAAATTTGACCCCCCATCACTTATAATGGCTCGAGGTGTTCCAAACCTTGAAAATATATTTTCTTTTAAAAAGCGCACAATGACATTGTGGTAATTGGTTTTGCTGGGAATAGCCTCAATCCACTTGGAAACATAATTGACGACAACTAAAATGTAAACATAGCCAAAAGAAGGAGGAAAAGGTCCCATGAAATCAATGCCCCAACAATCAAAAATCTCAATAACCAATATGGGGTTAAGGGGCATCATATTTCGATGAGATATTGCTCCTAACTTTTGACACCTTTCACAAGTTTTGCAAAATTCATGAACATCTTTGAAAAGCGTCGGCCAGTAAAAACCACATTGTAAAATTTTAGCAGTGGTCTTTTTAGAGGAGAAGTGACCACCGCATGCTTCAGAATGTCAAAAAGAGATGATACTTACTTGTTCAGAATCAGACACACATCTCATTATTATTTGATCTGGATAGTACTTAAAGAGATAGGGGTCGTCCCAAAAGAAATGTTTGACCTCGGTGAAGAATCTCTTTTTATCTTGAGGAGACCAATGGTGGGGAACTTTACCTGTCACCAAGTAGTTGGCAATGTCGGCATACCATGGAGGATGTGAGATGGCAAAAAGTTATTCATCGGGGAATGTGTCTTGGATTGGAATGTTGTTCAAAGAATCAGAAAATTCCAATATGGAAAGATGATCCGCCACCACATTCTCTACTCCCTTCTTGTCTTTGATTGTGAGATCAAACTCTTGGAGTAGGAGTATCCATTGGAGTAATCTGGGCTTTGTATCTTGTTTGCTCAAAAGGTACTTCAAAGCTGCATGGTCAGTAAAAATGATAATTTGAGAGCCAATCAAGTAGGATCTAAATTTGTCAAGTGCAAATACTATAGCAAGAAGTTCTTTTTTAGTGGTGGAGTAGTTCATTTGGGCACTATTTAAAGTTCTACTTGCATAATGAATTACGCAAGATTTCTTATCTTTTCTTTGCCCTAAAACAGCCCCAACAGCATAATCACTTGCATCACACATAATTTCAAAAGGAAGAGTCCAATCTGGGGGTTGCATGATGGGTATGGACACTAACATGTTTTTAAGCTTTGTAAAAGCTTCTTCACATGCATCCGACCACTCAAAAGAATGTTCTTTAGATAGAAGATTACACAATGGTCTAGATACCACACTAAAATTCTTGATAAATCTTCTTTAAAATCCGGCATGCCCTAGAAAGGATCTAACATCTTTTATGGACTTTGGACTAGGCAAATTAGTAATCAATTTAATTTTTGCCTTTTCCACTTAAATTCCCTGCACAAAAACAATATGACTAAGTACTATTCAAGTAGTAACCATAAAATGACACTTTTCCCAATTTAAAACTAGATTTTTCTCTTCACATATCACCAACACTTTTTCTAAGTTATCAAGACAATCATCAAAAGAATCACCAAAAATAGAAAAGTCATCCATAAAAACTTCCAAAAACCGCTCCACCATGTCACTAAAGATGCTCATCATGCACCTTTGGAATGTGGCAGGAGCATTACATAATCCAAATGGCATCCTTCGATATACAAAGGTAACAAATGGACATGTAAATGTTGTTTTTTCTTGATCTTCAAGTGCAATCTCAATTTGGTTGTACCTTGAATAACCATCTAGAAAACAATAAAATTGATGACCGGCCACCCTCTCTGGGATTTGGTCCATAAATGGTAAAGGGAAGTGGTCTTTCTTAGTGACGGAATTCAATTTCCTATAATCTATGCACATCCGCCAACCAGTGGTGACTCTAGTGGGAATTAACTCATCATTAACATTCTTTACCACTGTCACTCCAGACTTTTTGGGGACAACCTGGGTGGGACTCACCCATGGACTGTCAGAAATGGGGTAAATGATACCCACATCCAATAATTTTAGGACCTTTGCTCTCACTACCTCTTTCATATTGGGGTTTAACCTCCTTTGCATTTGTCTCACAGGTTTCAGGGGACTAATCCCCTTGATATCAGCAATGGTCCACCCAATGGCATTCTTGTGATTTCTAAGGACTTTGAGCAACCTATGCTCTTGCTCCCTATCCAACATTGAAGAGACAACCACAGGAAATGTCTCTCCCTCACTAAAATAAGCATATTTAAGTTCAGTAGGGAGGGGTTTCAAGTCTAACTTGGGTGGTTGGACACTTAAGGGGAAAGGAGCGCTATTAGAAGGAGGTAACTCCTCAATACGGGCCTTCCACCTATCAGTATCTAATGGAGTTGACTCCAACAAGGAATTTACATCATTAATCATAACATCATCATCAAAGTTAAAATAAGAAAGACATGCTTCAAGCGGGTCAGAAAATGAAGAAATAGTAGCCATGTCATCAACAAGACTTTCTAAAAGATTCACTTCATGCACATCCTCATCATCATGTCCTGGTTGCCTGCAAATATTAAAAATGTTCAGTTCCAAAGTCATATTTCCAAAAGAAAGCTTCATAACACCATTTCTACAATTAATAAGAGCATTAAAAGTAGTAAGAAATGGGTGGCCTAATATGACAGGAATTTGAGTACTAGCACATCCTTAACAATTCCTCTTGGTGTTTTAATTGAGCAATCTGCAAGTTGAAGTGTAATGCTTGTGGGCTTAAATTCACCAAGTCCCAATTATTCATAAACAGAATAAGGTAAGAGATTAACACTTGCCCCAAGATCAAGTAAAGCTTTTTCAACTCTATAATTCCCAATTATACAAGATATGGTTGGACAACTAGGATCTTTATATTTAGGTGGGGTGTTTTATTGTAAAATTGCACTTACTTGTTCTGTCAAAAATGCCTTCTTTTGTACATTTAGCTTACGCTTGATTGTACAAATGTCTTTCAAAAATTTAGCATAAGATGGAATTTGTTTAATGGCATCTAAGAGAGGAATGTTAATCTTCACTTGTTTAAAAATTTCAAGAATGTCACCATTTGACACCAATTTAGAAGAAGATTGTAATCTTTGAGGAAAAGGAGGAGGAATTGGAGCAACAAAATCAGAGTTGTTAAGTTCATCACCATGTTTTGAATTTAAAGACTCCTTAGGTTCAACAACCTTCATTGGAATGTCTTTGTTAATGACTTTTCCACTTCTCAAAGTAGTGATGGACTTAGCATGCTCTTCTTGTGAACTTGAAGAATTTAAATTTTCAATTACAAATTGACATTTAGGATTTGGTGTAGGTTGAGAAGGAAACCTCCCTTTTTCTTGAGGGCTCAAAGCTGTAGTCAATTGAGTGATAGAAGTCTTCAAGTCATTTATGGCTTGCATTGTTTGGTTGTTAATTGTTGCTTGACTTTGCATTGATGTTTGCGACGTGTCTTCAAGAATTTTCTTATGTGGTGGAACATAATTTGAAGAAGAAGGGGGTACTTACATATTAGACTCATTTCTCCAACTAAAGTTGGGATGATTTCTCCAATTAGGAGTGTAAGTTTCAAAATAAGGAGAAGAAAAAGGCCTTTTGTAGGTATTCATAGCATTTTCTTGAGTATGTAACACCTCTTGAAAAGCAGGGATTGTTAGACAATTCTGTGATTAGTGTCCATCACTCTCACATATACTGCAAATATCTTGTGCTTTTGGAGAAGCTTTAGACATATTTTCCCTATTAATTTCCATAGCCTCAACTTTTCTAGTTAAACTTGTAATTTTCGCTTGTACATCATCCTCTTCTTTAAGAAGGTACATGCCCCCCTTAGTTGTCCCATTAGATTTAGTCTTATTACTACTTTCAAATTCATTAGAATCTTCCCATGATTGAGCATTTTCAGCTAACACATCAAAATAGTCTAATGCTTCCTCAGGTTCTTTACTAAAAAATTCTCCATTACACATCATTTCAACAAATTGCCTCATTTGAGAAGTCAAGCCATTATAAAAGAAACTAATTGTACGCCATGTTTCATATCCACGATGTGGGCACAACAATAAAAGTTCTTTAAATCTTTCCTAACATTGAAAGAAAGTCTCATTTTCTTTTTGTGAAAAATTCATTATGTTCTTTCTAAGTGTATTAGTTCTATGGGTGGGGAAAAACTTTTTCAAAAATTCTCTTTAAATTTCTTGCCATGTTCCAATTGATCTTGGCTTCAAAGAATTCAACCAATTTTTTGTTTTTTCCTTTAAAGAAAATGGAAAGAGTTTTAATCTAATAACATCATTTGAAACATTTTGGTTTGGCAAAGTTGCACAAACCTCTTCAAACTCTTTTAAATGCAAATATGGGCTTTCCGAATCTAAGTCATGAAATTTGGGTAGTAATTGAATTACACCCGGCTTGAGTTCAAAACCACCCACATTAGTTGGAAAAATCATGTAAGAAGGAGAACTTGATCTAGTGGGTTGCAAATAATCACGCAAGGTTTTAACTTGAATATTTTGTGCATTATTATCCCCATTATCACTTCTTAGTTCCTCATTAGTTTGTAGATCCTCCATTGTATCAAAATAAAGATAATTTTTAAAAGATTTGTTCACTCTTTTCAATCGTCAAGAATTATGACGCACCCATGTGAGCATGCAGCAACAATATATTTTTTTTTATTTTTGGTAACGAACAAAAATAAAAGTGCAGAAATTAAATGACAAAATATAAAAAGTTAGAGAGTTAGAAGTTAATAGAGAAAAATTAAAATTGTAAAATAAGGCCAAAGGCACTATCAAGGTACACGTTTGATCCCAAAAAATTTTCGGTAGTAACGTGGGTAGTGCCTTCGGTCTCAACGTGGGTAGTCACACGTTGCAATCCCTAGCAACGGCGCCAATTTTTTGTTATGTTTGAACCAAGACTATGAAGAAGTCAAATTCAGATTTGTTTTACTTGCCAATTGTAGTAGACAAGGACGATCCACAGGGAAAGCCTTGTGTAATAAAGAAAACTATTACGAAAAAAAATAGAGAAAGGAAAACCAAGAAAGAAATAGTAGAAGAGTATTGAAGCAATATAGAGTTAAGAAATCAAGATGAGAAAACACTAAGGCATTAAGGATCGTTGTAACATCTAATGATGTTGTTCATGTATCATGTTATCTCAGTTAGAATCGAATGAAGATTCTATCTAACTGGAAGATATGAACATTAAAATTGAAATTAGAAAAAACTTTGGATAGATGAAGGATAAAATTAATTGTCTCTTAAAGATTTCTATGTATCCAAATCACAAAAGATAAAAAAGGAGAGCCTTTAAGCATCTTATGTATCCAAATCACAAAGAAACAAGAAGACGAATAATATTAAATAAACATCACTTCAAATAAACAATACTTACTTGAAACCATTGATAAAACATGAATTGAACTCCATTAAATTGTTACAAATCTCCTCTAGCCTTAGCTTGAGAGCTTAGAAAGCCATTACAATAAAACTAAAATAAAAATATAATATGAGAGAAGAAAATAGGAGAGGAGAGCTCCAAAGAGGAGGGGATGAGTCATTTATCACGTCCACCCCTCTATTTATAGAAATAGAAGGGGTTGCTTCAAAGAGGAAAGTGAAATCATATCTCTAGATTGCATCCTGATTGATTGCCTGATTGGTTGCTTCTTTGGCAATGATTAGATACTAAATAAATCAATGATTTATGATTTATTTAGCAAATAAGTATCTTTTAATCTTCCTTTAGTTAACCAATCAGCTTCCTTGTCTTTCCTTATGTGTATCAATCACAATCAATGAAAATATTCTTCATGTGCTGGCCTCGGGTTAGTTTACTAGCTGTCTCTTTGCATACCGAATTCGACCCATGCATCTTTGGAATTTGGAATTTCTTCTTGAAATATCATTTGTAGCTATGGAAGTCTTCTTTCCAATGCCACCAGAATCGTATCCATCCGAATTATTTATCAAAAGATATGATCCAAATACTAAGGCTCTATCAATCTGTCCGAATCAGCTTCTTTCCTAATTTAGTCCTCTTCATATAAATCTCAAATCAAACGGGTCCACAAGGTTGTGTTCGACCATTCCATGCATGTTTAGACCACTAGGAGCCCATTTTTGACTTTCAAATAGCTTTGGGTAGATGGGCTTTACTTCCTCTTCTACTTAGATCCTGTTAAAGCCTATTTAGACATATAAACTCAATTAAGGTACAACTAACTTATTCAAAATATAAATAGCCCAAATCAGCAATTAATTAACATAAAATAGGATTGTAATTCAAAATTTAAAAACATTTAATTGAACATTATTTTAGTGCATCATGCCACCCAAATTATGTGAATTTGTCTAAATTAGTTTCTTCAAAAATTTGGTTTTCGTAATGAAAATCTTAAATCTAAAGTCCACATAGTTGTGTTTGAACATTATATGCATGTTTAGACCATTCAGAGCCCATTCTTAGCCCTCGAATAGCATTAGATAGTTGTGCTTTAGTTCCTCTTCCACTTGGATCTTATCGAAGCATGTTTGGACATGTAAACTCAAAGATGGTTCGACTCACTTGTTGGAGATATAAATAGTCTAAATAAATAATGAATTGACACAAAATAGGATTACACTTCATGATTTGAAAACACTTAATTTAATACTATTTCAATGCATCAAATACCCCCAACCAACAAATTGCTAGTCTATAGAAATCTATACGTTAAAAAAAAATAATTACAAAGAAAATAAGAAAACATGTCATTTTCAAGGCCATCATCACAAATTTTAGCACATGTAGCGAGCCGTTAAACCCCTAATTTGCACTAGTGGACGAGTTGTGTCTCTTGATGGTTTGTAGTGAATATACCCACAAAATTCAAACACTCATGGGCTGCCTCCTAACGAGTGCTATGTTTTTTCTTAAGCCAAACAAAACAAAGAAGAAGAGAAGAAAGAAATAATTATGAGTGACAATGCTAAAAATTTATGTTGGGGAAGTAAAGACTAAGATAATAATTATAAAGAAAAACCAAAAAACCTCTTCATCCCTACTTAACAAATGTCAAACTTTCAAATTAACTCTAAAAATACTCAAGCACTAGCTTTCATAGATTAAGTACTAAAAAGAATTTTCATGAAAGTCCAAACCATTAAAATTCTATGTAGATGATCTTTTGAAACAATATGTTTATGTGTCCATGTAAAATTTGGACAAGATAATTAGAGAATTAGTCTCTTCAAGTAGTATGCTCTTATACTCACATAGGGATGTTTAGACAGCCAAATGAACCAATTCAAAGCTTAGCAACCTTTCTAAGATAAGAAGCGGTTTAGATGTTCACGTTAATACCATGTAGGCTTTATCTATGATATTCTAGTGTGCTTGCACTATCACAATGATGGCTTCACCCTATCTTATAAAATGAAACATTATTAGAAAACTTTGATCTTTTCTTTTACATACGATCTCCATTACTTTTTTTCTACTCCCTTTCTTTTCTTTTTTTTTTTGTTTTTTTATAGGTAGTCCTTTTCGAAGTACTCGGTCTAATTCATTGGTTGCTTTCCACAATGATAATAATCCACTAATTTTTTTCTTCTTTCCTAGCCAACCAACTGGTGAACAAGGAAGTCAAAATTCATTGAATTTGGTATCTCTCGATATTCTTGGTAAGTATTAGAGAAACAACCAAATAATTCAACTTCAACTATAAAAACTAGTCAAATGTGAGTGAAATATTGAAAAGCAACATTAGTTTATAAGATCCTCTTCATGAAAGTTAATTGAGAAGACCGATCGCAAAATAAAAGTTTAATTAAAAATGTCCTAGTGCCATCATTATATATAGATCAAAGCAAACAAGAAGAATACCAAGAAAGGATGAAGGTTATTACAATCAATACTATTAAAAGAAATTATAAAATCTCACCCCCTAAATGAAACATTGTCCAAAATGTTTGAAAAAAAAGTTTTATTTTCTTTTTTCTCTTTTCTTATTTATTATTTATTTATTTTTAGTTTTTTGAGAAAAATCATAAAAAAATCAACCATTATAATTAGGATCCAAAGAGACATGGACTCTACTTTAGGTACAAAATGTTCCAAAAATGGATGCAAGCGTTATCTATAACTTTAAAAACATTACCATTATTTGGGTTTCAATTTCAATAGTTCCATAATGATAAATAATTTTTATAATGAAAGGAACTATCCAACAAGATCTTAATTTTTCTAGAAAAAGATGGAGCTTAGAATTATACAAAAGTACTTTTTGAGATGGTTTAAAAGTCTTACGAAGTATGTTCTTATCATGAAATGCCTTCATTCTTTCCTTGTACATTTTAGCACTCCTATAAGCATCATATAGAATCTCATCTAATTAATTTAACTATAATTTTCTATGCAACACAACCTTGTCAAGATTGAAATTGATAGCCTTTATTACCCAATAAGTCCTATTTTTTTACTCCACAGGCAAGTGACAAAACTTTTCAAAAATAAATCGATAAGGGGACATTCCGATCAAGGTTTTGCAATCAGTACAAAGCCCAAAGAGCATTGGTTAGTCTTAATGATCAATCATTATCATTTGGATTCACCGTTTTTTGTAAAATATTTTTATTCCCCAATTTTATATTTCTACTTGTCCACTTGTTTGTGGGTGATAAGGTGTAGCAACTTTATGTGTGATTCCATATATTTTAATAAAGGCCTCAAAATACTTATTGCAAAAGTGTATACCCTGATCACTTATAATGACTCGAGGTGTTCCAAATCTTTTTAAACTATTTTCTTTTAAAAAATTTACAACATTTTTGTGATCATTTTTTTTCATGGAATAGCCTCAATCCATTTTGACATATAATCAACTACTACTAAAATATAAAGATTGCCAAAAGGGGAAGACAAAGGTCTTATGAAATCAATGCCCAACAATTAAAATTTTCAACAACCAAAATTAGGTTAAGAGGCATCATGATCCTATGGGATATGGATCCTAACTTTTGAAAATGTTCATGTGCTTTGCAAAATTCATTAGTGTCTTTGAAGAGAGTTGGCCAGTAAAAACCATATAATAAAAGCAGAAAGATGACCACCATATGCTTCATAATGGCAGAAGGACATAAAATTCGTATTGTGAGAATTAGGCACACATCTCATATTTATTTGGTGTAAATAAGATTTAAACAAAATAAGGATCATCCCAAAAGAAGTGTTTTATCTCTAAGAAGAATTGTTTTCTATCATGTTGTGTCTAATAAGTGGGAGTTTTACCTGTCACGAGATAGTTTACAATGTTTGCATACTATGGAATATGAGAGGTGTTGAACAACTATTTATCAGGAAAAGAGTTCTTTATTGGCAATGGTTCCAATGATTCGGAAAACTCTAATTTGGACTAGTGATTGGTGACTACATTCTCTACTCCTTTCTTAACTTTGATAGTGAGGACAAATTCTTGGAGTAGGAGGATCCACATGAGCAATCTTGGCTTTACATCCTTCTTGCTTAGAAGGTATTTGAGAGTTGTATGGTTAGTAATAGTAATTATTTGGGAACCAATCAAATGTGATCAAAATTTGTCAAACTGCAAACACTACAATAAGAAATTGCTTTTCAATAGTTGAGTAGTTCATTTGAGAACTATTTAAAGTCCTACTTGCATAGTGGATGACATAAGATTTTTTATCTTTTTGTTGTGCAAGAAGAGCCCCAATAGCATATTCACTAGCATCACATATCATTTCAAAAGGGAAACTCTAGTGAGGTGGTTGCATAATAGAAGTAGAAATGAGCATGTTCTTTAGTTTTGTAAAGGCTTGTTCACATGCTTCACTCCATAAAAAGGAGTTGTCCTTTGATAGAAGGTTGCATAGTCGATATATAACACTAAAATCTTTAATGAACCTTCTACAAAATCCTACATGCCCCAAGAAAGATCTAATATATTTAATTGTTTTTAGGCTAGGTAAATTAGCAATCATTTGAATTTGGCCTTATCCACTCAAATTACCTGCAAAGAAACAATATAATCAAGTACAATTCCCTTAGTGACCATAAAATAACATTTTTACCAATTTAAAACAAGGTTTTTATCCTCACATCTAACCAAGACTTTGTCCAAATTATGTAGAAAATCATCAAAAGAATTTCTTAAGACAAAAAAATCATCCATAAAAACATTAAGAAAATGCTTCGCCATATCACTAAATATACTCATCATGCATGTTTGAAATGTGGCAAGAGAATTACATAATCCAAATGGCATCCTTCGATAAGGAAAGGTACCAAATGGTCATGTAAAAGTTGTCTTTTCATGATCCTCAAGTGCAATCTCAATTTGGTTATACCTAGAATAACCATCAAGGAAATAATAAAAAAGATGATTAGCCACCCTTTCTAAGATTTGGTCCATGAATGGTAAGGGAAAAATAATCTTTCCTAGTCACAAACTTGAGTTTCCTGTAGTCAATACACATGCACCAACTAGTTGTGACCCTAGTTGGGATCAACTCATCTTTTTCATTTTTTCCTACAGTTACACCTGATTTCCTAGCTACCATTTGGCACTACAACAAAAATAACCTTTTGCAACAAATTTGTTTGCAACATAAATAATTTTGTTGTTAATAGTGAGCTTTTGCCACAAATTTTTGAAAATGTTGCAATAACTCTATGATTTTGAAAAATGTAAGGTTTTTTGGAACAAATTGTTTAGTTTGTCGCTAAAAGGTGAACCTTTTGGGATAAACTTTTTGCCACAAAGACACCTATGTCGCTTATAGTGATTTTTTGCAATGATTGTTGATCTTTGTCGCAACAGAGCTTATATGCTCACAAAGTGATAGTTCTTTTTGAGACAAAACCAATGTGATGTTGCAAATAGGTATATCGTTTGCTACAAAACATTGTGTTTGTCGCAAAAATAATTTACATTTTTCAATGAATCATTTTTCATGTTTAGTTTATTGGTTTACATGTTCTTGTTGACCAAGGTGAAAGACTGAAGAATGTGAAGTGTTTTTAAGCTCATCTAGATCACATTGACATGCATAAATCATTTGGAAAATGTTAAGAAGTGATTATACAGGTTTCAAAAGGATATAAGCTATAAAGGGCAAAAATGTAAAGACACAGGTAGAACGATCAATTGTTGCAAATTATGAAGGAGAAATGATCGATCACTTGTTGATTCAGTCCTGTACAAAATTAAGTTGAGATTTAACGGATCTCGCAATTGATCGATCGATTGAAGAATCATGCACACTAAAAATAGTGATTGATTTATCGATGTTTAGAAAGATCAACTGTTTCAAGAATAGTTTACCTAAATTAAATCCTTCCAATTTCTATTTGATTCTTCATTCAAGTACAAGTTATAAACTGACTTAGTGAGCTATATAAGGGTTACGAAATCACAAAATTGGAGAGACGAAAACCTAGAGGGGAAAAGAGGAGGGTCTACACCTTTGCTTATTATTTTCTAAAGGAGAATTCCCTTAAGCTTTTTGTCGAAGATCTATTGTGATATGATGAAGATAATCCAAAACTAAAGGATCATAAACATAGAGTATTCAAAGAAGAGTTGTAGCATGTCTTCAAATGAAGAGTGAATATTTCTTTAAAGCCACAGTATGTGTAAGGACTCTCAATTCTAAACCGGCTTTCGTTTCTTTTTAATCGTCAGTTATTGCATGGTTAACTCGTTTTCTTATTAATTCGGTGGTTTCGTAAATAAATGGTGTTTCCTATAGTTTTAATCAAAATAAACTTTACAATTATTGGTTTTAAGTGATTTTGAGTCAAATCTGAATTTTTGGGATTTTTCTGAATTTTTGCTAATTTTCCAAAAATTAGCGTTTGGCGGGACCCCCTGTGGGCCCCACCATCGAAATTTGGGTTTTTGGACCAAATTAACCCAGGCATCAACTTGAGGCTTTACAAAAATTTTTATAATTTTCTCAGATTTATTTAGTGCTCAAATAGCCAAATTACCCATTTTTAGCCTATTATTCTATTTATACCCCACAACTTACTTACACACACCCCACACCCTATTATAAATAGGATGACCTGAGCCATTTGCATCTTGGGAATAAGCTGGGAAAAGGGAGGTTAGGCCTAATTTCCCATTTAGGCCTGGATTAGAAGGTGTTTAAGGTAAGTCTCTTCTAATTAAGCCTTAAACCCTAGAATTCCTCTTAATCCCTTCTATATCTATAGTTTCCCCTTTGTTTTGATTCATTTTTAAACATCAAAACTACTGATTTGCATCTCTTCTTCAAACCCTAGATCTAAAAATCCGATTTTTATGTTCAACAAGCCCTAGATCTAAGTTTTTCATTAGGGTTTTCTATGTTAAATCGGTTTTAATGGAGTTTAATGTAAACTCTATCTATTTGCAAGGTTTTCAAGAAGCGTGACTATGAAATCCAAGCCTAATCAAGGGATAAGGTAATGGGCTTTCGAAATTTCAGTTTTCCTATGGTAAAACTCTTGATTTTTTGCTTTATTTTGAATGGATTTACTTAATTTGGTGCTTTAATGGCATGATTAGTAAATGGTAATCTTTAATCCCAATTTCATAGGGTTTTATCTTGTTATGATGTAGATTAGTATTCTGGAAGTTATGGTAGAGTTTTAATGGTGTTTGAGTTGTTAAATGAAGATTTTAAGTTGTATCAATGGAGTTTCGGTTTGAAAATTTGAAATGAAGAAGTGACCAAAATTGCTTTGTTGGCGTTAGAACGGCCCTGCAGGGCGTTCGAATGGCAACACTACAAGTTTGGCATTTTTCCTGTATAATCGTTAGAACGGCCTTGGAAGGCGTTCGAACGGCTACACTGCAGAATTTGACAATTTTATGTATGTTGCTTAGTTCAACATATCTATTTCAAAATATCATTTTTATGTTTATGTGAAGTATTTTAAGCTATAGTAAGCTACTAGAAGGGTATCTCATTGATGTTTAGAAGTTGTGATATATATTTAAAGTTATGTGAAATGACTTGTAGTTGGATATCATTGTTAGAGTTTGCTATCTTGAAGTTTTGAGTGGTTGATTCCTATGGTTTAAGCATGTTTCCAGTAGAGTTACCGCATGAGAATGAACTGATACGTCATTATAGAGTGTGGCTAATTGATGTGTGAATGTTAGTGAATGTCATAACTCAAGAATGAAGTGAATGATCTTATATGTGTTTAGCTTGTGGTTAAGCTTTGATTTGAGTTATGATTTTAATGATTCTTCACCTATGATTTCCGCTGGAATTTCATGATTAGGTGATACACATGTGTAGTGTGATAGTGAGTGGATTACAATCATGTTGATATGCATTGAGGGAAATGCTTCTATTATGCACACACACACACATGTGGGATTTAATGTTGATGATAAGCATTGTTATTATGATTATGAATGATGCATGAGGGGCTGATGAGAGCACTTGACATGAATTAGGATTCATGTATGTCTTGCCCACGTATGTACCATGTTGCATGCATCATGAAAATGGATTTCAATTGATGCTTTATCAAGATTAATAGAGTTTGACCGATTGGATGCAATGTGGTGAAATTGCGTGCCGGATTAATCGGTCGTGGCTTAATCGAAACTTGATTGGTCTGAAAGGACATGTTTTGATTTGAGTTCCTTCGTGGAACATGTGCACTCCCCGGGTTGAGTCTAGTTAAATTTGAGATATATGGGGACGAGTTATGTACTTGTCTTGCGGTTTGAGATTATTATGATTGTCTTCTGGACCCTGAGAATCTAGAGTGGTACGCTCTGTGCACCAGCTACCACGTGTTCTAGGGTCCCCTATGTGGGAATTCGGGCTCTGCCCTACCGCAGGAGATGTCCCAGGGCGAACACCCCTGCTCTAGGTTCTCTTCGTGAGAATGGAACATCCTTGGCCAGGATCGTCCAGGGCGAGCAGCTTTAGGGATTGACAACCCCGACCTTCTTAAATTCTTGTGTAGAATTTGGACCACGACCCGCCTTCGTGGCCTTGTCTGTGTCCCCGTCTTCGTGACACTAAATTCTTGTATAGAATTTGGACCACGACATGCCTTCATGGCCTTGTCTGTGTCCCCGTCTTCGTGACATTAAATTGTGATTACTCCTTGATGGAGGCATTCTTGTTTTATGTTGATACAAGTATATGATCTATGCCATCTATGTATGTGTAACATGTAATTTGACACGTTTGTCGTGCAAGAATGGATGAGATATATGTTATGAATGTATGATCAGAAAGTGCGATTAAGATATTATATGCAGGATTATGTGTTATGAATGCATGATCAGAAAGTGTTATTGAGATTCTATATGCAAGATTATGTGTTATGAATGCATGATCAGAAAGTGTGAGTTAGACACTATATGCATGTTTATGTGTTATAAATGTGTGATCAGGGAATGATACATCTTGTAAATCTTTGCTTTGACTAGTTATGTTGATAGACCATCGTGTTTCCGATGATGACAGTATATTAAAAACCATTGCTGAGTTTGTTTAAACTCACCCCTCTTTATTGTGTTTTGCTTTGGGGCTGCGTGGTGCGACACACAGACGAACAGGATCTCCTCTTCGAGGAAAGATCAGAGACGACATGGATGTGATCGTGGAGTCCTCTGATGAGACTTATTATCTTTGGTTTATGCTTTATGCTTAGAACCTTTGTGTATGGTTCTCATGTTGATTTATGCTTTGTTACACTTTTGTGTTGTTTAAGACCTATTTTAGAGCCTAGAGTGGGCTATGGTTAAACTAAGCATGTGGGTTTGAGACTTATGTTTATCTTGAGTTAATGTAACTCTCTTTCTTTTCTGCTTATTTACTCTTGCTCTAAGTGTTGTGCTTACTCCGTGATGTTGTTAAATCGCCCGTAATTAGGGTTAAGTCTTCTGCTAAACCGTATCTCAATTAACGCTTGTCACCCCTGTGCGCTTGACTGGCCCCTGGACCGGGTTCGGCTCGGGTCGGGCAGTGCCGGGGCGTGACAGTATGGACAATAAGAGGTGCTTGCTGAAGACAAGAAGGAGACAAAGACAAAGAAAGGAGGGGAAAGTTCCATGTGGTTGGAGAAGACATGAAAGACAACAACAATGATCCAAACAAAGGGATCTTGTGTCAAAATCTAAAAAATGTTAGTAGTTTGATTGTGTCTATGTAAAGTGTTAGTTTCTAGTGCATTGATTTGGTTCCTTTACCCTACCATACAAATTGTTGTGTTCATGTGTAAATTGTTTGATATTTGGGGAGTGAAAATTAAGTAAAAATTAGGTTTTATTTGTATCCTCCTAATAAAAAAATCATGGGCAAAGAGGCTAGAACATTTCTTTGTTATTTGTTGAAAGTAATAGTTTTAAACACAATCTAGTGATCCACTAGGTTGATTACATGAATATTAAACTCTCAAAAAAAAAAAAAATTTAGCCACCAAGCGAGCTATAGTTCAGTAGTGTCTTCAGAAAATGATCAATCTCTTATGAATAGTTTTTTAATTTTGAACCATGTTTCACCAAAACTCCCAAATTTACTTCTAAGGATTATTTCAATTGAAATCTATGCGATTTGTGTATGTCAGTGTGTGTATCATATGTTTTATTTCTGACACTCAAAGTAGTCTTCAACTTGAACCTTTAGAACGAGTCTGCTCCTAGTTTTCAAGTCCCTATATTCCAAATCTTACTCGACCACAACACCAATCTAATCAAACATTAAACCTAATACCATATATTAAGTTTTGTCATACTTTTGTTCATCAAATTAAGACAATTACAATATATATGTCATCATATGTTTTAACAAGCTCACGCTTTGTATATTTCGCGACAAAACAGTACTAGTATGAAAATAAAATATTACAAGTCTTACGGTTTAGTGCATTGACTCTCACTTGTAAAAAAAAATAATTGACTCAAATTAGTGTCAACTATGCCTATTTGGAATTGATCTTGGAAAGGCTTGGAACATGTACTTAACCTGAACACTTAAACAAAAAGTTTTTGCATAGTACTATTCAATTAAGTATGAAGTAAAGCACTTGATTTTTCATAATCTATTCTCCCCCTTTCTCTAAATAGGCAAAATGTGAATCCAAAATTAAAGAAAAATATACAATTAAAGCTTATAAATCATACATGAATAAGAAGGAATATCACATGTCAAAAAGTATTTCCAAGTTAAACCACATAGTTTCATAATACATAAGAAGAAAGAAAAAAGTATATATCATGAACTAATCAAGGTTTTAACAAGAAATACACAAAAATTAATCATAAAATAACTCATGACTCTACATCCTCTGAATCATCATCCTCCCCTATCCATTAGAATTTGCATTTTATTGAAGACTAATAAGCTTGTCAAGCCTATCAAGCCTCTGGACCATATCCTGAGTTTGTGATGTCATTTGATGTATGACTCTCTCATCATTGCGACCCAAGTCATCCTCGTGGGCTCTGTTGGGTGACTATCACTCTCTCTGACAAGAAAATCAAAGATAGGATGTATCGATAAGCCAACATCTTATGGCTTTAGCCAAGAACGAATGTCTGGCTCTCACAATAGATATAAGATCTTTGTCATCGTCCAATCAACTCTCTCCTTCCAAGAACTTCAAATGTCGTACTGGGCTACAATGCGCAGAAGTCTGAAGTCTTGAGTTATAGAATGAGACTAGATTGTTGTGTTTAGCGTGAATCCTCTCTTCAAGTTAGTAACTCATCCAATAATGATGTTCTCATCCAAAAATTCATAACCACCATATATCAGTAGGGAATATCTTGATGCTCGACATTTATGGCTCTCGCTATGATGTCGGGTGTAACTCAATCTGAAGTGCCACTTACCATTCCTATGAAAGTATGCCCATCGTGCTCATGCACTGATGAATTCCACTGTCTAAGTATACATGGGTATATAGGTGTTTGGCACGTGGAGATAGTTTGGGAATACTATAACCAATGCACTCTATTGAATATCTAATTTAGCTCTGGATGCAAGTGTACATAAAGCACATAGTGCTCTAACCTAAATGGTCACACTCTATCGGGTGGTGAAGAATAATCACTAAGTTCATAAGAATTAGGGACAAGCTTCTTCCCCATCGAGATTCTCTTCTTCATATCCATCTAAGATTCAAAAAGAAATCCTAGGGTTAAGACAAAGACTTGAAAGTAAAGTAAACAATTAAAGCTTCTAGTAAATTTACAAAAGTTTGTAATTAAGAAAAATCTCCCAATTTATGAAATACCCAAAATACCCCTAGAAAATGTTCTGATTGAACTTAAATTTTAACACAAGGTAGTTCTCAATGAATAGAGCAAGTTTTATAACTACACCTAAAAAATTTGTAACAAAAATCCACAAATTTTGAAATTCCCAATTTTTGCAATTTTTCTCAAGATTGAACATATGAAATCGCATGAGATTTGAAAGGTCTGTAGATCTAGAAAATCTAAACATTCCTGCTGAAATCAACATGAAATACTCTACAAATCAAAATTTGTGAGTCGGTTCTTACCTTCACAATGAAAAGAATCCGATTTGGTATTAAATACTCATGTAAACCTGGCCAAAATCTATCAATATCGCTTTCTTCTACCTCTTCCTCGCTTCTCAAGGTGTTTAGGAGTGAAACAAGGGGAATGGGGCATGGTTTGTGTTTTAAAATGAGCATTCAAGGGTGAGCCAATTGAACCTGTGATCGATTGCCCGACATTGGCGATCAATCAGTTTTGATTTGTTGATATTTGTATTTGTTTCAAACTTTTGTACAATTAAAAGATCACAAGAAATCCCATTATTAAAAAAAACAATTGCAACTAAAATCACGTCAATTCGACCTCTAGACTCAAAATAAAAATAAATAATCAAAGTTACATATGTTGAGCTCTCTTGTTAATTTACATTAATTTCACTCTTAACCTAAGTGAGTTCACAAATTATAGTCATTTTTTCTCCATGGGTTTGTGACTTTCTATCTTTATTTCATCATTTTTTTTCAATTTTTTTCTCTTTGATTAAATTTTTGAAGAAATTACCAATGTTTATGTCACGACCCGGATTTTTAAAAGCCTTTTTAAAATAGCATAAATGGTAGTCACGAGAAATATTTTTTTTCCTTAAATACAAAATAAACCATTCGATTAAATATCTAGATCATGATAACTAGGGTTCACAAATACGGATATCAAATCATATGATATGATTACACATCTCAAAATTCAATAAGAACAACTCATCCATTTAAGTACAAATCTTTTATCCGTCTGAAAATAAATAACAAGTTGACTCTCATGCTAAAGATATACTTACGTATCAGAGTTGCATAAATGAAGAACTTCATCTTGTGTTTGCCTCCTGGTTGCACTTTTCGTCGCCTAGAAAATCTGCAACCAACCAAACCAAATAGCAACAACAACAGCAATGGAACCTCTCCGCCATCAGGAGAAGAGCTTCCAAATGACAAAAGATTTTATTTATGTTTTTCTGATTGGGCCAACATCACCTGATGTTAGTTGCCTATGTACTCATTAGACAACATCTCCAATGTTTAAAACAAGATCGGATCGAGACGTAGTTCTGCCTAGAAACTACACTATCCAAAGAAGCATAGCATCACACATGCAATGTTTAAGTATTTTAAAGCAACCTATATTTTATGCAAGTCCTTTAATTGTTCCACTTTTCTAATTAACAAGCAAAAATAAACAATGTTATTAATTATCTCACAAACCTTGTTCAATAATTAATACTAACAAATCTGTATTCACTCAGAGATGACTTGCCCGTCGAGAAATCTCTAGACATAGAACTCCAACATGCGGAACATCAATAAACAGTGACACATGTAAAGTAATATACAGAGTATTGAATATAACATAACTCAGAAACATAGGTTGACCTTTAACCAATAAAGACCAACACAATGCACAAAACAATGGAGACCATTCAGGAAACAATGCGCTAATTGTTACCTGAAAATACCGACTCCCGCTCAAAGGAGTAATTGTATGCTAACAGAAATCCTAGCATCTCTAGAGATCAACTTGGATCATACATGGGCCTAGAGAAGTAAGTACCAGCTGTGCTCATTGACACACTGGCCAAAGGTAGATGAGCCTTCCATGATGCTCAAAAACCTGATTTGCGCATTTACAGGGATCCATCGTCCCAAAGGAGTGGAGACCACAAAGGTCTGATAGATTACCGCCATGGCTATTACCATGAGCTTAAACTTTGACTCAGCATGTGATACAATGCATCCACATAAGGAAAAGGGATTAAAGACTATTCATAGCATATCATTCATGCAACAAACTTACACAATCAGCAAGTTAACATGCTGCTTTTAGACTGAGACATGTAAGCCTATCAACAAGACTACAAATCAAAATTGATGCGTAGACAAATTGATCAAATCCACACAACCATGGATTTAATTGAGGTTGAAACAAACTAATCAAATCAGCAAACTAACATAACAAATCAGGCTGAAGCAACTAGCAACATTCAGCATGATAACAAATCAAATCAAGGTTGAATGACTAACGATAATGAACATAAACAATCAGAATCACACAGGTCGAAGTAGATCATAATATCAATAACCAAATTAAATAATGATATTAGATTGTTCGAGCTCTCGTGCCTAACCCTCCTTGGGTTAGCTTATCAAGCTTTTATAAAAATAGTTCATAATGCACATAAGGGCATTAAAGTAACTATCCAACATTAGATATGGTCCTCTCTGCTCTCGGGTAAGTTTTTAACCTCTCAAAAGGTTTCAGTATCACATTGGCCCATTAATTCCATCCACACGAATACGAGCCGGTCTGCACAACGGTATTTTTATCTTTTTGTTCAGGGCCTTCCTAAACCATGATGGGTCCAAAATTAATCCCAGGGTTACATCTTAATGTTATTAAGCCTAGGTAATTTCTTGCTATTTAACGGGGTCGTGAACCCCTTGAACCGACCCTGGTTTAATTAACCGTCTTACTTTAAACCTAGGGGTAAAACAGTCAAACATCTACTTACTGAGATATTTACCTAGCTTATGGTCTAGTCCAAATTTAGGTTACACATTAAACTATCACTGAGATCTTTCTCAATTTCTAGATCCACTCATAGAGCCCTGAACCGGAGCTCTGAAGTCTGATGATTAATCATTATACTACGCATCAACTCACATGGGTAAATTGGTCATTTTAGAGAATCTAGGATTTTTCCCCTGTTTGAAAATTAGTCGGAGAACTCAACATACATTACTAGTCATTTATAATTTTTTCCAAAATTTTTTGACAACACTATCTCATTGAACCGAACTAGGTTCAAGGTTAGAGTGTAATATATATATATATATATATATATATATATATATATATATAATTTTTAAGGAGTTGCACAAAACCGGGTCGGGTTAGCCGACCTGGTCCGGGGAGCACAGATGACCGTTAGGGTCGTCTACCCCGCGACTAGCGAGAGGTCTTTCGGCCTCTCGTGATACTGCCCCCACCACGACGGAGCGCTGGGCAGCAAACAGTCCCAAGACCGTCGGAGCACAGTGGAACCAAAAGGCCGCCTTTCCTTTTGTTTTTTAATGGAGCGGTGGGGAGGCTGCGGCAAGGTCCACCATAGCCAGGGCCGTTGCAGCCAGGATCACCGCAACCTGGGCCGCATAAGCCTGGTCCGCTGCTGCCAGAGCCGGCATGGCCGAGTTTTTTTTTTCACTAGCCACACGGTGGTGTCAAAAATAGCCACCGGCGGGTTCGGTCCTCCGGTCGCTTGCGCCCAGTGACCCGGGTTACTTGCTAGAAGAAGACCGACTAGATTTCTTTTTTTTTTCTTACTATTCATCACGATTCCTCATAATTAGAGAAACAGTGATCTCTGCAGAAAATACTTCAAAATAATTCCAAAGCCATTGCAGAGATTTTAATTACATAACAGTTTGCATATTTAATTGACTCGAAACTAAGACAACCAGCCTACCTTAATTGCCATTTTGTTGTCAATTCACTGCTGCTGGACCCTCGCCCTCTACCGCCTTCTCCGCCCTTTCTGCCCCAGAAAAAGACCACCTAATTGTGCCCTAATGAGGCCCTTTATAAGCATGCGGATTAGGTAGGCTAATTCCCTTCAATTAGGCCACCTAATTAGGCCACTAAAAATTAATTTCGGAATTCTATTTAATCGGGCCCGCAAAACCACTTAAACGGCCCGAATACACGTATAAATTGGGTAAACGGACCCTATACGATATGTTCAACATTGATCAGTTGTATCTCCCGCATCCAAACTTTGATTCACGCATTCTTGGTGGTGTTTCGAGGTTCTGTCTGTCTACTTTCTAAGTACATAGGTTCAGCCACAAACTCTACCTAGGGAGGAAGTTATTTTGTTAAGTGGTCAAACACCCTAATTCCCACATGGTCGACTTTGGGAATTTAAAAAAATCCTGGACGTTACAGTTTAACTCTTGTCGCCTTCATTCATGAACCTTTCAAGGGCTTTCTTATTCAAAATATATGAATTTATTCATACTCTAGTAAAGTCATAGTTCTCATTTTCTAAATAGAAAGTAAGGAAAATAAACTGATAATCAATTTGCCCTTGACATTTTCTAAGTAATGATAGTTTTCTTTAATACATTTCTCTAAAGCTTGGCTCCTTCTGAATCCTCTCGACTTGTATCATTCATTTTTTTTCTTTGCCACATATTTTTTTTAATGTTAAGTAGGTGGCAATTTTCATACTAGCCTAGTTTGACATAAGTAGGTAGCACTTCTTCCATCATCTTTTCAAGGATAATTCCTTTTTCAAATAAAATAAGTATTTAAAAATATTATCAATCTTCACAAGGAATTTGTTGCCATTGCATCCTAGATAGAAGTCTAGATTATGTTCCTCTAATTTTGCTCATTAAGACTCTACTAGAATCTAAACTCCTAAGTCAACTTATATAAAAAAAATTTCTTTTGATTTCCATTAATGAAATTGACTCAAATTTAACAAGATGTGTGCATGTTTTAAAAAATAGAGAATTGTAACATTAAGAAAAAGAAAATTGAATCGATCTTCACTCACCTTGGTGCATTCTTCTCTTAGATAAGGCATGTTAACCACACATCATGGTGTTTCGGCATAAGAGATAACTAATGACCATTAATTCAAGAGCTAAACATATTTTAAAACTATAAAAAAATACTATTAAAGAAAAAAGGAAGAACTAATTTTTTCGCATTTTTTGTTTTCTTTTTCTTTTTTGTTTTTTTCTTAAAGCCTATGAAGGAAACCAACATGGAAATAGATTAAAATGAAATCAAAGCAAACAAAATCCTAATGGCCAACATATTGGAAATATACAACCATGGACCTAAACAAATCTCGTTCTTAGGGATTTGAGTCTCCATAGACTTGCCTAGTCATTCAATCTCAAGGCAACCTAAGGGTAAATTTATCAACTACCTTGTTTGATTCTTCATGTTTATACTCATACACTTGGTGGGATATTCTAGGTCTTGCATGTGTTGGGGATCTCTTGATCTTTCTCCTAGAGCTAGGTTAATGATGATGGTTGTTAGGGCATTCAAACTTAGTGTGATGTCTCTATTGCAAATCACACACTCTCACTAAACTAGATTTCAGTTTTAGCACCTTACCTCTTAGCTTTGGCGGATTCAGCACTAAATTAAGGGTCTGATGACTCTCTATGGCCTTCACAAAGGTAGTAGGTTTGACTATGGGTGTAAGTAAATGAATTCCCTAAAAGCTAAGCCCCTTCTATCTATTCGACCAATGCTTATCATGGTCTCTAGAGACTTCCTTTCACTCTTGTAGTCGGCTAGCTTCTCTTTAGATAGCATTGGTTCTCTATTGAGAGAACTAGATTTCATTATTTCCTTTTCAAGCTCAGCCTTAAGGTTATCAACCTTTCTCATCAACTCTATTTAGCCGGATCAACTTGATTATCTTTTTGGAGGCAGATTCAAGTTTATCGTTCTTTTTCTTCAAATCTCTCTCAAGCATTTTTTGTTTTCTAGTAAGTAACTTGACATGTTGCATGAGATTTCTTTGTTCATTGTCTAAATGATTGTCAAAAGAGGAAATTGAGTAAAATCACTAGAATTTGACTAATGGGACCCCTATGAAGAATTAAATCCCTTCACACTTGCGTAGAAGGCAATGTAATTGCACAACTATTCATCTTCAGACAAGATCTCATTGGAGAAAGTTGCTTATATCACTTTCCTCTTTTTCTTTCTATCATTCTCCTTAAACCTTGAAGTTTATCCTCAAAAGAACTATCAGGCTCAAGGTTAGGACAATCAGTAGCAAGGTATCCTAATTTACGACACTCAAAACACTTCATGTTCTTCTTGTGACATTTATTAGGTTTGTCATCCCTTCTCTCCCTTTTTTTTTATCCTTGAAGATTGTCCTTTCTTCTCACCTTGAATGTTTTGAGATTTGAAGAATTTCTTAAATTCCTTATCCAAAATAACTAACTTTTTCATATCAGAGATTCTCCTTGGTTGTTGAAAGCTTTTGATTTCTTGGATATCTTCTTTGTAGTTTTTAGTGTAATTTGTTTTCTTTTTGTCATCTCAAACAACTTTTTTTATTCTCATATGACTTGTTGGGTTTTAAAAGTTCTTACATTTCCAATGAGCTCCTCTATATCTAAGGCATCAATCTTTTTTGATTCATTAACTGTAGCAACCTTGACTTTGATTTTTGAGGAAAATTACCTAAGGATCTTTCTTACAAGTAAAAGTTGGGCATGGGCTCTCCTAATTGTTCACATGTGTTTACTTTGGCAAAAATCTTATCATAGTAGTCAAACACTATCTCATCCTAACTCATGAGTATGTTTTAGAATTCCAAAGTGACCATTTGTATACTGGTGATTTTTACTGCATCAGTTCCCTAATTTTACTTCACAAATTTATTCCAAGCAATTTTAGCAAAGGTACAATTTGTGATAAACATAGGCTGGCTTTTATCCATGACTCTAAACAATATATTCAAAGCCTATATTTTGGAATTAAGTTACCCTTCTTATCCTTGACTTGGGTGCAGTCTAGCCGTCAATAATTACCTTCTAGGCATTGCTATGTAACTCTAGAATGAAGTCTCTCATCCAATTTTTCCAATAGGAAAAATTTTAACAATGAATTAGTGACTTGAAACAAAGAAAAACCCAAAGAAAGAACTTACAGGACCCAAAGAAAGACCAACCAACCGCTAGTGACTTGAAACAAAGAAAAACTTTTTTTTGTTCAATACTCTTCATTGTTGGACTTCTAGTTTCTTCCTCCATCAAAACCTTAAAGCTTTTCCTCTTCATGTTCCTTCTTCAATTTATTCTAGTTCCTCAATCAAGGGGGCATTCTTTGTTCGTTGATTCTTGTTGAGTTTCTTTAATCAGCCTTGAAGAATTTGCTCCACCTCCTTAAGATGTGTGTGAGAAGTGGTTGTGCATTCAGTCTTTGATCATTCACCGATAATAATTTCTCACAAAAACTATTGTGAATTTAGGAAAACTCTTCGCAAGATCTATCTCTTTTCTCTTATTGAATAATGATTTTCCTCTCTGTTATTCTGTCATTGCCTAGGGCTTAGAGTTTTAGCTATTAGGGTTAAAGGAACCCAACTTGGAAAGGACTCTATTTCGCAACGAAATACAAAACAATCAATCCTTTATCCAAGTGATCGATCATTTGAACCATCAACTAGAAAATTATAAAAGTGAACCACCAAGCAATCAATCCTTCAGTTAGTGTGTTAAAAACGATCGATCCCTTATGAATAGTTCTTTTATTTTGAATCATCTTTAACGAAAATAGTCAAAAATACTTTTAGGGATTATTTCTACTTAAATCTAAGTGATTTGTGTACAAGAGTGAGAGTAACATACCCTTAAGCTCTGACACTCAATGTAATCTTCAACCTTGATCCTTCAAAATGTGTTTGCTCCTGCTTTTCATGTCTTTCACATCCAATATGACTCTATCATAACACTAATCTTATCAGACTTTATGACTAACATGATATATGAATTTTGATAGAGTTTTGCTAATCAAAATTAGACAATTACAATATCGAGGAATACTGAGCCACCATCAAAGAATTACTTGCCCTTCTACAACAAAAAAGATTGATTTGAAATGTCGAGTGTGTGGGTAGAATCACCCAGTAAAGACTTGTTCTTTAGAAATCTACTCGTGTTAAACTTTTAAGAAGTCAGGTTACATTTCTTAGAACATATGTGTCGTACATAAGGTTAATTAGCTAGTTTCTTTGTGAAAATTATGTGAAAAATAAGAATTATTTAATTAGTCTTCAAATGTGATTATATATAGTTGTGGTCGGGTTATGTTTGGAATTGATTGACTAGAAAAATAGGAGTAGACCTGTTCTCATGGATCAAAGATTGAAGGGTAAAGGATGTTAATGGGTTGAGAGGTTTATTCAGTTTACATTCTCATACCAAAATCCGTTGGAGAAGTTTTAGAAGTGATTATAGAGGTTTTAAAACGTTTTAGGGTAAAAAGGACAAAACTCTATTTGTACAGTATCATCAATCGATCATTGGATAAGTGTATTGATTGAATCAATCAATCGCTGGTGAACAATTGCACACAATTGAAGAATAGATCGATCCCCCTTGGAAATGATTGATTGATGCCTAACTCAGTCCTTTGTAAAACAAAGCAGAGAGTTTATTGATCGATTAGTAAGCTAATAGATCTATTGCTTAAGGGGTCCTGTATTCTAAAAATAGTGAACGATTAATCATTTTTTTTGAAGAAAACAATTGTTAGCAGTTTTATGTGCACTAAAAAAGCCTTTCTAGATTAGATTCCTTTCCTTTGTGAAGTCAAAGTGCCCAAGCCTTTTGGAGACCTGTATAAAGTTTAAGAATTGACAAAATTGAAGAGAGGAAAACCTAGAAATAAATTAGAGAAGAAATGAGAGTCCTTTCATATAGTTTTCCGAGAGATTATCAATGATGAATTCATCTGATGCAAAACAAAGAAGAGGAGATTTCCCAAAGAAATTTCAGAGAGAGGAGTCATCAAAGTTCTACAAAAGAGTTGAAGAAACACAAGTAGTAAATCAACAAGCAAAGGTGTTCTTGTTTGAGTTGCTAGAAGAAGAAGACTGAGTTCAAAACACGAAGAGGGGAAGCTTCTATTATTTAGACGAGAAAAAGTTGAAGGCCAACATCATCAATAATAGAAGACTGAACAAAATTAGTTTTTTTCAAGTCTCAAGGTTGGTTGGTATTTTAGAGTCTTGTCAATTCTATATTGATCTAGTGCATTGATTTAGACTTTGGTTTCAGGCTGTCGTGGTTTTTTTCCAAATTAAATCCTTGTGTGATTGTATGGCTTGTATGTGTGGTTGGATGATTGATTGATCCTCAATGACACTTGATAAATAGGTTTGATTATTCCGCCTTATAAATATTATCCTGTGTATAGAGGCTAGAACTCGTAGTCTTTATCATTATTTGATAATTGAACTAGCAGCAATCTAGCGATATACTATTCTCTTCTAGACTAATATTAAACTCTGAAGTGTTAGTTGAGGATTTTAGGTCAAAGCTTTCCATATTGGAAGAATAGGATGAGAGCTTTTATTTAAGTGCTCAGAGGAATTACCCTAAAAGCGGTGATTAAATGTTGGAATCCTGCAATGACCAAAGCCGAAATGGAAATTCAATCCTAAAAATGAGAATGATTGGGGTGAAAATGAAACAAAACTTTTAAATTAAAATATTAAAGCTCTTAGTTCATTGTCCAATGTTGTCGAAAAATCACATCATAGGATAATTTCAAATTGCACATATTTCAAGGTTGCATAGGAAAAACTTGTGAAGTATAATGATGGAATTGAGGCTATCAAAGTGTCTAGGCTACAAATGGTTACCCATGAATTTGAAAACATGATAATGAGTGGAGATGAAAATATTTCTATATATTATGCTAGGATATCAGACATGGTAAATACATGTGATCAATTAATAGAACATATACTTGATAACTTAGTTGTTAGAAAATAGTTAAGGTCCTTGTCCTCCAAATTTAAAATTAAGTTGGTAGTAATTAATGAATCCAAAAAGATAGATACGTTAGAAATTGGGGAGTTGGTTGGGAACCTTAGTAGTTTTGAGATGCAAGAAGAATCTTATGAAAGTAAGAAAGAGTTGTTTGAAAAATCCAATGGCAAACAAACTACCCTAAAAGCATCTAAGAGAACTTTTGAGAATATTAAAGCTTTGAACACCTTAGAAGAGTTTGGAGATGATGAGGAATTAATACTCTGGTTAGATTAAAACTTCTAGAAATTCAAAACTTTAGGTTTGGGAATATGGGTCAAAATTCAAAGAATAGACAAGGGGATAAAAAGATGAGATTCAAAGTAAACAGAACAAGAAAAATATGAAGTATTTTGATGATGGTTAGGTAGGTCACTTTGTTGTTAATTTTCCTAACAATAATTATAATTCTTCTGATGGTAAGCCTATGAAATCATAGGGTTTTGATAATAAGAGAAAAGGCAAGGTTGTTCAAACAAGTTCCTCTGATGAGAGTTCTTCTGATGAAGATGTATAGGTCTTTTCTCCTCTGCTGAATTATACATATGTAGATCATCTTGTGGATCCTCTGCTCAAGTTTGGTATGAGAATGCATATGGTGAACTACAACCTCATTGATCAGTACCATGCGTGATTGAGTAGGCTCTATCTGTGCAATACAAACAAGTTGTGCCTGGAATGTCATAGAAAAAATATATGAATAGGGCAACTCTCGTGTGTGTGTCCACATAGAAACGCCATGATTTGGCAAAAATTAATGGATGTAAATCCAAGTCAATAGTTGGCTACGAAAGCATGTAAAGTATATGGTGAGAGTTTGATATTCCTCAAAAATCTAGTCGATTACCACAGAGCCCCTAATCTGATTAACATAGAAAGATAAAGACTATGAGATGTGGCCTATTTGTCCAAAATTCACTTATATAGTGATAACTAAAACTAAATTCTATGCACTAGCTGATGCACTGAAATAATGTTCAATTAAATGTTCTCACATTTCAAATTGCAATCCTATTTTGTGTTAAATCATTGCTTATTTGGGCTATTTATGTTTTAAATATGTTAGTTGAACCTTAATTAAGTTTACATTTCTAAACAGGCTTCAACAGGATCCAACTGGAAGAGGAAGTGATGCCCAACTACCCAAAACTATTTAAAAGTCAAGAATGTGCTCCTAATGGTCTAAACATGCATGTAATGGTCGAACACAACCTTGTGGACCCGTTGGATTTGAGATTTGCATCAAGAGAACTAAATTAGGAAAGAAGCTGATTCGGACAGATTGACACCGACTTAGTATTTTGACCATATCTTTCTATGTATAATTCGGATGGATACGATTTCAACGGCATTACAAAGAAGATTTCCGTGGATACAATCTCTATTTCCCGAATAAATTCATAATTCTGAATCTATATGGGTCAAATCCGGCATGCAAACAGACAGCTAGTAAACTAACCCGAGGCGAGCACATGAAGAATATTTTCATTACTTGTGACTGATACATATAAGGAAAGACAATGAGGATGATTGGATAACTAAAGGAAGATTCAAAGATACTTATTTGCTAAATAAATTATTGATTTATTTGATTGATTTAGAATCTATTCATTGCCAAAGAAACAACTAATCAGGCAATCAATCAGGATACAATTCAGAGATATGATTTGACTTTCCTCTTTGAAGCAACCCCTTCTAATGCTATAAATAGAGGGGTGGATGTGATAGAGGCATCATCCTCTCCTATTTGGAGCTCTCTTCTCCTATTTTTCTTCTCTAGTTTTGTATTTTTATTTTTAGTTTTATTTTAATGGCTTTTTAAGCTCTCAAGCTAAGGATATAGGTGATTTGTAACAATCTAATGGAATTTAATTTATTTTTAATCAATGGTTTCAAGTAAGTATTATTTATTTGAAGTTATGCTCATTTAATATGGTTCTTTTTTGTTTCTTTGTGATTTGGATACATAAGATGCTTGAAGGCTCTCCTTCTTGATCTTTTGTTATTTGGATACATAGAAATCTGGAATAGACAATTGTTTTTATCCTTCATCTATACAAAACATTTTCTATCTTTATTTTTAATTTTAATGTTCATATCTTCCGATTAGATAGAATTTTTATTCGATTCTAACTGAGATAACATGACACATGAAGAACATCATTAGATGTTACAATGATCCTTAATGCCTTAGTGTTTTCTCATCTTGATTTCTTGACTCTTTATTGCCTCAATACTTTTCTACTCTTTCTTTCTTAAATTTTCTTTCGTCTATTTTTTCGTAACCATTATCTTTATTGCACAAGGCTTTCCCTATGGATCAACCTTGTCTACTACAATTGGAAAGTAAAGAAATTTGAACTAGACTACTTCATAGTCTTGTTTCAGATGTAACAACAAATCGACGCCATTGCCGGGGATTGCAACGTGTGACAAAAATCCGTTACAAAAAAAAATCACTTTAACTTTACTAATTCTCTAACTTTTATTCTTGCATACTAACTCTTTAAATTCAGTCATTTACTTTTAGTACTTAAATTATGCAAATTTTTTTTTAAGACCGGAGGCACTACCCACGTTACTATCGAAAATTTTTCTAGATCGAACATGTACCTCGATAGTGCTTGTGGCCTTAAGAAGAGTGAATAAATCTTTTGAATTCTCTTTATTTTGATACAATGGAGGATTTAAGAACTAATGAGGAACTAAGAAGTGATAACGGGGATAATAATACATAAAATGTTCAAGTTAAAACCTTGCATGATTATTTGTAACCAACTAGATCAAGTTCTCCTTCTTATATGATTTTTCCAACTAATGTGAGTGGTTTTAAACTCAAGCCGGGTGTAATTAATTACTACCCAAATTTCATGGCTTTTAAAAGAAAAGGAAAAAAAATGGTTGAATTCTTTGAAGCCAAGCTCCATTGGAACATGGCAAGAAATGCAAAGATAATTTTTGAAAAAGTTTTTCCCCACCTATAGAACTAATACACTTAGAAAGAGCATCATAAATTTTTCTCAAAAAGAAAATGAGACTTTTTTTCAATGTTGGGAAATATTTAAAAAACTTTTATTGTTGTGCCCACATCATAGATATGAAACATGACGTACAATTAGTTTTTTTTATAATGGCTTGACTTCTCAAATAAGGCAATATGTTGAAATGATGTGTAATAGAGAGTTTTGGAGTAAAGAACCTGAGGAAGCATGAGACTATTTTGATGTGTTGGCTAAAAATACTTAATCATGGGAAGATTATAATGAATTTGAAAGTATTAATAAGACAAAATCTAATGGGACAGCTAAGGGGGGCATGTACCTTCTTAAAGAAGAGGATGATGTAAAAGCAAAAATTATAAGTTTAACTAGAAAGGTTTAGGCTATGGAAATTAGCAGGGAAAACATATCTAAAGCTTCTCAAAAAATAAAAGATATTTGTAGTATATGTGAAAGTGATGGACACCAAACACAGGATTGTCCAACAATCCCTGCTTTTAAAGAGGTGTTGCATATTCAAGTAAATGCTATGAATACCTACAAAAGATATTTTTCTTCTCCTTATTCTAAAACTTATACTCCTAATTAGAGAAATCATCCTAACTTTAGTTAGAGAAATGAGTCAAATGTGCAGGTACATTCTTCTTCAAATTATGTTCCACCACATAAGAAGACTCTTGAAGACACATTGCAAGAATTTATGCATAGTCAAGCAACAATCAACAACCAAACAATGCAAGCCATCAATGACTTGAAGACTTCTATTACTCAATTGACCACAGCTTTGAGCACTAAAAAAAAGGTAAGTTCCCTTCTCAACCTCAACCAAATCCTAAAGGTCAATTTGTAATTGAAAATTTAAATTCTTCAAGTTCACAAGAAGAGCATGCTAAGTCTATCACCACTTTGAGAAGTGGAAGAGTCATTAACAAAAACATTCAAATGAAGGTTGTTGAACCTAAATAGTTCAAATTCTAAACATGGTGATGAACTTAACACGTCCAATTGTGTTTCTCCTCCTTTTCCTCAAAGATTACAATCTTCTTCTAAATTGGTGCAAAATGGTGACATTTTTGAAATTTTTAAACAAGTGAAAATTACCAGCCAATCACATTTCAAAGGCTAGTTGAGACAAATCAGGGTTGTCAATGTAAGAGTGTCAAGACACACCCCCCTCAAGATGAAGGTGAGTAGAAGCCTGCATTGGTCTTGTCATGAAAATGGAGAAACCAAAGGACAATAAGGGCTTTAGTAAAGAAATCAGCAAGTCGGGAGTCACTAGGCATATGACACACACAAGCATAGCCCTTAGCAACTATATCTCGAATGAAATGGACATCCACCTCTACATTATTACTTTGATGATGAGAGATAGGATTGTTTGTGAGGTACAGGGTATTCACATTGTCACAATAAAGCACTGGGGCATATGATAAGGGAAGGTGCATATTTGACATGAGATGAAGAAACCATAAGACCACGGAGGTCAAAGTACTAAGCACTCGATACTCCGCTTCAATAGGTGATTGAGAAACACAATTTTGTTTCTTAGAAGCCGATGAAAGCATGTTGGGACCTAGGTAAATAGTAAAAGCAATTGTTGTGCACGTTCACAACTTGGGCTCTCTTTCCGCTATTGATCTTCTATTTGCTTACATTAGGCTACTTAATTTCGTATTTGCTTATGTAATAAGTAGTTTGGTTAGATATTATGATTAGTGAGTTGTAACGGGCCAGCTAGTGTCCCCGTGGATTAGTCAGGCCCACTAGCTGGCACGACCCCCAATGAGAGAGGCACGGCTCCCTATATGGGTCGTCTTCCTCCTTGCATGTTTGGCTTATGCAATAGAAACCAGTCTTATTCCCTCTTCCTTTCTTCTCTCTTCTATCTCCTTGCATGATTCAGGCGAGGTACCGATTATGCATACACCGGGCGCAACACTGGTATCAAAGTCATCACGATCTCCGGCCATGGCGAGAGGCAAGAAGCTACCCGCCGCCCCTGAAGTTCAGCCCGAGAAGGAGACCGAAGTCTCAGCTGACAGCCCAAAAACTGCCCCTGAGACCATCAGCGCTCCTGTACTAACGCAAATCTTGGCCAAAATCGAGTCCTTGGTTGTGGCTGTGGCTCAACTTCAAGCAGCAGCCTCTGCGCCATTGCTACCCAGACCCCAGCCAGCCAGTGTGAAGAAGGGGGAGCCGTCCCAGGCCCCCGGACTTCGCCGTCCTGGCCCTTAGGCAACATCAGACAAGGAAATGCGGCCTCCACAAACCTCTGTGCGCTTTGGTAGAGTCAACCAGGTTGTTGAAGGGAGACACCAGGGCTGGGATATGCGAGGCCTGCCAGGTGTTCTGGAAAATACCCCAATGATGCCGACAACTAGAAATCTGTTTTAGAAGATGGAGGATGATTGGGAGAAGTACTTGGGCTCTCGTGGGGGGCCACGGGTTGGAACTGAATGTCGTTTGGCCCACCTACAGTTCCCACATTACAACGGGGACGAGGATCTAGTGGAGTAGCTGTACAAGGAGGAGAAGTTCTTCACCTATCCAGGGACACACTCCGAGACTGAACGGTTATGCATAGCCGCAATCATCTTGGACGGTGATGCTTCCGTTTAGTTCCAGATCTTTGAGAAGGAGATTCGCTACCCCACATGGGCCGCATTCGCTGATGAACTGTGCGTCCATGTCGGCCCTAACGAGTTCCATGACTTCAACGAGATGCTCTCCACCCTACGCCAAACCACCACCATTCGGGCTTATTACACAGAGTTCAAGAAGATTGCGAACCGTCTTCGAGAGTGGCCGGTGGAAGCATTGGTGGGGACATTCAAGAGAGGACTCAAACTAGAGATATCAAAGGAAATGTGCCACTTCCCATGCTCAACTATGTCAGACGTCGTGCGGCTTGCACGAATTGAGGAGGAGAAGCTAGTCCGATAGTGAAGGGGTGGCCGGCACGGATCCTCCCCACGGCTTCCTGATGTACTGAAATAATGTTCAATTAAATGTTTCACATTTCGAATTACAATCCTATTTTGTGTTAATTCATTGCTGATTTGGGTTATTTATATTTTGAATAAGTTAGTTGGACCTTAATTGAGTTTACATGTCTAAACAGGCTTTAACAGGATCGAAGTAGAAGAGGAAGTAAAGCCCATCAACCTAAAGCTATTTGAAAGTCAAGAATGGGCTCCTAATAGTCTAAGCATGCATAGAATGGTCGAATACAACCTTGTGGACCCGTTTGATTTGAGATTTGTATGAAGAGAACTAAATTAGGAAAGAAGCTGATTCGGACAAATTGGTAGAGCCTTAGTATTTCAATTATATCTTCTTATGTATGATTCAGATTGATACGATTCTGCTAGCATTGGAAAGAAGACTTTCGTGGCTACAAGTGTTATTTCAGGAAGAAATTCCAAGGTCGCCTCTAGCCATCTGCCTCTCCTCCCCACGAAGACCAAGGTCGTCGCTTTCCAATCGATGCTGCCATCGATGGCCTCCGTCGGTGTAACACGGGCTTCGTCTGTTGCGGCTGCCTCCTTGCCTCCTTTCGTTCCGGTCGGTTCTCTCCTCTTGGATGCCTCGTCACCTACTCTCCATTCAGTTCCGCTGCCACTGGGTTTGCCATTCCTTGCTTCGGCCAGTCGTTGCTCCTTCGGAGTGCAGATGGGCTCTTCCACTGCCACTGCCATGCCCGTTGCAGAAGCATCTAAGGCATTAGGGCTAACTATGGATGCGCGGTATTCTAGGGGCGGGTCGAACTCATATTTGGGTGAGCCCGGCTCCCAGACCGGCCCAACACTAATTTCACGGGACTTCTTATCCCATTCAAGTTCAGCCCCATTTACACGATCTGACCCACTTGGGTTATCTCCCGGCACTTATCTCCCATTTACACGATCTGACCCACTTGGGCTCCCACCCACCAGTTCATAGCTATTGGCATGAGGATTTAAACAGACAAATCCATGGCTCAATTCCACATCCTGGTGCTAGGGAATTTGATGATACTAATAATTATTTGATGCAGGCAGAGGGTTTTCAGGCAACCCCTGATTACAGAAGGCCCAACTTCTACCATGGGCCACCAGTTCCATTTGTGCCAGACTGTGAGCATGGTGGAACCCGACCCAGAGGATGTCCACCGGGTTATGATGCCGCGTTCAAAGATTATGAAGGAGCTGTCCAAGCCTGCCTGGTTCGCCTCACTTTCCTGATTTTCAAGGGTGAAGAACCGGAGGAACGAGTTTCACGTGCCCAACGATTTTTTCACTTCCATCGTACACCGGACCATGAGTGTATTGATCTTGCTTCCTTTCACATGGAAGGATGTGCATTGCAGTGGCTCGAGCACTTTCTGTCTCACACTCCGCATGCTACGTGGGCTGATGTGGAGCAAGCTCTTCTTGTCCGCTTCGGGCCTATTGATTATGAGGATTATAACCATCGTCTCTCTCGGGTTCACCTATCTATTACCGTCGAAGCTTACCCCTGGCCATCATTGCAAGGCTCTTCATGCTTATGTTGTTGAAGATACACCTGACCCTGTGGCTTCTCCTGACCCTGTGGCTGAGTTTGACCCTTCCCTCGCTGCCTTGGTACATGATGTGGACCTCTACTTGTCTTTTCATGCCTATGAAGGTGGTAATGCTCCCAATACTATGCGCTTTAATGGCCAAATGGAAAAACAACGTGTCATGGTTTTTATCGATACTGGTAGCACTCATAGTTTCATTAATGAAGCCGTTGCTAAAGAGTTAGGCTTGCAGATCTTTAATTGTCCTAATTTTGATGTTATGGTCGGGGATGGTGCAAAGCTTCGCAGTATGGGGGTTTGTCATAAGGCATGTCTTCTTGCTCAAGGCCTTACTATCAAGTTTGATTTCTATGTCCTGCCGATCATGGGAGTTGATATCATTCTGGGTATGGATTGGTTGTACACATTGCGAAAAGTTGAATGGGACTTTGAACACATGCAGATGAGTTTTGAGCTTGATGGGGTCAAACGCCTCCTTACCGCCCAACCTCCGGATAAATTGCACATCATTCAGCGCCATCCTCCGAAGTATCATTGGATTCTTCAGCCTCTTGCTGTTGATGAACGTCTTGGTCCTTCCCAGTCTTGAGGACAAGGCTTAGCAGAAGTAGTGGTGGATTGTTATGATTTTGAATTAGGACTTTCCTTATTAAGTATGCCTTACTTTAGGTTTGCTTTCCTAGTTTAGAATTGCTTATTAAAGGTAGGATTATTATTGTTAATCTTTCCTAGTTAGGTTTGCTTTTCTAGTTTAGAATTGCTTATTAAAGGTAGGATTATTATTGTTATTGCTTTCCTAGTTTAGATTTGCTTCCTAATCTGAGAATGCTCAAATCTATAAAGCATGTAATTCCCCACAATCATCAATTACGAAATTGAGCAATAAAGCATTCTAGCTTATTTATCTTTGCCTTCTCTAACTCTCTTTCCCTTCTTCTTCTTCCCCACATACACTCTCTCCATAGTTTTACCCTTGTAAGCTCTAGGGTTTACAACATTTGTGTCCGATTTGAATTCATTCGATGTCTTGATCGGTGAGAAAAAGAACCTCAGGAGCTCATGGGTATGTGCATAGGCCGCACTAGCTATCCAGGGCCACACCATCATCACTGATCTCTTCTTGCTGCTCACAAAAGGGGTTGGCGTGGTGCTAGGGGTTCAGTGGCTGCAGGAACTTGGGCACGTGGTATGGAACTTCCGCAAGATGATTATGGATTTTGAGGTTTAGGGACAGCGGATGTAGATCCAAGGGTCTCAGCCAAGAACCCTTCTCTCCACCCAATCAGTGAGCTCCTTCCAGTTCGCACCACAGGGGTTCCTCTTGCAACAATGGGCAGCGGTCGAGGTGTACCAAGTTGCGCTGTCTACGGACCTTCTTGCTCTACTGATGGACCACAGTGACGTGTTTGCCAAGCCCAGAGGTCTCTCACCCATGAGGCCTCATGACCACCACATCCCCATCATTCCAGGGGCCTCTCCTGCCAATGTTCGCCTGTACCTCTATCCCCACATCCAGTAGGTGGAGATAGAGCGCCTTGTCGCTGATTTGCTTCAGTCCGGCATCATACGCCCCAGCACGAGCTCCTTCTCCTCTCATGTGCAGCTGGTTCACAAGAAGGATGGCACTCGGCACTCTTGCATCAACTACCAGGCCTTGAACGCCTTCACGGTCAAGGACAAGTACCCTATCCCAGTGATTGAGGAGCTTCTGGACGAGTTGGCCAGCGCGAAAGTTTTTAGAAAACTTGATCTTCAATCGGGTTACCATTAGATTCGGGTGCAGCCAGCCGACATGCCTAAGACTGCCTTCTGCACTCAAAAATGCCATTTCAAGTTTCTCGTCATGTCATTTGGTTCACCAACGCCTCCTCCACTTTCAGAGCCTTATGAACGATATCTTCCGACCCTTCCTTTGCTGCTTCCTCCTGGTTTTCTTCGATGACATCCTTGTCTACAGCACATCATGGGCGGAACATTTGGATCACCTCAGGTCTGTCTTCTCCATTCTGAGAGATAATTCCTTATTCCTTAAATGTTTGAAATGTTCTCTTGACAGTCCACAGGTCGACTATCTTGGCCACATTATCTCCTAGGAGGGGGTCACCACCGACCCCTCTAAGGTGTCTACTATGCTCTCTTGGCCGATGCCCACCCGTGTCTGCACACTTAGAGGCTTCTTGGGCCTCACTGGAGCTCCCTCATAGAGCTCCTAAAGAAGGACGGATTCACTTGGACAGAGGGTGCCTAAGCGGCTTTTGATATGCTGAAGCAGTCGTTGGCCTCTGCCCCCATCCTCATTCTACCGGATTTCAGCCGTACTTTTGTTGTTGAAATGGATGGTTCAGAGGCCAGCCTGGGTGTGGTGCTCTTGTAGGATGAGTTACCTATTGCCTTCTTCAGCAAGGCCTTGGCCAGTCATTTCTTATCCCCCACTATCTATGAGAAGGAAATGCTGGCCATAGTCCTTGCATAACCGAAACGCCAGGTAGTGGAGGGCATCATAGAAAGACCAGAGCTAGCCAATGAAGTCACAAAGGGATAGCGAATCTTGTTGAAGATAAGATGCTGAGAAATAAACACTTGACCGATGTAATAGTCAAGGTACTTGTAACCCTTGCAATATGCACAATATCCTAAGAAGATGCAGTCAACACTTTTGTATGGTAGCTTGTGATGCCCAAAGGGAGTAAGACAAGGGAAGCCTGCACAACTAAAGCACTTAAGAGATAAATAATCTAGAAAATTGTTAAAAACCTTTTCATAAGGAGGGATCATGCCCAATGTGGGAGATAGTTTAAGAATGTAAATATTCTTATGTCATGTATTTGCTTATTTCTATGATTAAAACAATGTCATGAGTGTGTAATTTTGAGTCAATTTATGTTTGAAGATTGGATTCTGAAGATGGAGCAAAAGCAAGACGCAAATCTATGTTTCAATAGGTATAAACATGCACAAACATCACATCCACATGCTTTAGGGTAAAAGAGACATTGAGTGAAATATGGTGAGAGTTGGAGATTTTTCGTTTGAAAAATGAAAAAGCTACTCAGAGTGATCGATCACCAATATAGAAATGATAATTCTATTATGAAATGTAGAAAACTCTCTATAATATTGTTGATTGATCTATTGCTTCAACAAATGATCAATCAACACCAAAAAATTCACTATTGCAAATGAAGCTGAGAGTTTTATAATCGATCATGGGGCCAATAGACCGATCAATGGAAGATTTGTATTCTAATGGAACAGGGATCAATCAATCACCCTATGGAACGATTGATCAATGGAGCACAAAGTTGCCTAATTTAGACTTTTCCTATTTGAGTTAGTTTCCTAGTTAGAGTTATATTTCTTTGAAAACTTGGGAAGTCTAAAACAATGGCCAGGAACATGAGGAATGAAGGAGAAAAGGCTTAATAATATTCAGAGAGCTTGTGTGGACTAGCTCTAATGGAGTGTTGAGATAATTTGTCTTCTACAGTGATATTTTGTCTACCTTAATCTAAAGAGTGGTTAGAGGTGAGATGAGTCCACATAAATACATTTGAGGCACGGAGTTTCAAGAAGATTGTTGATTAGAAGATCAAGGAGAAAGAAGATTTATTTGAAAGGGGGAGATGAAACATCCACATTGATCAAAGAGAACAAGGACGAGAAGATCAAACTATTGTCGGTAAACGACCAAGGAGTAGCTGATTTAGAATCAACAATGGTGTGAAGAACCAACTGATTGAAGAAAAAGGAGTCTTTGTTCTTTATAATTGGTAATTCTATAATCTCAAGTTTATGCAGTGCATAGTTGATCCAGATAGAGTGGTCCGTGGTTTTTCCCTAGTTGGGTTTCCACGTAAAATTTTTTTTTGTGTTGTTTGGTGATTTGATTGCAAATTTTCGTTTGAACACATTGGACTTGGGGAAATTTAATTAAACAAAATTGGTGTTTATTTTTGTTTTGAAAGGGGGGGGGGGGGTAAATCTTGTAACTATTTGTGAGTTAAAGGAACTTTATTTTGTGTATGGCACACACATACATCACAAACCAACACATGGTAGCACATGATATTTGAGTAATTCTTAGATTATGCTAGTATTCTCAAGGATTGGTTGTGCTTTTGGTGACCATGAAATTTAAAAAACATGGTTAGTGTGTCTCTATCTGTTTCAAATTTTATTGTGGCTAAGTATAATCATGTTTTTGACAAATTAAAGTTGCTTAGAGTAAAGTCTAAGCATTCTTTTTACCTTTTTACCCTAGATCCTTATTAAACCTCTAATATCACTTTGAAACCTCTCCAATGATTGTTGTATGCAAATTTGATTTGAATATGTTTCAAAACCATTCAACATTCTTCAATCTTCTGCTTTATTTAACAAGAACATGTCCGCTCCTATATTTCAAGTATGTCAATTCCAAATTTAACGCAACCACAACAACCTAAAATCAGATTCTATGACTCAATATATACACATGGTTTCTTTAAATAATTTTAACAAAGAAATTAGCCAATAAACTAAACACATCACTCATATATTCTTACGGTTAGAATAGGACATCAATAGGAAGAACAAATATTTTTTTTGTTTTTATGTCTCTTAAAGAAGCAAAGAAAATTAATGAAGCACTTTTGGATAAAAATGGGATTAATGCAATGCAGAAAGAATTAGGTTAATTCAAAAGAAATGATGTTTGATTTCTTGTTCCTAGACCTAAGCACTGTAATGTGAAAGGTACAAAGTGGATTTACATGAACAAAATAGATGAACAAAGTATTGTGGTAAGAAACAAAACAAGATTTGTTGTTAAAGCTACACATAGGTAGAAGGTGTAAGGACATATGAGTCATATGTCTACTTTATTAGTAAATTTGATTATCAAAACTATGTCAAGAAGTCATATGTATTTAATAAGTCTTATAGTCTAGTTTGAGGTTATTGTGGTCAAGTCAAATTTGGAATTAATAGAGTCAAAAAATAAGATCAAATGTGTTCTTTTTTATCAAGGTGAAAGACTAAAGAAAGCGAAGGGTTTTGAAGCTTATCCAGATCACACTTGAATGCATAAATCACTTGAAAAAGGTTAAAAAGTGATACAAAGGTTTCAAAAAGTTTTAAGGTAAAAGGGAAAAATTGTAAAAAAAATATGTAGAAGGATTGATCCCTGTAAAATGTATTGGACAAAATGATCAATCTCTTGTTGATTCAGCCCAGTTCAAAAGGAAGCCGAGAGTTGTTGATCGATCACTGTTTCAATCAATTGATTGTTTTAAGAACAATTTACCTAATTTAAGACCTTTTGATTTCTATTTTATTCTTTATTCAATTACAAGTCCTAAACCGACTTATTGGGTTATGTGAGGTTTGTGAAATCACGAAATTGAAGAGAGGAAATCTAAAGGAAAAAAGAGAAATTGGTGTTACACCTTTGTTTATTGTTTTTCAAGGAGAATTTACTTGAGCTTTGTTTGAAGATTCATGGTGAATTGAAGAAGACAATCAAAAACTAAAGGAGCTAATACACAATGTATCAAAAGAAGAGTTGCAGTTTGTCTTCATTGGAAGATTGAAGATTTCCTTAAGGCCAAGGTCAAGACAATAGGAAGTACTTGTTGAAGACTAGAAGGAGAAAGTTTCAAGTGCTTGGAGATGACTTGAAGGCTAACAACAACAATAAAAAAAAGTATACATTTTATTACAGTCTAAACAATGTTGGTGGTTTGCTCATGTCCATGTAAAAGTCAAGTTTCTAGTGTATTGATTTGGTTCCTTTGGAACTATTGTGGTTTTTTTCCCTAATTAGGGTTTTCCACGTAAATTGTCATGTTCATCTGTGGATTGCTTGATGGTTGATTAATTGATAATTCTAGAGGGAGATTTTGAGAGAACTTTAAATTCTAATTATTTATAATTAATAAAAAATTATGTGTAAACAGGCTAGAACTTTTAAATCTTAATTATTGAAAGTATTAGTTTTAAGAGCAATTTAGTGATCCACTAGGTCGATCACACAAATATTAATCATTCAGAAAGCATTGATTTTGAAGAAACATTTGCACCTATTGGTAGAGTTGATTTTATTAGATTGCTTCTTGATATGGTTTGTCATTTGAAGTTCAAGTTATATTAAATGGATGTTAAGAGTGGTTTTCAAAATGGAAACTTGAAAGAGGAAGTTTGTGTGGAACAATCTAAGGGTTTTTTTGACCTTCAACATCTTGACTACGTTTAATTTAGAAAATGGTTTGTATGGATTGAAACAAGCTCTAAGAGCATAGTAGGATAGATTAATACAGTGTCTAACAAAGAAAAATATACAAGAGGAGGTGTGGACATGATATTATTCATCAAGAATTTATGAAGCATGTGGTGATGACATAGAGCTATGTGGATGACATCATTTTTGGATCTACTAATGATAATCTTGCCAAAGCTTTTGCAAAAGAGATGAGTAAGGAATTTAGAATGAGTATGGAAGGTTTACTAACCTATTTCTTGGTTTGCAAGTACAATAAACTTATTTAAGAATCTTCATCTCACAATCAAAATTTGTTAAAGAGATAGTGGAAAAACTTTGACTTCAAGATGCAAAACATGCCAAGACACCGATGTCTACTTATGTGAAGATAAGTAAAGATGCTTAAGGTAAATATGTTAAACAAACTTTGCAAAGAAGCGTGATTGAGCGTCATTTATACAGATTTGCTAGTCACCCAGATATTTGTTTAAATGTAGGAGTATGTGGTAGATATCAAGCTAATCCTAATGATCACACATGATTACAGTAAAAAGAATAATAAAATATATGGGTAGATCTATTGGATATGGATTATTGTTCCCATTTGACAATGCTTTTGAACTAGTAGGATATTCGGATGCAAATTGGATAGGGAATGTAGAAGATAAGAAGAGTACCTCACCTAGTCACTTTTATGTAGGTAATTACATAGTTTCTTAGCATATTAAAAAACAAATTTGTATTTCTTTATCAACTGTAGAAGTTAAATATATAGCTGTTAGTAGTGGTCATACACAACTAATGTGGATGGAAATAATGTTATTTGGTTATTGAATTCATTAGGGCAAACTGACTTTATGTTGTGATAATCAAAGTTCAATTAAAATTTCACAAAATCTTCTTCAAGACTCTCATACAAAATACATTGATATTAAAGATCATTTTATTTAATATTTGGTAGAGGATAAAATTGTTAACATAGAGCATATTTCAATAGAGTTTCCATTTACTAATATATTTATAAAACCTTTAGATTTCAATAAATTTATTAACCTAGGAAAAGTCATTTGACGTACTTGCCTATAATAGTTTCATAAAAGATTTTTGTCCCTTGTTTTTACTTGTAAATCTTTTAGAACATCAAATGCAACAAATATTATCATTTCAATTGCTTTTTAGATATTTTTTGTTGTTTGATTTGTCGTAGTTTTGATTAGTGTAAATTAAAATTTTTTAAGAATAAGTTATGTTAAACAAAAACAATTTTTTATGTTTTCAAATATATAGCTGGAAGACCATGTGGAACACACTTCAATTGTGAAGTATAGAACTAGAGGATCACACATGTTATACATGATGAATACAATTTGTAGTCTAGAGGACTAATTGAATATCAATTGAGTAGAGTTTTAAGATTTATAATAATTCTTTATGCATTGTTGATTTATATAAACACTTAGTACTCACTATGGGAATTCGAGATCATCTATTGGGTTAAATATATAATATGGTTGATTTGCTTTTCAATTGTGTTGCTATGCGCCAGTATAAGGAAGTTGAGCATTTTTTATTTCTTTGCATGTTAAATGAGATTTGATATGTTTATGTTTTATTTAAACACTTGATGTAAACACTATCATTTATAGTTCTCATAAAAATGATGGAGAGGGTTATTGCTTACATGAGAAATCATATGTTAGTATAAAAGCTACCATCCCCTTGACAATGACAAGGGTATAGAATATATATATATATATATGCATTTATTGTAATGTCACAAGAACTAAGAAAAAGGCTGTGAAAGCTCAAATAATGAAAAAAAAGAGCAAAAGTCAAATATTTGAAAAAGGCAAAGGCCATAAAAGAATGACAACAAAAGAAATAGAATATGGTTATTGATGCTTGTATCTTTTATTTATTCATTGTAAATCAATTATCAAATTATATGCAAGCATAGGTCAAGTATCTCGATGGACCCATTTGTCATAGTAGCGTAAGAGACAAAGTTGTTTTTGACCATATTGTCCAATGATATCCTAATTATTTTTTTGAATGATTTTGTTATAGTCATTGACTTGAAGTAAAACTCCATTGCAGCTCTTTTTATTATAAGCATTGGAACTTAAAATACTGATTTTTTGGTTGAGTAGCTAATAAGAATATGTTCTGATTATGTGGGGTATATATAGAGTGTTACAATGACACTGGGATAGTATGTTCATACTTGATAATGCTATATGGTGCTAAACACACTTTATCCTCCTTTCAATTATTTCTATGTGGTTTTCATGTCTTTCAATTACAAATATGACTCGACCTTCACACTAATCTAGTAAGACTTTAAGACAAACATGGTACATGAAGTTCGTTTTGACATAATTTAGATGATCAAAATAAGTCAATTACTATTCTAGACAATTTAGTTACTTGACTTTCACTTGTACAAAATTTATACTTTGACTCAACTAAGACCTAAGACATTTGGAATTTATCTTAAAAAAGTGTTGAAACATGTACTTATATTTACATTTACTAAAAATTAATTACATAGTATTATTCAATTAAGAATGAGATGGTCCTATATTTTCAATAATCATTTCTCCCCATTTTTGACTTAAATTAAAAAAAGTTGACTGAATAAAATAAATAAAATATTCAATACAGTTCAAGAGTCAAGTATTAAACCAACAGACGTGAAAATAATAATAAAAAATCACCACATGTTTAGCAAGCAAGGATGATCATGAAAGACACTAAAGGATGGTTTTTTCAAACTTTGAGAGATCACAAGATCTATGCAAAGTTTGGTAAGTGTGAATTTTAGTTGGAGAAAGTGCAATTTCTAGGCCATGCCATATCTAAATATGGTGCAGTAGTGAACCTAACTAAGGTGGAAATTTTTTTGAAGTGGGAGCAACCTAAGAATGCTTATAATGTCCGAAGTTTCCTAGGTCTTGCGGGACACAATTGGAGATTCGTGCTTCTCTCGCATTGCAACTCCTATGACTAAGTAAACATGGAAGAGTGAGAAGTTTGAATAGAGTAAAGCATGTGAGAAATTCTTCCAAGACTTAAAGAAGAGGCTAACTTCAGTGCCGGTCTTAGCTTTACCTTAGGATAGTGGAGGATTTGTTGGCTATAGTGATGTTTCACATAATGGATTGGATTGTGTGTTGATAGAGCATAGGAAGGTGGTAGCTTATGGTTCTCATCAACCCAGAGTGCATGAGTGAAACTATCGAACACATGACTTGGAGTTAGCGACAATTGTCTTTGTATTAAAGATTTGGAGGCATTACCCTTATGGAGAGAAGTTTGAAGTGTTCTGATGCACTGAAATAATGTTTAATTAAATGTTCTCATATTTTGAATTGCAATCCTATTTTATGTTAATTCATTACTGATTTGGGCTTTTTATGTTTTGAATAAGTTAATTGAACCTTAATTGAGTTTACATGTCTAAACAGGCTTTAAAAGGATCCAAGTGGAAGAGGAAGTAAAGCCCATCTACCCAAAGCTATTTGAAAGTCAAGAATGGGCCCCTAATGGTCTAAACATGCATGGAATGGTCGAACACAACCTTGTGGACCCGTTTGATTTGAGATTTGTATGAAGAGGATTAAATTAGGAAAGAAGCTGATTCGGGCAGATTGACAGAGGCTTAGTATTTCAATTATATCTTTTTGTGTATAATTCAGATGGATACGATTCTAGTGGCATTGGAAAGAAGACTTCCATAGCTACAAATGATATTTCAGGAAGAAATTATAAATTCGGAAGATATATGGGTCGAATCTGGCATGTAATCAGACAGCTAGTAAACTAACCCGAGGCCAGCACATGAAGAATATTTTCATTGATTATGATTGATACACATAAGGAAAGACAAGGAGACTGATTGGTTAACTAAAGGAAGATTCAAAGATACTTATTTGCTAAATAAATCATTATTTAGTATCTAATCATTGCCAAAGAAGCAACCAATCAGGCAATCAATCAGGATGCAATCTAGAGATATGATTTCACTTTCCTCTTTGAAGCAACCCCTTCTATTCCTATAAATAGAGGGGTGGACGGGATAGATGACTTACACCCTCCTCTTTGGAGCTCTCCTCTCCTATTTTCTTCTCTCATATTGTATTTTTACTTTAGTTTTATTGTAATGGCTTTCTAAGCTCTCAAGCTAAGGCTAGTAATGAAGCTTGTACTTGATGTTTAATGGATACTTTGATTCAAGTAAGTTCTCTATGATTTTAAATTGATGTTTCATATTTAATGAGTTTATAATCTATATAATTATTTGATTCAGCGTTGATGAAAGGCATGCTGAATGCTTATAATTCCCTGTGATTATATACTTAATGCTTTCACGTAGTAAACAATCAATTACTATTGTTTTATTTAAAAGTTTTTTTTTTAAAGATAAATTTTCCGATTGAGATGAATTTTCATTTGATCTTAATTGAGTTATCATTTTATTCAAATATACATTAGAGATTTATTACAAGTGGATTTCCGATGCCTTAGCACTTTCTCTTTGATTGTCTCTTATTCTCTATTTCACTTTCCTTCTCTATTCTATTCTCTTCGTAATAGTTTTCTGTGTCACACAAGGCTTTCCCTGTGGATCGACCTTGTTTACTATAGTTGACAAGTAAAAAAAGAAATCTAAACTAGACTAATTCATAGTCTTGGTTTGGACGTAACAACAAATTGGCTCCGTTGCTAGGGATTGCAACGTGTGACAAGAATCCGTTACGAAAAAAATACACTCTAACTTTACTAATTCTCTAACTTTTATTTTTGCACACTAACTCTTTAAATTCAGTCATTTACTTTTAGTACTTAAATTCTGTAATTTTTCTTTTTTTTGAGACCGGAGGCACTACCCACGTTACTACCGAAAATTTTTTGGGATCAAACGTGTACCTTGATAGTGCCTTTGGCCTTATTTTGCAATTTTATTTTTTGTCCATTAACTTCTAACTCTCTAACTTTTTATATTTTGTCATTTAATTTCTGCACTTTTACTTTTGTTGTTATAAAAAAATAAAAAAATTGTTGTTGCATGTTCACATGGGTACGTGATAATTCTGGACGATTGAGAAGAGTGAACAAATCTTTTGAAAATTCTCTCTATTTTGAAACAATAGAGGATCTAAGAACTAACAAGGAACTAAGAAGTGATAATGGAGATAATAATGCACAAAATATTCAAGTTAAAATCTTGCGTGATTATTTGCAACCAACTAGATCAAGTTCTCTTTTTTGCATGATTTTTCCAACTAATGTGGGTGGTTTTGAACTCAAGCCGGGTGTAATTCAATTACTACCCAAATTTCATGGCTTAGATTCGGAAAGCCCATATTTATATTTAAAAGAGTTTGAAGAGGTTTGTGCAACTTTGCAAAACCAAAATGTTTCAAATGATGTTATTAGATTAAAACTCTTTCCATTTTCTTTAAAGGAAAAAGCAAAAAATTGGTTGAATTGTTTGAAGCCAAGATCCATTTGAACATGGTAAGAAATGCAAAGAGAATTTTTGAAAAAGTTTTTTTCTACTCATAGAACTAATACACTTAGAAAGAACATCATGAATTTTTCACAAAAAGAAAATGAGACTTTCTTTCAATGTTGGGAAAGATTTAAAGAACTTTTGTTATTGTGCTCACATCATGGATATGAAAAATGGCGTACAATTACTTTCTTTTATAATGGCTTGACATCTCAAATGAGGCAATTTGTTAAAATGATGTGTAATGGAGAATTTTTGAGTAAAGAACCTGAGGAAGCATTAGACTATTTTGATGTGTTAGCTGAAAATGCTCAATCATGGGAAGATTATAATGAATTTGAAAGTAGTAATAAGACTAAATCTAATGGGACAACTAAGGGGGCATGTACCTTCTTAAAGAAGAGGATGATGTAAAAGCGAAAATTACAAGTTTAACTAGAAAAGTTGAGGCTATGCAAATTAATAAGGAAAACATGTCTAAAGCTTCTCCAAAAGCACAAGATATTTGTAGTATATGTGAGAGTGATGGACATCAAACACAGGATTGTCCAACAATCCCTGCTTTTCAAGAGGTGTTGCATACTAAGCAAATGCTATGAATACCTACAAGAGGCCTTTTTCTTCTCCTTATTCTAAAACTTACACTCCTAATTGGAGAAATCATCCCAATTTTAGTTGGAGAAATGAGTCTAATATGCAGGTACCCCTTTCTTCCTCAAATTATGTTCCACCACATAAGAAGACTCTTGAAGACACATTGCAAACATTCATGCAAAGTCAAGCAACAATCAACAACCAAACAATGCAAGCCATCAATGATTTAAAGACTTCTATCACTCAATTGACCACAACTTTGAGCAATCAAGAAAAAGGGAAGTTTCCTTCTCAACCTCAACCAAATCCTAAAGGTCAATTTGTAATTGAAAATTTAAATTCTTCAAGTTCACAAGAAGAGCATACTAAGTCCATCACTACTTTGAGAAGTGGAAAAGTTATTAACAAAAACATTCCAATGAAGGTTGTTGAACCTAAGGAGTCTTTGAATTCAAAACATGGTGATGAACTTAACAACTCTGATTGTGTTGCTCCAATTCCTCCTCCTTTTCCTCAAAGATTACAATCTTCTTCTAAATTGCTGCCAAATGGTGACATTTTTGAAATTTTCAAACAAGTGAAGATTAACATTCCTCTCTTAGATGCTATTAAACAAATCCCATCTTATGCTAAATTTTTGAAAGACCTTTGTACAATTAAGTGTAGGCTACATGTACAAAAGAAGACATTTTTGACAGAACAAGTAAGTGCAATTTTGCAATAAAACACCCCACCCAAATATAAAGATCCTGGTTGTCCAACTATATCTTGTATAATTGAGAATTATAGAGTTGAAAAACTTTACTTGATCTTGGGGCAAGTGTTAATCTCTTACCTTATTCTGTTTATGAGCAATTGGGACTTGGTGAATTGAAGCCCACAAGCATTACACTTCAACTTGCAGATCGCTCAGTTAAAACACCAAGAGAAATTGTTGAGGATGTGCTAGTACAAGTAGAAAAGTTTTACTTTCCTGTTGATTTTATTGTTTTGGACACACAACCAGTTTTGAATGCTTGTACTCAAATTCTAGTCATATTAGGCCGCCCATTTCTTGCTACTTCTAATGCTCTTATTAATTGTAGAAATGGTGTTATGAAGCTTTCTGTTGGAAATATGACTTTGGAACTGAACATTTTTAATATTTGCAAGCAACAAGGAGATGATGATGAGGAAGTGCATGAAGTGAATCTTTTAGAAAATCTTGTTGATGACATGGCTACTATTTCTTCAGTTTCTGACCCTCTTGAAGCATGTCTTTCTTATTTTAACTTTGATGATGATGCTATGATTAATGATGTAAATTCCTTGTTAGAATCAACTCCATTATTGGATACCGATAGGTGGAAGGCCCGCTTTGAGGAGTTACCTCCTTCTAATAGCTCTCCTCTCCCCTCAAGTGTCCAACCACCCAATCTAGACTTGAAACCCCTCCCTACTGAACTTAAATATGCTTATCTTGGTGAGGGAGAGACATTTCCTGTGGTTGTCTCTTCCATGTTGGATAGTGAGCAAGAGCAAAGGTTGCTCAATGTCCTTAGAAATCACAAAAATGCCATTGGATGGACCATTGCTGATATTAAAGGGATTAGTCCCCTAATTTGTACACATAGGATCTTTATGGAAGAAAATGCAAAACCTGTGAGACAAATGCAAAGGAGGTTAAACCCCAATATGAAAGAGGTAGTGAGAGCAGAGGTCCTAAAATTATTGGATGTGGGTATCATTTACCCCATTTCTGACAGTCCATGGGTGAGTCCCACCCAGGTTGTCCCTAAAAAGTCTGGAGTGACAGTTGTAAAGAATGCTAATGATGAGTTAATTCCCACTAGAGTCACCACTGGTTGGCGGATGTGTATAGATTATAGGAAATTGAATTCTGTCACTAGGAAAGACCACTTCCCTTTACCATTCATGGACCAAATCCTAGAGAGGGTGGCCGGTCATCAATTTTATTGTTTTCTAGATGGTTATTCAGGATATAATCAAATTGAGATTGCCCTTGAAGATCAAGAAAAAACAACATTTACATGTCCATTTGGTACCTTTGCATATCGAAGGATGCCGTTTGGATTATGTAATGCTCCTGCCACATTCCAAAGGTGCATGATGAGCATCTTTAGTGACATGGTGGAGCGGTTTTTGGAAGTTTTTATGGATGATTTTTCTGTTTTTGGTGTTTCTTTTGATGATTGTCTTGATAACTTAGAAAAAGTTTTGGTTAGATGTGAAGAGAAAAATCTAGTTTTAAATTGGGAAAAGTGTCATTTTATGGTTACTACTGGAATAGTACTTGGTCACATTGTTTCTGTGCAGGGAATTCAAGTAGACAAGGCAAAAATTGAATTGATTGCTAATTTGCCTAGTCCAAAGTCCATAAAAGATGTTAGATCCTTTTTAGGGCATGCCGGTTTTTATAGAAGATTTATCAAGAATTTTAGTGTGATATCTAGACCATTATGTAATCTTCTATCTAAAGAACATTCTTTTGAGTGGTCGGATGCATGTGAAGAAGCTTTCACAAAGCTTAAAAACATGTTAGTGTCCGCACCCATCATGCAACCCCCAGATTGGACCCTTCCTTTTGAAATTATGTGTGATGCAAGTGATTATGCTGTTGGGGCTGTTTTAGGGCAAAGAAAAGATAAGAAACCTTGCGTAATTCATTATGCAAGTAGAACTTTAAATAGTGCCCAAATGAACTACTCCACCATTGAAAAAGAACTTCTTGCTGTAGTATTTGCACTTGAAAAATTTAGATCCTACTTGATTAGCTCTCAAATTATCATTTTTACTGACCATGCAGCTTTGAAGTACCTTTTGAGCAAACAAGATACAAAGCCTAGATTACTCCGATGGATACTCCTACTCCAAGAGTTTGATCTCACAATCAAAGACAAGAAGGGAGTAGAGAATGTGGTGGCGGATCATCTTTCCAGATTGGAATTTTCTGATTCTTCGAACAACATTCCAATCCAAGACACATTCCCCGATGAACAACTTTTTGCCATCTCACATCCTCCATGGTATGCCGACATTGCCAACTACTTGGTGACAGGTAAAGTTTCTCACCATTGGTCTCCTCAAGATAAAAAGAGATTCTTCACCGGGGTAAAACATTTCTTTTGGGACGACCCCTATCTCTTTAAGTACTGTCCAGATTAAATAATAAGGAGATGTGCGCCTAATTCTGAACAAGTAAGTATCATATCTTTTTGTCATTCTGATGCATGCGGTGGTCACTTCTCCTCTAAAAAGACCACCGCTAAAATTTTACAATGTGGTTTTTACTGGCCGACGCTTTTCAAAGATGTTCATGAATTTTGCAAAACTTGTGAAAGGTGTCAAAAGTTAGGAGCCATATCTCGTCGAAATATGATGCCTATTAACCCCATATTGGTCATTGAGATTTTTGATTGTTGGGGCATTGATTTCATTGGGCCTTTTCCTCCTTCTTTTGGCTATGTTTACATTTTAGTTGCCGTCGATTATGTTTCCAAGTGGATTGAGGCTATTCCCTGCAAAACCAATGACCACAAAGTCGTTGTGCACTTTTTAAAAGAAAATATATTTTCAAGGTTTGGAACACCTCGAGCCATTATAAGTGACAGGGGGTCACATTTTTGTAATAAGCCTTTTGAGGCTTTGATGAGGAAGTATGGGATTACCCATAAAGTAGCTACCCCCTATCACCCACAAACAAGTGGACAAGTTGAGATTTCTAATAGGGAAATTAAATACATTTTGTAAAAAACGGTAAATCCAAATGGTAAAGATTGGTCTTTACGGCTAACCGATGGTCTTTGGGCTTACCGTACCGCTTTTAAGACCCCAATTGGCATGTCTCCTTACCGTTTGATTTTTGGAAAAGTTTGTCACTTGCCTATGGAGTTGGAACATAAGGCATATTGGGCAATTAAAGCTTTAAATTTTAACTTTGATAAGGCTGGCTTAAATAGACAATTGCAAATTAATGAGTTAGAGGAAATTCGACGTGATGCTTATGAGAGTTCAAAACTTTACAAAGAGAGAATGAAGGTTTATCATGATAAAAACATTTTACGAAAAACTTTTGAGCCATTTCAAAAAGTTTTGTTGTACAACTCTAGACTTCATCTCTTTCCAGGAAAATTAAGATCACGTTGGACAGGTCCTTTCATTGTCAAAACTGTTTTTCCTTATGGAATTGTTGAAATTGAAAACCCAAAAAATGGTGATGTTTACAAAGTTAGTGGCCAACATTTGAAACCATTTTTAGACCATTTTGTCCCTGAAGTTGAGTCTACATCTCTTGAAAATCCCAATTATGAGGATTGATTTTCTTTTCATGAATTTTTTTTCTTTTTCCAAAAAAAACATAAAAAAAAAAAACACAAAACAAAACAAAACAAATTTTTTATACATTGAGGACAATGTTTAGTTTAGGTTTGGGGGTATAGAAAGAGATTTTTCTATTATGTTTTTTTTTTTTATCTTACTTAAAAAAAGTGAAAAAAATTGAAAAAATTAATTAGATTTATGTTTTTGCTTATTTACATTGATTCTTATTTTAGACATGTGACTATATTTAATGACATCATATTGCTTAGAATATGACTTGACATATTTAATAATTTTGAGTTCTGATTACTTCATATTGGTTTCTTGTACTCCTATTTTGAAAAAAACTAAGAAAGACATTTGCCTAAGTGAGAATTTGAGCCTTTGATTATGGTCTAAGTAATTATTTTCTTATGAGAGTAAAACTTTGGCATGATCTAGTAGTATTCATGTTATCATGATAGAGTTTTGAGCTTCACTATTCTTGGTTTCTAGAACAGTTGAGGACTTTTTGTCAACACAATTCAAGTTGATTGTATAATGTGCTCAAGTAAAAAAAAAAAATTAAAAAATTGTAAAGAATTAAAGTCACTCTATTGAGTAGACCGGGACTCGGCGTGCCTCACTAAGCATAGGGTGTTCGAGTCAAAAGGTAGAGTTGACTAATTTATGACATGCATAGCCTTGAAGCCTATTTAGTTCAAGTTATTAAGCCTGAGGGGTGCTTTAACACCTAGTGCCCTGAGCCAACTGGATTAGGAGTCACTGGCCTAACACTTGTTACATGAATCTTATAGAAAGCTCAAAAAGGCTAAGCCTTACACATGTCATGTGAGATGAGCATAAAATTCTAGTAGGACATTATGCAATTATATCTTGAATGAGTTGTCAGGTGATCTATGGTGTTTTACTTTTTAAGGAAGGTTTTGCATGATTCTCTATTATGATCTCTTGAAGATGAATGGATGCCAATGTCCATTTTTTTAGTGTTAAAATTGAAATTGCTGAGTGGACATGAGACACATTGAGTTGTTCGATTCATGAGATTGGGATTGTATAATTACTTGGCAATGTCTGTTTTTTCTAAAACTATTATGTACGTATGAGTACTTGCCAATAATATGAAGTTGTTAGAATGAATTATTGTTTCAGAAGACAAGTTATATTATGCATGATTGATTTTACTAAATAAAGTCACATGTTTAGGAGGAGTTGATTTGTAAATTTGATGTGGTTTTAATTTTAATTTTCTTTTATCATTTTAAAATTTGAATTTTGTGGGTATATTCACTACAAACCCTCACGAGACACAACTCGTCGTCCACTAGTGTAAGCTAGGGGTTTAAAGGCTTGTTAAATATGCTAAATGCAATCGAGATTTCTTGCGGAAGTGGAGTAGTTAGTTTTGTTTTCTATTGTTTTAATTTTTATTTTGCTCGAGGACTAGCAAAAAGTAGGTTTGGGGGTATTTGATGCACTGAAATAATGTTTAATTAAATGTTCTCATATTTTGAATTGCAATCCTATTTTGTGTTAATTCATTGCTGATTTGGGTTTTTTATGTTTTGAATAAGTTAATTGGACCTTAATTGAGTTTACATGTCTAAACAGGCTTTAACAGGATCCAAGTGGAAGAGGAAGTAAAGCCCATCTACCCAAAGATATTTGAAAGTCAAGAATGGGCCCCTAATGGTCTAAACATGCATGGAATGGTCGAACACAACCTTGTGGACCCGTTTGATTTGAGATTTGTATGAATAGGATTAAATTAGGAAAGAAGCTGATTCGGGCAGATTGACAGAGGCTTAGTATTTCGATCATATAGTTTTGTGTATAATTCGGATGGATACGATTCTGGTGGCATTGGAAAGAAGACTTCCATAGCTACAAATGATATTTCAGGAAGAAATTCTAAATTCTGAAGATATATGGGTCGAATCTGGCATGTAATCAGACAGCTAGTAAACTAACCCGAGGCCAGCACATGAAGAATATTTTCATTGATTATGATTGATACACATAAGGAAAGACAAGGAGGCTGATTGGTTAACTAAAGGAAGATTCGAAGATACTTATTTGCTAAATAAACCATTGATTTATTTAGTATCTAATCATTGCCAAAGAAGCAACCAATCAGGCAATCAATCAGGATGCAATCTAGAGATATGATTTCACTTTCCTCTTTGAAGCAACCCCTTCTATTCCTATAAATAGAAGGGTGGACGTGATAGATGACTTACACCCTCCTCTTTGGAGCTCTCCTCTCCTATTTTCTTCTCTCATATTGTATTTTTACTTTAGTTTTATTGTAATGGCTTTCTAAGCTCTCAAGCTAAGGCTAGGAATGAAGCTTGTACTTGATGTTTAATGGATACTTTGATTCAAGTAAGTTCTTTATCATTTTAAATTGATGTTTCATATTTAATGAGTTTATAATCTATATAATTATTTGATTCAGCGTTGATGAAAGGCATGCTGAATGCTTATAATTCCCTGTGATTATATACTTAATGCTTTCACGTAGTAAACAATCAATTACTATTGTTTTATTTAAAAGTTTTTTTTTTAAAGATAAATTTTCCGATTGAGATGAATTTTCATTTGATCTTAATTGAGTTATCATTTTATTCAAATATACATTAGAGATTTATTACAAGTGGATTTCCGATGCCTTAGCACTTTCTCTTTGATTGTCTCTTATTCTCTATTTCACTTTCCTTCTCTATTCTATTCTCTTCGTAATAGTTTTCTGTGTCACACAAGGCTTTCCTTGTGGATTGACCTTGTTTACTATAGTTGACAAGTAAAAAAAGAAATCTAAACTAGACTAATTCATAGTCTTGGTTTGGACGTAACAACATGTTCATGGACCACTAGAGTTTGAAGTATCTCATCACTCATGGAGACTTGAATGTTGGGCAAAGAACATAGTTAGAGTTTATTAAGGATTATAACTTCACCATTTTCTATCATCTAAGGAAAGCTAATGTGGTGGCAGATGTAGGAAATTAGCAACTTAAGTAGTTTGTGTGCGTGTGCAAGAATGACTTTTGTATAAAGAGACCATTTAGCTCAAACTGACGATAGCTTTAGAGGATACAAGTAAGTGGTTTGCTAATTTTTCAATAAGTTCCTATTTGGTGGATAGAGTGGTGGAAGCATAAAATAGAGATGAGGAAATTAAAGCAATTTAAGATAAGTTGCAAGGGAAAGTGGTGATTGACTTTGAAGAAAGAGCTGATAGAAGATAACTTTTTGTGGGCAATTGTGTGTGCCAAATTCTATAGAACTGAAGGAGCACATTCTTTCGGAAGCACATCACTCTAAGTTATCCATCCATTAAGGGGAAACTAAGTTGTACCATGATGTGAAGCAAACATTTTGGTTGAGTGGAATGAAGAGAGACATTACCTCATTTGTGTCCAAGGGTTTGATTTGTCAGTAGGTGAAAGCTGAGCATAGACATCTAGGAGGCATGTTACAACCTCTATCTATTTCATAGTGGATGTGGGAAAATGTGACTATGTACTTTGTCTCAAGGCTTCCAAGATTGCCCAATGGCATTGACTCAGTATGGGTTATTGTTGATCGACTAACTAAGTCAACTCACTTCAATACTATAAGGATTACTACTTCCTTAGATGTGTTGGGAGCACTTTATATGAAGGTGATTGTTCGGTAATATGGAGTTCCAGTATCCATAGTTTCTAATAGAGATCATCATTTTAAGTCTAGGTTTTGACAAAGATTTTAGAAGGTTTTTGGGGATAGCGATTGACCTCAGCTCGGCTTATCATACTCAAACGGATGGATAATCCAAGTGGATTATCCGTACTTTGCAGGATATGCTCTAAGCATGCATCCTCGAGTGGAATGGTAGTTGGGAGCAATATTTAATTTTGGTGGAGTTTTTCGTTAACAAAAATTATCAATCTAGTATCAAGATGGATCCTTTTGAGTTGTATGAAAGTCCTTGCCAATCCCTTTGTTGGAGTGAGGTAGGAGAGAATCTCCTAACCAGTCTAGAGATGGTGCAATAATTGGTTGAGAAGATTCGACTAGTTTAGAATCAACTATTGACATCTAAAAATCGGCAAAATAATTATGCGGATAAGCGTCGAATTTTAAGTTGGTGATCATGTTTTCATGAAGATATCACCTTAGAAAGGCATTGTTTGATTCTGCAAGAGAGGGATGTTATCTCCAAGGTTTATTCGACCTTTCGAGATTATTGAGCAAATTGAACCGGTGGCTTATTAGGTGGCTCTTTTGCCACAACTTGCTAACATCCACAATGTGTTCCATGTTTCTCTTCTGTAGAAGTATGAACCAGACCTGTCGCATGTTCTAGACATTGAGTCATTGGAGCTCAGAAGCGATCTCACATATTTTGAGACACCAGTGCAAATCTTAGACAAGAAGGAGAAGTCACTTAGGACCAAGGCGATTCCGTTAGTCAAAGTTCCTTTGGCAGAACCACAATTTTAGGGAAGCAACATGGGAGTGTGAGGGTGAAGTCAAATCTAAGTACCCTCATCTATTACTCGCCGACCAATAGCAAATTTTGAGGACAAAATTACTATAAGTTGGGTAAAATGTGAGAACTGTAAAGTTTTTCTGTTTACTAAAAAGTTTTACTATTTACTATTGGTTTTGTTTCTTGTGTGATGGTTTGGTTGAATTATGAATTTTCATGAGTTTAGTTTGAAAACGTTTGTGCCTAACTTAATCTACCAAGTTGTGGCATTAATTGTTGTTATTTTCCATGTAATTACTTTTATTAATGAAGTGGACCCCATGCTAGGACCCACAACCATCTCGGGTGACGTGCAAACTTCTTCAGTCACCGACCATCACTTAACATTTTTGAGGGCTTTGGGCCTTGTTAAAATCATTTTTTCTCCATTTAACTAAGTGAGTTCACTTCTTTCCTTATTATGCCAATTTGCCCACTTACTCACCCTAGGCATAAATAGTAACATTGGCTATTTCCCCATTTGGGATGGGCTAAGATTGAGAGTTTAATATTTGTATAGATCAAGGTAGCGGATCACTAGATTACTCCTAGTTCAATTATCTTATAAAGATAAAGACTACGAGTTCTAGCCTTAATGCGGAGAAATTTGTTTTAAAGAGGAATAAACAAACCTAATTATTAAGTGTCATTCATGATTAATCAATCCTCAAACCACATATACAAACCACACAATCACACATAGATTTTTAAGGAGAAAATCCCAACTAGGGTAAAAAACCATGACAACCTCAATCCAAGGCTAAAAGAATGCACTAGAATGATTTAGATTTTACAAGACTCAATACTATCAACTAACCTTAAGACTTGGCACAAACTCCTTTTGTTCCATCTTCTCATGTTGATAATGTTGGCTTTCAATTCTTCCTTCTCTAAATCATTTAAGCTTTCCTTCTTCACTTTCTAGTCTCTGTCTTGTTTTTGTATAAACTCAACAAGGACTCCGTCCTTGTTTATTAATTTACCTTTTAAGATTTTTCAACTCCTTTGAAGAACTTTGTTGTTTCCTCTCTCAGAAATTTCCATGTGAAATCCTCTCTTCTTAGTTGTACATCAACATAAATTCACCATTGCTAATGTCTTCAAACTCCTTTATGAATTCTCTAGGAAAATAATGTGAAAAAGACTCTCCTTTCTTTTCTAATATTTTTTAGGTTTTTCTCTTTTCAATTTTGTCACTTCTTGTCCTTTATATGTCGACAAAATAAATTGGCACTTTGACTTCATTTAGGAAAGAAATCTATTACGGAAAAGTTTTTTCTAGGTAACTAAAACTGCTAGAAATTGATGGTTCATTATTTTCTTAACACAAACTCCTTAAGTGATTGATGTATCATCTTACCGATCAATCGATAAATTCTGGGGTTTGTTTTACAAAGGACTATTGGTTTGTAGACTATGTGTGTGGCAAAGACAAACTGAGAAAAATAAACTACCTCTAATTCACAATTAAGTTACAAGATTTATCATCCACATTTTAAATAAAATAAGCATAGATTTTATTCAAATTCACTACCTAATTCCATTGTGCTTTAATGAAATTTTTTCATTCAAATTAACAAACAAACACACAAGAATTTCAACATGGAAACCCAAGAAGGGAAAAATCACAGGACACTTTATCCAGATTAACTATGCACTTTATAAACCTGAGATTATAGACTTACTAATCTAAAAAACAAAGGACTTTTTTTTCTTCAAATGGCTGGTTCTCCATACCACTCTTCAATTCTAAATCAACTACTCCTTGGTTGTTTACTTGTCATATCTTGATCTTTTCCTCCTTTGTGCTCTTTGATCAAAGTATATCTTTCATCTCATCCTTTGGAATGAATCTTCTATTCTCATGATATCCTCAGAAATAATCTTCAGCAAACACTATATCCCACATGTGTTTTTGTGCTCTCATCCAACCTCTAATCACTATTTTTTATTTGTTGTAGAGAATTTTTTCATTCTCGAAGACAACTCTCTCAAAACTCCACTAGTAACTCCACACAAGCTCTTTGACTTGAAAAAAAAAATTTGGTAACACTTTTCGCTCAATCGATTGATAATTTCCTCAGGGTGATCAATTTGATCCATGTTCCTTTCCCACACGATTATTCCATCGATCGATTGTTTAACCCTGTGATCAATCGCTAAACACTCGGCTCTACTTTACACAAAGCGAATTTAGGTGCCTATCATTTTTTCATAGAAGCTATCAATCGCTCATACAATTTTCAAAGATTCTACTACAGTTCATTAGAGATCAATTGTTCCAACCTGGCAATCAATTAATTTGACTAGAATTTTTATATTTCAATATTCAAATCTCCCATCCTCGCCATTCTTTCAGCTTAGGTCTATTTTCCCCTAAAGTGTATGAATGTAATGTGTGTGAGTGTTTTTTCTCAAAAACACGAGTTTTAATTCTACTTCTGTTCCACCATTAGAAATCATTCTTCCTACTATAAACTGATTAGAAATCATTCTTCCTATTGTAAACTGACTCAGAATACACATTAATGACATTGTTTTGATCATGACAACAAGCCAATACATGACATAACTCTACAGTTATTTCTTACAATATCCCCCTTTAACTATTTCGTGACAAAACTCTACAACAGATCATCTAAAAAATAAAAGTTACTACTCAATGCGTAATCAAATGTAGAAAGATTTTCCAATACTAACTCTCTCCCTTAATCTATAATTCTTTAATCCTATTGTGGTGTGGTCTTCAACTTGTAATCAACCAGTACATCACAAACTAGAACGTACTACGTAATACAATTCAAATAAACAAGTAAATACAAAATTTGAATGTTCAAGCAAGTAAAAGACTAATCAAGCCATATCCAAAACAAGAGTTTTCTCTTTTTAGCACTTCAGCCTAGATCTTCTTTATCAAGCTCTCTGCTAGCTTTCTACCCTCAAGAGTCAAGCCATATCCACTTCTTTGTTACAAATAAACAAGATAAAATGAGGTTAAGAAGAATTAAAATAGAGAAAAAACTTGTAAATTAATTATAAATCACATATGGAATTAACTTTTAGGTGAATCAAAAAAATTGTTTGAAAAACAATGTGTGTTCTTAACCATATAGCGTATCCCACATTAGCATATCATAATCTCATCAGCCACTCCACAAAATAATAAGAATTTAAAGTTCCAAGTCTCATAATAAGAGAATATGCACATGTTTTACTTCAAGTCAATGACTATACCATAATCATTCAAAACAATCATCAAGATATCCATGGATAATATAGTTAATAAAACATTCATCCTCCACTACTTTGGCAAATGAGTCTATTGAGAAACTTGGCTCACACTCGCATTCCGTTCAATCATTGATTTACAATAAATAAGTAAGGGATACATGCAATGATATAAAAATTATATTCCGTTGTTGTTATTCTCTATACCCTTTGCTTTTTTTTCTAAATTTTTTACTTTTTCCTTCTTTTCAATATAGGGATTATAATGGTTTTTTCTAAGTTCTCTTGGCCTTCCATTATATCTTTGTTCAATCTAAGCCTTTTTTTAGTGTCAAGGAGATGGTAGCTTTCACACTAACACAAGATATCTCATGTAAGCAGCCATCTCTATCTTCTTTAGGAGAACTATTTATGATAATGTTTATATCAAATGTTTAAAAGAAAACATAAACATATCAAATCTCATACAATATGCAAAGGAATCCAAACCACTTAACTAGCTTATACTACCTCATAGCATCAGAGTCAAGAAGTAAATCAACCATATTAAACATTTAACATGGTAGATGACCACGAATTCCCATATTGACTACTCAACCTTTTAAAAAAGCATTAGTTCATAAAGTATTATTATGAATGTTAAAACTTTACACAATTGATATTCAAGTAGTCCTCTTGACTTAAGATTGCATTTATCATGCATTACATGTGTAGCCCACTAAGTGCAATGCTTCCATAATTCAAGTGTGTTCTATATGGTATGCCAACTATATGTGATTAAAAAACACACAAACTCATTTTGTTCATTATATTTGTTTTTCTAAACTCTTTTTGAAAACAAATCAACTAAACACCAAGCAACTATGAACAACTTATAAAACTTTGAAAATAGTTTTTGCTATGTTCAATAGCCCAAAAGATTTTTACTTAAAACATGGGAAAATAATTTATTATTAGACGACTCTTGGCGAGTAAGTCCAATGACTTTTCTAAGGTTAATGAACTTATTCAAATCCAAAGGTTTTGTCAAAACATCAGCGAATGGAAATTCTATTGAAATATGTTCTAAATTAACAATTTGATCCTCAACTAAATCTCAAATAAAATAATGTCTAATATCAATATGTTTTGTATGAGAATGTTGAACATATTTTTGATAAATTTTAATTGATCTGAGATTGTCACAATATAAAATTATTTTACCTTGACATATTTCATAATCAAATAACATTCTTTTAATTGACATTAATTGATTACAGCCACTGCCAGTAGCTATGTATTCAGCATCTACAATTGATAAAGAAACACAATTTTTCTCTTTACTAAGTCAATCTACTAAGCAATTTCTGACATAGAAACATTCCCTCGTGGTACTCTTTCTATTATCTACATTCCCTGCTTAATCAACATCTAAATATCTTACCAGTTCAGAAGTAACATCAAATAGAAACCATAAATCATATCCTATAAATCCACTTAGATATTTAATTATTCTCTTAATATCAATCATTTGATATTACTTATGATGAGCTCGATATCTACCACATACTCATACATTTAAGTAGATTTCTGGGCAACTATAAGTTTAAGTACAAAAGACTACCAATCATGCTTCTATATAGTGTTTGTTCAACAGATTTATATAAAGCATCTTTACTTAGCTTCAGAGAAAGAGATAGGTGTCTAGGCATGTTTTTCATCTTTAGGTCCAAACTTCTTTACCAATTCTTTAGAAAACTTTGATGGAGAGATGAAGATTCCAAAATTAGTTTGTTGTACCTACAAACCAAGAATGGAAGTTAGTAAACCTTCCATACTCATTTCAAATGCCTTACTCATCTATTTTTCCAAACTTTGGAAATCTTATCATTTATCAATCCAAAGATGATTTCATCCACATAGGTCTGTGTCATTACAACATGCTTTTTATATTTTTAACAAACAATGTCTTGTCAAAACCTCTTCTTAGATAACCTTGATTTCTAAGATATTATGTGAGTCTATCAAACCATGCTCTTTGAGCTTGTTTCATTCAAACAAAGGTTTTCTTAATGATACCAATAATCAGAATGATGGGGTTCAATAAAACATTAGGTTGTTCAACATAGACTTCCTCTTTCAAATTTCCATTTACAAAAGCACTATTGACATCCATCTCACATACCTTGAATTTTATATGACAATCCATAGCAAGAAGCAACCTAATATCTTTAAGTCTACCACCAAGAGCAAATATTTCTTCAAAATCAATACCTTCTACCCATGTGTAGCCTTGAGCAACCAATTTTGTTTTGTTCTTTACTATATTTCTTTTTTTATCTTCTGGTTCTTCTAAATCCACTTTGTAGTTATGACATTGTATTGCTTATGTCTAGGACAAAAAACCATGCATCATTTCTAAAATTGTCCAAGTTCCTCTTGGATTTTATTTATATAATTATCATCTTGGAGAGCTTCATGAATCATCTTTGGTTTAGTAAGAGATACAAAACAAGAAAATTTAATTTGTTCTGCCAACTGATGTCTTGTTCTCACTACTTTTTTGATGTCACCAATCACATTGGTTTCAAGATTGTCTTTTTGAACCCAATTAGGTACTTGACTAGCTTGACTTTATGGTTCTTTCTCTTCTTCTTGAATATCAATTTCATGTATGCGTATGCATTCATCATGAACATCCACATGTTCTTGTTCTTTACAATCCGCATCACAAAACACATTTGCTGAATCATCGCAATCATCAAATTTTTGTTTTCTTTTGCATGTTGAATGTTTTGATTTTAAAAAATGTGTGCATCATTCTCAACCTCTTTAAAATATTTTATGGTAGTTTGAATTCTTTTGTTAAAAATCCTATATCCCAAACTTGTAAAAGAATGTTGAAGCAAAATTTCATCATCACTCTTCCTATCAAGTTTTACTAATGTTTCTCTTTCTCTTAAGAAATAATAAGGGCTTACAAAGACTAATGTTTTTGACAGTGGGTTTTTTCCGCTGCACATCTAATAAGAGGTTTGGACTGTGCTAGGTCTTAAATAAACTCTATTAAGAGTGTATGTTGTAGTGCACCTAGTTTTTGCCCAAAAATGTTTATCCAAATTCTTCTCATTTAGCAACAACATAGTCATTTTCCTAATATTCCTATTTTCCATTTTATCTATTCCATTTTTTTGAGGAGTTTTAGGGGCTAAGAACTCTAAGAACTCATGATGAATTCCATGTTTGTGACAAAAGTCATTAAACATAAAGTCAGTGAATTCACCACCTCTGTTACTTCTAATATTTTGAATGTATAGACCACTTAAGTTTTTTATGGTAAGGGCAATTGTTTTGAATGCTTCAAAAACATTTGACTTTTTTCTAAGAAAATGTATCGAAGTGAATTTTGATAGGTCATCCACCATCACCAAGATGTACTTTTTACCACCCAAATTAGTTGTTTGCATTGGTCCCACAAGGTCCATGTGTACCAATTCTAATGGTCTTATAGTTCTCACATGTTTTAACTTTTTATGATGAGAGTTTGATTGTTTACCCTTTTGACAAGCACCACATACAAAGTTTTCAAGAATTTTCAAAATAAGGTCAGCTCTGATGATCCCTTCATTTGTTACTTTTGTCAAATCTCTAAAAATCATGCCCTAATCCTTGATGCCACTAGTCAATATTGTTGCCGCTTGAGGTAGCCCTGGACTCACACCATGTGTGGAGTGAATGCCCCCAAGAAGGCATGGACAGAAATCTCGGGCAGTACGTCCTCAGCGGCAAATGAATTAGGGCCGCAGCCCCCTCTCTGTCATCATCAATCTCCTCCAAGAGAAGGCTGCCCTTGACAGTACAATGGTGCCCCAGAATGAACTTCTTGTCGCAGCGAAAATAGAGCCCCATAGCATGACATGCCTCCATCTGGGCCGGGGTGAGGCGACGAACAAGAGGCAAGGGCCCAAGTAGCCCCCCTCTGCGCTGCCTCGCTAGCTTCTCCTCTATGCGATCATGGCGCACGATGTCCCTCATGCTGGTATAGGGAAAGTGTCGCATCTCCTCAAAAATCTTTGGTTTGAGCCCTCGCTAGAACGTGCCCACCAAGGCAGCCACTGGCCAGTCGGGAAGCCGGTTGGCCACCTTCATAAATTCCATACAATAGGCCCTCACAGTGGTGGTTTGGCGCAGTGATGAAAGCATTTCATTGATGTCCTTCTCGATGCTTTGGAACCATACAGACGCATCTCCTTCTAAGTGAAAGGCCGCGATGTGTAGATGTTCAGCCTCAGAATGCGTTCCCTGGTAGGCGAAAAACTTCTCCGCCTTGTACAGCCATTCCACTGGGTCATCATCCCCATTGTAACGTGGAAACTGGAGGCGGGAAAAACGAGGTTCAGCCCCTCGTCGTGGTCCACTGCGGGGCCCCGGGTATTCCTCCTAGTCGTCCACCATCTCTGGAAATAGGTTTCTAGGGGGCGGCATCACTGGGGCATTTTCCTAAACACCTGGCATGCCTCGTATATCCTAGGCCTGCCGCATCCCATCCATGACTTGGTTGGCTATGCCAAAGTGCACAGGGCCTTGGGGGACTCCCTTGTCACTGTCTGCTGATGTTGGAGGGCTAGGGAAGGTCGGTTTGGGGGGCTATGATGGACCTCCCTTCTCTAAGACAGCTGGGTGTGGCCTGGGCAGGAGTGGCACTTGTTGTTACGTCCAAACTAAGACTATGAAGGAGTCTAGTTTAGATTTCTTTTTTTACTTGTCAACTACAGTAAACAAGGTTGATCCAAAGGGAAAGCCTTATGTGACACAGAAAACTATTACGAAGAGAATAGAATAGAGAAGGAAAGTGAAATAGATAATAAGAGACAATCAAAGAGAAAGCACTAAGGCATCGAAAATCTACTTGCAATAAATCTCTAATGTATACTTCATTCAAATGATAACTCAATTAAGATCAAATGACAATTTGTCTCAATCGGAAAATTTATCTTTTAAAGAACTTTGAAATAGAACAATAGTAATTGATTGTTTACTATGTGAAAGAATTAAGTGTATAATCATAGGGAATTATAAGCATTAAGTGTGCCTTTCGTCAACGCTGAATCAAATAATTATATAGATTATAAACTCCTTAAATATGAAACATCAATTTAAAATGATAAAGAACTTACTTGAATCAAAGTATCCATTAAACATCAAGTACAAGCTTCATTCCTATCCTTAGCTTGAGAGCTTTAGAAAGCCATTACAATAAAACTAAAAACAAAATTATAAAATAAGAGAAGAAAATAGGGGAAGAGAGCTCCAAAGAGGAGAGAATGATTCATCTATCACATCCACCCTTCTATTTATAAGAATATAAGGAGTTGCTTCAAAGAGGAAAGTTAAACCATATCTCAAGATTATATCCTGATTGATTGTCTGATTGGACCCATATATCTTCAAAATTTGAAATTTCTTCCTGAAATAACACTTGTAGCGACGGAAGTCTTCTTTCCATTGCCACTAGAATCGTATAAATCCGAATTACACATAAAAAGATATGATCGAAATACTAAGGCTATGTCAATCTGTTCGAATCAGCTTCTTTCATAATTTAGTTCTATTCATACAAATCTCAAATCAAACAGGTCCACAAGGTTGTGTTCAACCATTCCATGCATGTTTAGACCATTAGGAGTCATTCTTGACTTTTAAATAGCTTTGGGTAGTTGGACTTAACTTCCTCTTCCAGTGGTATCCTGTTGAAGCCTGTTTAGACATGTAAACTCAATTAAGGTCTAACTAACTTATTCAAAACATAAATAGCCTAAATCAGCAATGAATTAACACAAAATAGGATTTCAATTCAAAATTTAAAAATATTTTATTGAACATTATTTCAGTGCATCAAATACCCCCAAACCTTCTTTTTGCTAGTCCTCGAGCAAAACAAAATTAAAACAATTGAAAACAAAACTAACTACTCCACTTCCGCAGGAAATCTCGATTACATTTAGCATATGCAACAAGCCTTTAAACCCCTAGCTTACACTAGTGGACGAGTTGTGTCTCATGAGGGTTTGCAGTGAATCTACCCACAAAATTCAAAACTAGAATGATAAAAGAAAATTAATATTAAAACCACATCAAATTTACAAATCAACTCCTCCTAAACATGTGACTTCATTTAGTAAAATCAATCATGCATAATACAACTTATCTTCTGAAACAATAATTCATTCTAACAGCTTCATATTGGTGGCAAGTACTCATACATACATAATAGTTTTAGAAAAACAGACATTGCCAAGTAATTATACAATCCCATTCTCATGAATCGAACAACTCAATGTGTCTCATGTCCACTCAGCAATTTCAATTTTAACACTAAAAAAATAGACATTGACATCCATTCATCTTCAAGAGATCATTATAGAGAATCATGCAAAACCTTCCTTGAAAAGTAAATGACCACCTGACAACTCATTCAAGATATAATTGCATATTGTCCTACTAGAATTTTATGCTCATCTCACATGACATGTGTAAGGCTTAGCCTTTTTAAACTTTCTATAAGATCCATGTAACAAGTGTTAGGCCAGTGACTCCCAATCCAGTTAGCTCAGGGCACTAGGTGTTAAAGCACCCCTCAAGCTTAATAACTTGAACCAAATAGGCTTCAAGGCTATGCATGTCATAATTTAGTCAACTCTACCTTTTGACTCGAACACCCTATGTTTAGTGAGGCACGCCGAGTCCCAGTCTACTCTATAGAGTGACTTTAATTCTTTACAATAGGAGCACAAGAAACAAATATGAAGTAATCAGAACTCAAAATCATTAAATCTGTCAAGTCATATTCTAAGTAGTCTGATGTCATTAAATAAAGTCACATGTCTAGAATAAGAATCAATGTAAATAAGCAAAAACATAAAATAAAATAAATCTAATTAATATTTTCAATTTTTTAGTTTTTAAGTAAAACTAAAAAAAACATAAAAAAATATCTTTTTACACCCACAAACCTAAACTAAACATTGTCCTCACTGTAAAACAAAAAAAAAATTTGTTTTTTTTTGTTTTTGGGAAAAATCATGAAAAGAAAATCAACTCTCATAATTTGGATTTTCAAGAGATGTAGACTCAACTTTAGGGATAAAATGGTCTAAAAATGGTTTCAAACGTTGGCCATTAACTTTGAAAACATCACCATTTTTTGGGTTTTCAATTTCAACAGTACCATAAGGAAAAACAGTTTTGACAATGAAATGACCTGTCCAACGTGATCTTAATTTTCCTGGAAAGAGATGAAGTCTTGAGAATTGTACAATAAAACTTTTTGAAAGGGCTCAAAAGTTTTTCGTAAAATGTTTTTATCATGAAAAGCCTTCATTCTCTCTTTGTAAAGTTTTGAACTCTCATAAGCATCACGTCGACTTTCCTCTAACTCATTGATTTGCAATTTTCTATTTAAGCCAACCTTGTCAAATTTAAAATTCAAAGCTTTGATTGCCCAATATGCCCTATGTTCCAACTCCACAGGCAAGTGACAAGCTTTTCCAAAAATTAAACGGTAAGGAGACATGCCAATTGGGGTCTTAAAAGCGGTACAGTAAGCCCAAAGAGCATCGGTTAGCCGTAAAGACCAATCTTTACCATTTGGATTTACCGTTTTTTACAAAATATATTTAATTTCCTTATTAGAAATCTCAACTTGTCCACTTGTTTGTGGGTGATAGGGGGTAGCTACTTTATGGGTAATCCCATACTTCCTCATCAAAGCCTCAAAAGGCTTATTGCAAAAATGTGACCCCCCGTCACTTATAATGACTTGAGGTGTTCCAAACCTTGAAAATATATTTTCTTTTAAAAAGCGCACAATGACATTGTGGTCATTGGTTTTGCTTGGAACAACCTCAATCCACTTAGAAACATAATCGACGGCAACTAAACTATAAACATAGCCAAAAGAAGGAGGAAAAGGTCCCATGAAATCAATGCCCCAACAATCAAAAATCTCAATAACCAATATGGGGTTAAGGGGCATCATATTTCGAAGAGAAATGGCTCCTAACTTTTGACATCTTTCACAAGTTTTGCAAAATTCATGAACATCTTTGAAAAGAGTAGGCCAGTAAAAACCACATTGCAAAATTTTAGCGGTGGTCTTTTTAGAGGAGAAGTGACCACCACATGCTTCAGAATGACAAAAAGAGATGATACTTACTTATTCAGAATCAAGCACGCATCTCCTTATTATTTGATCCAGACAGTACTTAAAGAGATAAGGGTCGTCCCAAAAGAAATGCTTTACCTTAGTGAAGAATCTCTTTTTATCTTGAGGAGACCAATGGTGGGGAACTTTACCTGTCATCAAGTAGTTGGCAATGTCGGCATACCATTGAGGATGTGAGATGGCAAAAAGTTGTTCATCAGGGAATGTGTCTTGGATTGGAATGTTGTTCGAATAATCAGAAAATTCCAATCTTGAAAGATGATCTGCCACCACATTCTCTACTCCCTTCTTGTCTTTGATTGTGAGATCAAACTCTTAGAGTAGGAGCATCCATCGGAGTAATCTGGGTTTTGTATTTTGTTTGCTCAAAAGGTACTTCAAAGCTGCATGGTTAGTAAAAATGATAATTTGAGAGCCAATTAAGTAGGATCTAAAATTTTCAAGTGCAAATACTACAGCAAGAAGTTCTTTTTCAGTGGTGGAGTAGTTCATTTGGGCACTATTTAAAATTCTACTTGCATAATGAATTACGCAAAGTTTCTTATCTTTCCTTTGCCATAAAATAGTCCCAACAGCATAATCACTTGCATCACACATAATTTCAAAAGGAAGGGTCCAATCCGGGGGCTGCATGATGGGTGCGGACACTAACATGTTCTTAAGCTTTATGAAAGCTTCTTCACATGCATCCGACCACTCAAAAGAATGCTCTTTAGATAGAAGATTACACAATGGTCTAGATATCACACTAAAATTCTTAATAAATCTTCTATAAAAACCGGCATGCCCTAGAAAGGATCTAACATTTTTTATGGACTTTGGACTAGGCAAATTAGCAATCAATTCAATTTTTGCCTTGTCCACTTGAATTCCGTACACGGAAACAATGTGACCAAGTACTATTCCAGTAGTAACCATAAAATGACACTTTTCCCAATTTAAAACTAGATTTTTCTCTTCACATCTCACCAAAACATTTTCTAAGTTATCAAGACAATCATCAAAAGAATCACCAAAAACAGAAAAATCATCCATAAAAACTTCAAAAAACCACTCCACCATGTCACTAAAGATGTTCACCATGCACCTTTGGAATGTGGCAGGAGCATTACATAATCCAAATGGCATCCTTTGATATACAAAGGTACCAAATGGACATGTAAAGGTTGTTTTTTCTTAATCTTCAAGTGCAATCTCAATTTGATTGTATCCTGAATCACCATCTAGAAAATAATAAAATTGATGACGGGCCACTCTCTCTAGGATTTGGTCCATGAATGGTAAGGGCAAGTGGTCTTTCCTAGTGACGGAATTCAATTTCCTATAATCTATGCACATCTGCCAACCAGTGGTGACTCTAGTGAAAATTAACTCATCATTAGCATTCTTTATCACTGTCACTCCAGACTTTTTGGGGACAACCTGGGTGGGACTCACCCATGGACTTTCAGAAATGGGGTAAATGATACCCACATCCAATAATTTTAGGACCTCTGCTCTCACTACCTCTTTCATATTGGGGTTTAACCTCCTTTGCATTTGTCTCACAGGTTTTGCATTTTCTTCCATGAAGATCCTATGTGTACAAATCAGGGGACTAATCCCCTTGATATCAGTAATGGTCCACCCAATGGCATTCTTGTGATTTCTAAGGACTTTGCGCAACCTGTGCTCTTGCTCCCTATCCAACATTGAAGTGACAACCACAGGAAATGTCTCTCCCTAACCAAGATAAACATATTTAAGTTCAGTAGGGAGGGGTTTCAAGTCTAGCTTGGGTGGTTGGACACTTGAAGGGAGAGGAGCGCTATTAGAAGGAGGTAACTCCTCAAAGCAGGCCTTCCACCTATCAGTATCCAATAATGGAGTTGACTCCAACTAGGAATTTACATCATTAATCATAACATCATCATCAAAGCTAAAATAAGAAAGACAGGCTTCAAGAGGGTCATAAAATGAAGAAATAGTAGCCATGTCATCAACAAGACTTTCTAAAAGATTCACTTCATGCACATCCTCATCATCATCTCCTGGTTGCCTACAAACATTAAAAATGTTCAGTTCCAAGTCATATTTCTAAAAGAAAGCTTCATAACACCATTTCTACAATTAATAAGAGCATTAGAAGTAGCAAGAAATGGGCGGCCTAATATGACAGGAATTTGAGTACAAACATTCAAAACTGGTTGTGTGTCCAAACTAATAAAATCAAGAGGAAAGTAAAACTTTTCTACTTGTACTAGCACATCCTCAACAATTCCTCTTGGTGTTTTAACTGAGCGATCTGCAAGTTGAAGTTTAATGCTTGTGGGCTTCAATTCATCAAGTCCCAATTGTTTATAAACAGAATAAGGTAAGAGATTAACACTTGCCCCAAGATCAAGCAAAGCTTTTTTAATTCTATAATTCCCAATTATACATGATATGGTTGGACAACCAGGATCTTTATATTTGGGTGGGGTGTTTTGTTGCAAAATTGCACTTACTTGTTCTGTAAAAAATGCCTACTTTTGTACATGTAGCTTACGCTTGATTGTACAAAGGTCTTTCAAAATTTTAGCATAAGATGGGATTTGTTTAATGGCATCTAAGAGAGGAATGTTAATCTTCACTTTTTTGAAAATTTCAAGAATGTCACCATTTGGCACCAATTTAGAGGAAGATTGTAATCTTTGAGGAAAAGGAGGAATTGGAGCAACACAATCAGAGTTGTCAAATTCATCACCATGTTTAGAATTCAAAGACTCCTTAGGTTCAACAACCTTCATTGGAATGTCTTTGTTAATGACTTTTCTACTTCTCAAAGTGGTGATGGACTTAACATGTTCTTCTTGTGAACTTGAAGAATTTAAATTTTCAATTACAAATTAACCTTTAGGATTTGGTTGAGGTTGAGAAGGAAACTTACCTTTTTCTTTAGTGCTCAAAGCTGTGGTCAATTAAGTGATAAAAGTCTTTAAGTCATGGATGGCTTGCATTGTTTGGTTGTTGATTGTTGCTTGACTTTGCATAAATGTTTGCAATGTGTCTTCAAGAGTCTTCTTATGTGGTGGAACATAATTTGAGGAAGAAGGGGGCACCTGCACATTATACTCATTTCTCCGACTAAAGTTTGGATGATTTCTCCAATTAGGAGTATAAGTTTCAGAATAACGAGAAGAGAAAGACCTTTCTGTAAGTATTCATAGCATTTGCTTGAGTATGTAACACTTCTTGAAAAGCAGGGACTGTTGGACAATCCTGTGTTTGGTGTCCATTACTCTCACATATACTACAAATATCTTAAGCTTTTTGAGAAGCTTTAGAGATGTTTTCCCTATTAATTTCCATAGCCTCAACTTTTCTAGTTAAACTTGTAATTTTTGCTTTTACATCATCCTCTTCTTTAAGAAGGTACATGCCCCCCTTAGTTGTCCCATTAGATTTGGTCTTAATACTACTTTCAAATTCATTAGAATCTTCCCATGATTAAGCATTTTCAGCTAACACATCAAAATAGTCCCATGCTTCCTCAGGTTCTTTACTTAAAAATTCTCCATTACACATCATTTCAACAAATTGCCTCATTTGATAAGTCAAGTCATTATAAAAGAAACTAATTGTATGCCATGTTTCATATCCATGATGTGGGCACAATAACAAAAGTTCTTTAAATCTTTCCCAACATTGAAAGAAAGTCTCATTTTCTTTTTTGTGAAAAATTTATGATGTTATTTCTAAGTGTATTAGTTCTATGGGTAGGGAAAAACTTAATGAACAGAATATGGATTGTCCAGAAAAATTGTCCAGATTGCAGAAACAGTGTAGACATTCGAACAGGCATGCAGGGCGTTCGAACGGGATAACGTGCAGTTTCCTTATTTCAGCCAATTTTGAGTCCTTTTCATATACAACTTCTTCCTATGGTTCTTATGCTTATATAAAGACATATTTGGCTCGAAATTGAAAGGGAGAAAGTAGATTTTCTGAAGAGAAGAAGGAAGAAGAAGACGGAGAAATACTCAAAGCTTTTAATGGAGATTCAAGTGTTTTCTTCTACAATGGAAGGCTAGACTTTTCTTTTACTCAGGAGTTGATGAAGCTATAGGTAAGTTTCAATTTCTTTTCTTTTTAATTTAGATCTCAGTTGTGAATTATGACAATTGTATGATAAGGATTTCCTTTTTAATGACAGAGCTTTTTATGTTTATTCAAATCTATGTTGATTTATTGTCTTGTAGATGATAGATTGATGTGATTTTGATATTTGCATCAATTCTAATTTCTGTGATTTAGATGAGATGGTCATACAATAGTTTTAATGTTCAGATAATTAATGATTTGGATGAGTTATACTAAGATTAGACGGGTCATGCCTATAGCTATTTAGTGTAGATGATTCGTGTTATTTTCGAAGATAGCTCATGCCATTGAAGTTAATTAATGATTCTTTCTGAAGTAATTCTAGCTTGTAGCTGAGAATACTTGTTCATATTCACACTAGATTTAGATTAAAAATTAAGGAATTGTTATGGTTCTATAGTGGATTCGATTTCCTAAGTAAATTTCTATAATATTTATCTCTTGTTTTTAAACTAGTTGATTCCTTTCCTTTTGCTTAATTTAAGTTTAAGTTGTTTTAGTTTTCAATCAGCAAATTCTTCTTTAGATTTAGTAATAATTTATCCGTCCCTGAGGTTCGACAACCCTTAAATACTCATCCTAGTACAATTACCTTGTACACTTGCAAAGGGTTTAATTATAAATGATCAGGTTTTTGGCGCCGTTGCCGGGGACGGTGTTGATTTGTTACTAAATTAGCTTTAGGATAATTCTAGATACTTTAGTTTTGGTTTCTTTAATTTTTAGGTTAATTCTTAGTTTCTTACTTTCTTTTAATTTGATCTTGTAGGTTGAGTTAAAGGTGCTCTCTACACTTGTGGCCACAAGTAGACATTGGCAAGCATAGTGTTTCTCTTTGGTTTGCAAGATCCTTTTCCCTTTTTATTATTTTTCTTTAGTTATTATTGCTTCATCTTTCCCTTTTTACACTTAAAATTGTGTAGTGTGTTTGTGGTGTATGCGTGGTCGTCGCTCCTTACTCCCCCGATTAGTACGGTTTAACTCTGAGCCTGAGCAGACATCTAGGAGATCTGAGTTGCCCCCGACCTACATCCCTACACCCCCAAACTCTCCCACGAATTCCTCCACCCCCACTACCTCTACCCTCATCATGGCTAAACATGAGTTAGTAGATGCACCACTCAAAGCTCTAAGGGAGTATTACACTCCCAATGAGTACACCTCCCCTTCATGCATTAGGTTGCCAGCGGTTGCTACTCAAAATTATGAAATTAAGCCCAATGTCATTCAAATGCTTCCATCTTTTTATGGACTTAATAATGAAAACCCGTATAGGCACCTAGATGACTTCTTCGAAATATGGACAATTTTTAAGCTCTCAAATTTAACTGATGAGGTTGTTAAACTTCGCCTTTTTCCTTGCACTTTGAAAGATAAGGCTAAGGAATGGCTTCACTCTTTAGAGCCAGAAACCATCACAACTTGGACCCAAATGCAACAAGAGTTCCTAAAAAAATACTTCCCCATAGGTAAGACCAACCAAATGAGAAAGGCCATAACCACTTTTGCCCAACTTCCCACTGAATAGCTCCATGAGAGTTGGGATAGACTTAAGGACCTTCTTAGGAGGTGTCCTCATCATGCTGTCCCTAAGTGGCAACTAGTGCAACATTTTTATGAGGGTCTTACTGAACAAAACCGTCATCTTGTTGATACAAGTTGTGCGGGTACCTTTTTGCTAAAAAATGAAAATGAGGCATGGAAACTTTTTGAGGACTTAAGTGAAAATTCTCTTCAACATGCTGCGTTGAATAGAAATGAGAGTGGACTATCTACCTTGAACAATGCCCCCTCTAGGGGCGGCTTGTATGAAGTCAAAAACCCATTAGACATCTCCTCTAAAGTTGATACTTTAAGTAGGAAGCTAGACCTCCTTGTGACTTCAACCCATCAACCCACTCCCTTCACTCAAGATGCATGCACAATATGCCTTAGCCCAACCCATACTATCATGGGGTGCCCCTCTGCCTCTCAATTTCCTGAGCTTGTCCAAGAGCATGTGAATGTCACCCAATCCTTCCCTAGGGCTGAGAATAATTCATTTTCAAACACATATAACCCTGGGTGGAGGAACCATCCTAACTTTTCTTGGCAGACACAAAACCAAGGGGTTGTAGGTAACCAACCCCCTAGGCAACCATTCCAAGTCCCACTAGCCCATATTCACCAACCTCAAGTCCAGCATCCATATGTCCAACCTAATAGCAGTCCAAGCTTTGAAGAAAAGGTTTTGAGTGCCCTGCAAGGCATTCAATCTTAATCCCAACTCCTCCACTCTCACACACAATCTATAGCAAAGTTAGAAGCCCAAATTGGACAACTAGCCAATGCTATCAATAAGAGAGAGATGGGGACTTTGCCAAGTCAACCTATACAAAACCCTAAAGGTCAATTTCAGGTAGAGGGAGCTCCTCCCTCTAATGAACAAGTTAATTCCATAATGACCCTTAGGAGTGGGAAGATTGTTGACAAGAATGTTGGGGGGACACCAGTGACAGATGATAGGAGTGAGGAGTTAGAGAGGGCAGCCCCTAATGAGCCTCAAGTAGAAGTTAGTGCATCACATGAGAAAGAGTTTGTATCCCCTTCCCCATTCTCAGAGCTACAGTCTAAGACCACTTCCGAGGGATCTTATATCCCTAGGGCACCTTTTTCTCAGTGTCTTGACATGGCCCCACCATTTAGAAAGAGCACAGCTAGGATTGATGAGATTCTTGAGACTTTCAAACAAGTCAAAATTAATCTCCCTCTCTTAGAAGCCATTAAACAAGTCCCTGCTTATGCTAAGTTCCTCAAAGATCTATGCACTCAAAAGCGTAAATCTAAGACCCATGTGTCTAAAAAGGTCTTTCTCACCGAGCAAGTTAGTTCTCTTTTAAAGTTTGACACCCCACCTAAGTATAAGGACCCTGGAGTGCCCACTATTTCTTGTGTCATAGGCGATCACTTCATTTATAGAGCCCTCCTTGACCTTGGTGCGAGTGTCAATTTACTCCCTTACTCGGTGTATGAGAAACTAAGGTTAGGTAAATTATAGCCTACACCAGTTACCTTGCAGCTAGTCTACCGTTCTGTGCGTAAGCCTTGGGGAGTAATTGAGGATGTCTTAGTGAAAGTTGACCAGTTCTTTTTCCCTGTTGATTTTATTGTCTTAGATATGGAAATCGATGCCAACTCCACACATCAGATTCCTATTATTCTAGGTCGCCCTTTCCTTGCCACAGCTAATGTATGCATAAATTGTAGGACGGGGGTAATGGAGATGACCTTTGGCAACATGAAAGTGCACCTACATGTTTTTGATGTGTCCAACAATTTACCTGTAACTGGTGATGCTGAATGTTTTATGGTAGATAATTTTAGATTTGATGCTTATGATACAAGTCCATCTTTTGTAGCATCAACCCATAATCAAGTTGTGCCTTCTAATTTTTTTGAACCATCATTTTGGAGACTTAAGAGAAGAGCCAATGCCAATATCTACCACCCACCATGACATATTTGAGAATGTTGGCATTGCCTGGCTAAAGACAAGAAACTTAGCGCTTCTTGGGAGGCAACCCATGTTTTTCTTTATTTTCTTTGCTTCATTTAGGTTTTATTTACTTATTTTTCTCAGTTTTTTTTCTTCTCTTATTAGAGTTTCTGTTTCTTTTGTTGGATATAGTACTTTAGGTTTGGGGGAATGCTCGTTACTTGTAATTTATTTCTTTTCTCTCAATCCTATGTACTTCATTTTCAGATTAGTGGATTAGTTCTGCTCTCAGGTGATATATTTCTTTCCCTCTCTTACTTTTTCTTGTCATTGTAGTATATACATTCTTTTACATTGAGGACAATGTTCAGTTTAGGTTTGGGGGTGTAGAAAGATATTTTTCTTTCTTATTTTCCTTTTAGGATGTTTTACAGTATTATTCTCGATTTTCTTTTATTTTTTTCTTTTTTAAGTGGTTTTTATTGCTTATTTTCTTTTAAAAGCATATGTCTATTTTTAAAGAGATCAATTTCAAGAAGAAAGTTCAAGTAATTAATTAAGCGATGAAAATGATTAAGTGAGTAATTTCTATTTTATTTTCTTTATCTTGGATAATTGTGCTAATATTTTTAAATCACACTTCACACACTTGAAACTTGTAGGAATATAATTTTATGATTTATTACTTGTAATCTTAGTGGGATATCTTTAATTAGGCATATTTTTGAAAACTTGGCAATTGAGTAATTTTTAATGTTTTATGATAAATCTTTATGCTTGGCTATTATTTGAAAAAAAAATGGGATAAGTGTGTAATGAAAAAAGAATGAAAAAAGATTATGAAAAAAAAAGAATGAGAAAAAATTGAAAAAAATAGATTGATTGAAAAAAAAATTGATGAAAAAAAAAGAGTAAAGGTTTGTTTCTCTTTTCACTGAATAACTGGACCTTGTGCCTAGGCAAGTATAAGGGATCGCATCAAAAGGTGAAAAGTTGAGATAAATTCTTTTATGACTTACTTGGTTCTGTAGCATTTATAGTTCGAGTTATTAAGCCTGAGGGGTGTTTCAACACCTAGTGCCTTGAGCCAACTGGATTAGGGACACTGGCCTAACGATTGTTACATGGACTATTTAGAAAGCTTAATAGAACTAAGTATTGCACAAGTCATATTTTGAGGTATATTATGATCTTATTCCCTGAATTTAATTTAAATTTGATGGCGATTACATGAGGGTTTATTATGAGATGTTAAAGATGAAAGATTGTCATTCTTATATTTTTGAGTTAGTGAACTTTAATAAGCTTGGTTAATGGGTCACATAAGATATGCTTGTTAATAGAGAGTGAAATTGTATGACTACAAAGTTTCTACACTTTATGTTTTTGAAATGTATATATGTAGTTGCACAATTATTTATAAGATGAGGTTATAGAATGGATGATTCCTTACTTGAAAGTGATCAGATCGATATTATTTACTTGTTTCAAGTATTTGTGGTTGGTTCTTTTCAAAAATAGTTATGTGTTTTTAAGAGAAGATTGTTTTTAGAATTTTAGTTTTCTTGTTTTGTTTTATTTCTTTTCTTAGGTTTAGATGTTTGTGGGTATCATTGCTGCAAACCCTCACAAGACACAACCCGTCCAACTAGGGACACCTAGGGGTTTAAAGGCTTGTTGCATACGCTAAATGCAATCGTGATTCCCTACGAAAGTGGCATTTATTTATTTTTCTAGATTATTTGTTTTCTTTTTATTTTGTTTTGCTTGAGGACTAGCAAAATATAGGTTTGGGGGTATTTGATAAGTATGAAATATATATCTATTTTATATGCTTTTTTACCCTATTTGCTAGTATAGATTAGATTAATTTAGAGTTAGTTACAGTTTATTTAGATTAAGATAGATATTAATATTTTAGTTTAATTATTAATAATTTTATAGTTATTAGTAGTTTAGATATGTATTTGAATCAAGTTGGGATCTTAATTATATTCTACATGTCTAAAATGTGATATTTTTATATTTTGTAGGTAAAATGCGCTTATCAAAGTACTTGGACGATGTTTGGAATAATTCAAAATAGTCTTGACATGCTTTAAAGTGATTTGGACAACTTTTTGGAGTTACAAACAAGTTGAAAATTAATATGGACATGAAAGAAACAGCTTAATGAACAGAATATGGATTATCCAGAAAAACTATCCATATTGCATAAACAGTGTAGACGTTCGAACGGGTATGCAGGGCGTTCGAACGGGATAACACGCAGTTTCCTTATTTCAGCCAATTTTGAGTCTTTTTCATATACAACTTCTTCCTACGGTTCTTATGCTTATATAAAGACATATTTGGCTCGAAATTGAAGGGGAGAAAGTAGATTTTCTAAAGAGAAGAAGGAAGAAGAAGATGGAGAAAAACTCAAAGCTTTTAATGGAGATTCAAGTGTTTTCTTCTACAATGGAAGGCTAGACTTTTCTTTTACTTAGGAGTTCATGAAGCTATAGATAAGTTTCAGTTTCTTTTTTTTTTTAATTTAGATCTCAGTTGTGAATTATGACAATTGTATGATAAGGATTTCCTTTTTAATGACAGAGCTTTTTATGTTTATACAAATCTATGTTGATTTATTGTCTTGTAGATGATAGATTGATGTGGTTTTGATATTTGCATCAATTCTAATTTCTGTGATTTAGATGAGATGGTCATACAATAGTTTTAATGTTCAGATAATTAATGATTTGGATGAGTTATACTAAGATTAGACGGGTCATGCCTATAGCTATTAATGTAGATGATTCGTGCTATTGTCGAAGATAGTTCATGCCATGGAAGTTAATTAATAATTCTTTCTGAAGTAATTCTAGCTTGTAGCTGAGAATACTTGTTCATATTCACACTAGATTTAGATTAAAAGTTAAGGAATTGTTACGGTTCTATAGTGGATTCGATTTCCTAAGTAAATTTCCATCATATTAATCTCTTATTTTTAAACTGGTTGATTCCTTTCCTTTTGCTTAATTTAAGTTTAAGTTGTTTTAGTTTTCAATCAGCAAATTCCTCTTTAGATTTAGTAATAATTCATCCGTCCTTGAGGTTCGACAACCTTTAAATACTCATCCTAGTACAATTACCTTGTACACTTGCAAAGGTTTAATTATAAATGATCAGCGCGGCAGCTTGCTTGCCTCGTGCCATGGCCAGGGATCGTAAAAGCTCCAATACCAATGATGTGCCCGACGTAGGCACAATCGATATCAAGGAGATTAACGCAATGAAAGGGGAGAAACAAGGAAGAAAGGAGAGAAGTGCTGAATAATCTAAATTGCATAACATCAAACAGAGAAGGAGTTCGCCCCTTATAGGGGACAACCAGTCCCCTAGAGAGTCGCACCAAGCCCCAGTGAGGCTGGTCCAGTTCCCTAGGTAGACACATCAGTTATTGGGCCAGGCTAGTCCGGGGCCACTAATTGAACCAATAACGACTTACATAATCAAATAACAAACAAATACTACGCTATTACAAAGGGAAATAGTTCTAATGCAAAGAAGTAAAAGAAATAAAGTAAAGTCTAAGAGTTTGGGTGATCGTGCACAACACACATGTTAGGATGTCGAGTTTTCATGGGCGTGTACACTACAAAGCATATCTATAAGATCTTTAATTTTTTTTATTTGTAATTGTGTGAATTTTTTGTTTGTCGGTTTGATTTGATTTTCTTGGGGTAATGAGTTAGGTTATTTATAGATTTCTTATAGTTTAATTGGACTTTAGTTTATAGTATTAGTGTCACGCTTGATTTACCTAAATTTCTACCCATTAAAGGCATTATCTTTTTATATTTTATCTTTTATTATTTTTAATTTTCCTTATTCAAAGGAGCGAGCCCCACCCTGGGACCCACATCAGTGTGGGATACCGTACTAGCCATTTTGGCCTCCAACCTTCTATTGATTTGTCTAAGTGGTTTTGAGTGCGATTAAAGTTGTTTTTGAGTAAAAAGGGAACTTGAATAGACACTTGGGGCATTTTCATCTATTTTCTAGCCCAATAATTCAATTTCTAGCCCATAAGCCTTACCATAAAAAGAAAAACCCAAGCCATTTGCCAAATGGGGAATGGCTGAGAATATGAGGTAGGCTCAGCTCTACCCCTATTTCCAAAAGAAGAAGCCCTTCTTAAGGTAAGATTTTCCCCGTTTAATCACCGTTAATCTTTGGATTTTTTTCTTAATCATCTCTATCTGCACTTCTCCTATTTAATTCTTAATTTTTTCCATCAAAATCATGTTTTTAATTCTAATTTAGTACCTTATTTTGGTTATTTCATTTTTAACCTAAGGAGGGTTTGAATCTATCTTTTCCTAGGTTGATTTGAGTTTATTAGTTAGTTTTGATGAGGATTAATTAGAAGCCCTAATTTTTGGGTAAGGTTTCTTGCGATTGAAGCTCGTTCAAGGAATCAAGAGCTTGATAAAGGGTACGGGGTTTTCTTTTTAAGAGGTTTTCTTCCTTGAAATGCCATTTTTATCTATTTCTTTGAGCTTTAGTTTCATCTTTATGTGTAATGGTGATTTATTAAAAACATGTGATTTATGGTTGTTTTTGAATGCTTGACCATGAAATACGTTAGATCTATCATATTTTAGTTTTGGGTAGTGATTATATCAAATTTAATGAACTTTTAAGTATTTTTATCGATATTTAGAAGAATTCCTATTTGGTTTCATGGGGTAGAAGATGACTATCCTGATAGTTCTGTCCTAACCATTCTATCTCCTATGCGTCGATCGAACTGCCAACGATTCGAATGGGTTGACAAGCCATCCAAATAGTTTTCTGTTTTGGATTCATGACTATATTTCAGATACTTTTACTTCCAATTTTTCTCTCAATTTTTTTTTGGAATAGATTAACATGTGTAGATTTTATTTCTAATTTTTCAATATTTCAAGAATATTATGTATTTATTATAGTTTTTAGATTACATGTTGCATAGTAAAACAATTCTCTACTTCCATGTTTATAAGCATGTTTAGGGTTCAATATAAATGTTTTTTATTCCTTCATTTTATGATGGATTTATATATGTGTTATGAGCATGCTATAAAAATTTTAACTTGTTTAGACCACGATAAATTAATGACATTGTCATCAATTTGAAGGTCCACAATTCTGGCAGAACTGCACAGTCTCATTAGTTAAATCACAAAAAATATTTTTTGTACTTATTTTTATATGATTTTTATTTATATGTTAATTAAGCTTATGAAGTGTCGCTAATTTTTCTACGATTTTATGTGATTTGTCTGCTATTTTTCTAATCATTTTCGACAGGAAATTGTGACGTTTCAGTGTATTTGGCCATAGTATTTGTACGCATAGAGTCAGGTGTGGGTTTAGTCATAGGCCACGGCCTAGACACGTGCTTGCACATGAAAAAGAGGTAAAAATAAATGAGTAGAGGATCAGAATAGAGAGGGAGAGAAAAAAAATAGATCAGGCTCGGTCAAGCCTGATTCGGAGGAGACCAGAAACTGGACTACCCCCCTCACATCTATGTGAGCCGGAGGAGCACCAACGGTTGGCCGCTGGCAGACCTCAACCTAGAAAGGGCCTTGCGATGACGAGGCCGCCTCCCCAGCCCAGCTCGCATGCCCCCACCGGCTTCCCCAGCTCACCCAATCACCACCTATCACTCTCTCTGTTTCATTCTCTTCTGCCACTGCCGTTGGCCGGCAAGGGCCGGCCGATAGTCTAAAGTTTTTCCCCGGCCCGGTGATGACAATGGGTCACCCGTCCCGGCCCCACTCGGCCTACAACCGCCCCACTCCTTTCCTCCCATCTACACTCTTGTTTTTCTTCCCGAGTGTTTTGACCCCACAGTAGCCACCGACGGCGAGCCACGACTAACAAACCTCCATCTAGTTCTGCTTTGGCCTGATGATGGCTGAGCCACCGTCCTAGCTCAGGTTCGCCAACCCCAAGCACGGTTCCACCTCCACCTCTGCCACCTTATTTCGCATGGCACAGTAAAAACTACCCCTTTTTAATCGGTTCATTTGTCTTTTGCCGCTTGCGGCCAATTACTCATTGATTTGCCTTCATTGGCCCCACGGTTGACTTTTTATGGCATGGTATCGCCCAGGGCTCTGCTACGGCTTGGCGACAGTGAGGGGAGGCTGTTGTTCCTAGCACCTCTTTGATCGTATGTCCTGATTGTACGATCAACACTTATTTTACCCATTTTCTTTCATCAACCTTAGAACGGCCTCCAACCATATTTGGTTTGGTTTGTCTCAACCCAGCAATAGTGTAGGTTATCTCCATCGACCTTGGCACGACATTGGCCATGTGGCCTTCATTCTGCCTTGGGTCAATCCTGAGATACCCCTTCACCCTTTTATGTGCGAGATGCACAGTCACCCACACAAAATGTGTTTATTGTGGGTGGCAATCGATGATGTCGCTGTTGTGGTCAGTCACCACCTTTGGGCATGGCCCTATTGCCCCTTCCAAGCATTGGGCTACCTCCGTCCATCCCTCTCACTTGCCCCTTTGGGCCGCGTGTACATGTAGCCACGCTATGGTTTTGGGTTTATACGCCACATTCGCTCAACCTGACCATTGGATGGCTCTACCACTGAATGGAGTTGACACAGAGCCCTCCTCCGCCTCTCCTCCATCCTTGAGTGTCACCCCATGCCCTCCGCCCTTATACGAGCCCTTGTTGACATGAAATCGCTGCTTTTGGGTGTTGTACGTGGCCAATTTTGATATCTTGTGGCTGGCCGAGTACTTCTCAGCGGTTGGCCAACCTTTAGTGAGTACACCCTTGATTTCTTATCGTACTTGCCACTTATGTTGGCACGACCTTTATCTCGACCGCCCTAGAGTGCCGCCGTGGACTGCTGATTTTTCCGCATTGATTTGTGTCACCCCATTTGGCCGTGAGTACTTTCGGCGCTTCCTAAACGCTTGGGACAATAATACTCTCAACTTGGCAATGCTTTTGGCCGCCAACTCCACCACCTACGCCGCCACCATCATGCGCTCTCCATCAAAAGTCACGATTACATGGTAGGGGAGCTTTGAACTCATAATTTAATAATAGCATACTTTGAATGAGTAGCAGCATGCTAGGACTGTATGATCAATGCTTTGAATGTTAAATTATGATCCATTTGCATGATGTAAGAGGATATATTATGCCATGTTGAAATGCATATGACATGCATGTGATCTCTAAGTTTTTTTTATGCATATGTGCGCTAGTGATGGCTAGCGAGTACATTGGTAAGCTAATGTATGTGGATTATGTATGTGGTAGTGATGACTAGCAAGTATGTTAGTAAGCTCTATATGGAATTGTGTGTATGAAAGTATGTGTAATGAACATACGTATGTGTGATGGCAATATGCATCTGCAATGGATATGTGTACTTGTGTGTAGGCAGATGGATGGATGATGGACGAAAAGAGGTGACAGAGTATTTGGTATGTATTTGTTGTGGATGTGTGGCCATATGACAGAAGATAGAGGGTTTAGTATGGAGTTCAATGTGGATGCCTAAGCATATGATGGAAGACATAGGATAGGAGTTTGATGGGCGATCATTGGAGTGGATTGGTTTGGATCAGAGTGTATGTTTGCAGGATTGTTAGACAGTAAGGGTATTGCATAATTGTACAAGCATAATGTACAAATTATGAAGTGAAAAGTAAGTATAATAAGTGAGGTATATGTAAGAGGGTGATAATTGGGTTTGGCTATGAGGAACTCAGTTTTATGACTTCTGAGTAAGATGTGCTGGCCAAAAGGTGGATGGCAGAGATTGTTTGAATATGTATGATTTTGGTGTACAGTGAGTTATGTTGTGAGTTGGATGAGTAAAGTAAAGTATGATGTCCTAACGAACTAGGGTTTTGAATCGGGCTCTACTTCAGTTTGATCAGTGGAGCACTGTACGTTTGAGAGTTGTTATAGCATAATTTTACTGCATAACTTACTTAATTCGAACTTCAATTATAAGTGAAGCTAATGATAGTGTTGGGAGTTTGAGACCTAATGGTTTGATGGATTAAGTTCCGAGTTTGAGTTAGTAGATATTGAGTTGGCTAAGCATTTCTCATGTCTTGCCATGGTGTTTATCCTACCGGATGTTGTTTGTGTTCTGTATTGAGCCCCAGATGTCTAATGCCCTGTTGAGAAAGATGTATGTTTTTTATTTGGTCTCTATGTTGTATTAAGCCCAGACGTTTGATGCTCTATAGAGAGCGCTATATGGTTCTGCCCAAGAGTGGCACTATATGATTTTTGCCCAAGAGTGGCACTATAAGACCCCTAAAATGTGGGCAATTGTATGACCCCTTATGTGTGGGTGTTTATGTTTGCGTGCTCATGTAAGTAGTATCCTGGAACTGCTCTTACCTGTTTGATCCTGTGCCCCATGAGCATTATTGTGCGTTGCCTTCAGAAAAGTCCATGGCATCTAGTCACTTCCCGGAGGTTAAAGTGATGCCCGGTGGCATTCCTTTCCATTTCGATGTTGGAGCTTATTAGTTGTAATGAGCTTCAGTGGTTGATAGAATGTGTACGACTATATGAGTGTATGATTTTGAGTAATATTGTAAGCGTATGATTCTTAGCATGACTATAAGAGTATGTTTCTGAGTTGAATTGTAAGACCATGATTCTGAGCATGACTATAAGAGTATGATTCTGAGCAAGACTGTAAGAGTATGATTATGAGCAAAACTATAAGTGTATGCTTTCGAGTAAGACTATACGGGTAAGGTCATACGAGTAAGACTGTACGAGTAAGGTCGTACGAGTAAAACTGTATGAGTAAGGTCGTACGAGTAAGATGGTACGAGTAAGGTTGTCCGAGTAAGACTGTACGAGTAAGGTCGTACGAGTAAGACTATACGAGTAAGGTTGTGCGAGTAAGACTGTACGAGTAAGGTCATACAAGTAAGACTGTATGAGTAAGGTTGTACAAGTATGTGTAAGTTATTTGAGTAAGTGTATGATTGCATGAGTAAGTTTGTAAGACTCTAATTAAGAGTGTATGTATAAGATTGTTTTGATGATATGTATTTGACATGATTGTATGCGTATGTGCATGATTATTATATGCCTGCCTACTTCATGTTTTGAGTTGCATGAATGCATCTATGTATGGACTTACTGAGTTCACTGTTTATAACTCCCCTATTGGGTATTTTTCTACTGAGTATGAAAATACTCATTACCCTATTTTTTTAGCCTCGTTGTTTGGGAGGCTTTTGTAGGTTTGTGATGGAGTGCTCCTCGAGATGGATGCTCATTTCCGCGATGGAGAGATTCCCTTTGACTCAGGTATATCTTTGACTCACAGCGAGTATTATTTGTGCCACTATCTCTTGTATTGGGTGAGATGAGAATTAAAGTGTTGATGTTTTTTGGACTTGTAATTTGGATTAGACTATAGACTATTATGGGACTTGCAATCAGGGATGCTTGGGAGAGATTTGTATTTAAAGTCTATGATCATATCAATTTACTCGTACACTTATTTTCGAGTAGCACTTGAGGATATTTGGTTTGGGCCATACGATGTTTGAATGAGTAAAAAATTGTGTGGGAAAAATTGATGTGTGATGTTTTAAATTATAAAACTGCTTTCACAGGTTTCACAATCGTTATTTTTCCCCGATTTACAACCGTTATATTGCAAAACATTTCCATGAATTTTTTGAAAAATATTATGAAAAAGCTCGGGCGTTATAGTCTATGATGTAGGTGTCTAAAAATTTTCACGTTGATTGGAGTTTATTTGCTTTTTTTCCTAAAATGTACAATTTGCATGTCGTGATTATGCTAAAACATCTACTTAAGGTAATATGGATAAATAAGTATATGCACAATTTTAAGTGAGATTTTGACGATTTCTTCATATTTACTCCATGATTCTAGTAGATTACGACATGAGAATCCAAGTTAGTTTGTCTGTGTGCACTGGGTTACAAAGGAGTACTTTCCCCGTTAAAGATTTACCAAAATTGTTGTAGTTTTCCTTTCTATGTATTCAGACTTCTTTGTTAGAATTTCGAGGGTGAGCAAGTTTGCTTTTACTTCGGCTAGGATAAGCTGAGTCATTTTCTCTATTGTGAGGCATTCACCAGATTGTTTATGCATATGTATGGATTATAATTCTCATTCAAATAGTTGTGTGGGGACAATGAAGCTTATGTTACACAAGATGTGTATGGAATGATTACACTTGAACATGCAGGATGGAATGAAGTTTGGTATACTTGATTATGCAAGGTGAATGTGAATATCATGATGTGAATGAACCTCGAAACATAAATGACTGCACGGGGTGTACGTTTGTATTATGAATTATGAATGAACCTATGATGCACAGGTAGTGTAAATGTGTATATAGAATGTTATTCATCTCATGAAGCACATGTGTAGAGAATAGATATGTGATGCATGTTTAAATTAGGTTTTATGGGAAGAATGAATATGGTGTTTTCATTTGCTTATATTTAGTTATAAAACCCTTATTGAGCTATGTTCACACCTCTTTGGTTTGTGGTTTTGTTTTGGGGCTGTCTGATGTGTCATGCAGGTTCTCCGGCTAGTCTTTATGTTGAGCTTGAGGATAGGTGTGCACTAAGAGATGGGGCTAGATACTTGGGTTGTCTTACATTTTTCAGGTGATATGATTATCTTATACTTGATTTTATTTCATACTTTAGATAGCCTATTATGGCTTTAGATATGTTGTAGCCTTAGTGCTTGAGACTATGTTCATTATAGATTGTGAGGGTATTGTGTTGGACTAAGATTTTTAATTAATATCTTTTACCTTCCATTATTTGCTTTTGCACAAAGGGCACATGTTGTGTACTTTAATGATAACCTAGGATGGGTTAGTCTTCTGCTTGGTTGCACTGTGTCCCAACTTCTTACAACGGGTTTGGGTAAAGGTGCATGGCGGGGCGTGACAATTTCACATTATCTTTCATTACCCAAATAGTTTTAGTTTTCACATATTCTTGAATTTTACCCAAATTTTAATAATTTTTTGTATTTTACAGAGTTTTAGCATTTACCTTTTGCTCTTTCTTGTGATAACCATTATGAGCAAACCTATGAGAATCTTTTAGTAAATCATATTTGTGAGCCCTATGTCCAAGATTTTGAAGATTTCCACTAAGGTCCCTTAAGTCTTTTCCCATCCATGTGATTTTTCCTAGCATGTCAAATATAACATTATCTCTCACAAGTTATGGTCTCTTCACTAATTTGTTCTTATTTGGCTCAACTCGAGTCACTAATTCCTTCTTATGCAATTATTTTTCAAATAAAAGTTTAAAAATTGAGGTACTAGCATCATCCTTAAAAAATTTAACCTTAACAGATTTTCTATTTTCTATGGAATTTGAGTTCATGTGTCCCATTTACCCTAAACCACCTTTATCACATCCAAATTGCCCATGACAGAGAATTCTATCAAGCATTTTTTGCCTTTGACAATCTCTTTCAACTTTGAATTTTAGATTTTCAATTTTCCTTCCAAAACTTAAATTTTCTCAAGAAAAACAATGTTTTTTATAACATATAAGGATTTGTCATGCACAAGTTGAGAGTTCTCATATTCCATAGCATAAAATTAAGCTCTAAGTATCTTCAAATAATAAAAAATATGATTATTCCTAACCACAACAAAATTTGAAGAAAATAAAGATAAGTTAAGCATGCTTTTGAATTTCAAGGCAACCAAAAGCACAATGAAGCCTCAATCACAAATGAAAATCTCACAATTAATATTAAATATCCTCAGCTACTACTTGTTGGTTTGTGGACATAAACCCACCTAGAAAAAATAGTATCTCTAACTCACAATGAAGTTACAAGCTTTATCTTCCCCTTTTTTAAAAAAATAAGCACACATTTTGTTCCAATTAACATTCTTAATTGTAATGTATTATAATGATAATTTTGCAATCAAATCAGCAAAGAAACACTCAAGAAGTTTTACATATAAACCCAACAAGGGAACAACTTTGGGATACTCTTTCTATAACAACTTTGAACTATGTAAATCTGAGATAATAAAATTACCGATTACAAAAACAAGTCTCCTCCTTCTTCTTCAAATATTTGGTTCTCTACACCACTTTTGAATTCTAAATCAACCACACAATTGTTGTTTTTTTGGCCATCGCTTGATCTTTTCCTCTTTTGTGCTCGTTGATCAAAGTACAACTTTCTTCTCCTCCTTTAGAATTAATCTTCTATTCTCTGGATATTCTCAGTGACAAACTTCAGCAAATGCCATGTCTCACATGTGTTTTTATGCTTTCATTTCACCTCTAATCACTCTTTTTTATTTATGGTAGAGATTTCTTATTCTTTAAGATGACCTCCGTAAATTCAATTAAAACAACTCTACCAAAGCTCTCTATTTTTCCTTCGTCTTCTATTTTTCTCCATCATGTCACAATCCCTCTATGTGGACTCCTAAATCCGAAAGATAATAAGTCTCCAACTAGGAATCCAAACCAAACTAAAAAAGCTTAATTTAGGCAACCTACCACTGAAACAAACGATCAATTTCATAGAGTGATTGATCGATCCCGCTTCCTTTTCCCTCACGACTCTTCCATAAATCGAACATTCTATTTTTCAATCGATCACTAAACTCTCAACTTTGTTTGACACAAATCTTATTAAGGTTCCGATCTATCATTCACAAAAGCAATTGATCGCTCAAGCAATTTTTAGAGATTTTGTTACAGTTCATCAGTGATTGATTATTTCAACCTTGCAATCAATCATTCTGACAAAACTTTTTGATATTTGAATATTTAAATCTCCAATCCTCAACAATCATTCACCTAAGGTGTCTTTTACACTAAAGTATGTAGATATGATGTGTGTGCGTATTTTTACTAGGTTGAAAACACATATTTGAGTCTTCATTTCATTCCACCTTTAAAAATTATTCTTTAGTCTATACACCGACTCAAAATATATATTAATGACATTGTTTTGATCATGATAATAAGCCAATACATGACATAAGCACACTTATGTTGGTTTGTTAGGGCAGCAAACTTTACTTAACCCACCAATCTCATAATCATAATTCACCATAAACATATCCTTATATATTCAACATTCTCCGCCATCCACCATGTGGCCAAATCTTCTTACTCGGTCGCAATCAAGCTAAGCTCCAATGAGCCAACCCCAGTTATCATCCTCTTACTTATATGTGATTTATTGTTCTTACATTCTACTTCATAATATGTACATTTTGTTTCTACAATTATGTTGTGCACTCTTACTATCTAACGATCCCCCCATAAGGCATTAAGCCGTAAGTTTACTTACTTATTAAACCCAATGTACAATTCAATCCAAACCATACTCATTCACTCAAAACCTCACCCGTCAAATTGACATCTTCTGTCTTCCGTCATATGATTACGAATCCACATCTAAATCCATATAGAACCTCTGCCACAATTCACTATACATCGCACATACATCTGCACCCACACACTTACACATATTCACCTTACTTACACATCACATATTGAATTCAACATGTTGCATAATATAATAAATGCTTACCATCACTATCACACATATTCAACGTATGTTAAATCAACTCGTAGCTTACATGCATGTCCAATGAATTTTCAAACATGCCATATAATTTATCGTCATTTACTCTTACATCATGCAATTGGATAATTACATACCACCAAATCATTAAATCGTACAATCCTAACATGATAATAAACATTTAAAGCATGCTATCATGATATTACGAGGTCAAAGTTCCCTACCTCATAATCCAAGAAGTTTGATGGCGAGCACACAACAGTGGTAGCATCAGTGGCGGAGTTGGCACCAAAAAGCATTGCCTAGCTAAGGGAGCCATTGTTTGAAGGTTGGGAAGAGTCAAAAGTAATCATAGCAAGTTGGGGTGATAGAAGTCTATTATGAAAAACCGCAATCCACAACCACGCACTAAGGGGTACCAGAGCAAGGTTGTGCGAACAAAGGGTGATAGGTGCAACTAGAAATCGAGAGTGGACTAAATGGTAGTCTGCTAGCTGCTAAAAAACACTCTATTAGCTACAACACGCTGAAATCGATTATGGACAACACCCAATGGTGGCAATTACACGTCATTGATGGCCAACAAAGGAGAGGTGGAAAGGGCTCTGAAGATCAAATCTACTTGGTGGTGGAGCAATTCATTTGTCAAGTGGTGAAAAGCAACGCCGAAACCCTAAATCACACACACGTCCACATGCACATGCGGCCAAAAAAGGTCACCCGAGAGGAGGTCAGTGTTTTCAGAGGCAGCTCTAGGTCCACAAGGGCGACAGAGCTAAGGCCAAGAGGTGGTGGCCAACGGAAATGGCAACATCGCCAACTACCACCCACAACCAAAACAATTGGTGGAGGTGGCTATCCTTCAAGCACGGAAGAGGGAAAATGGATAACTTAGGGTCGAGTAGTGGCTGAGCAAAGGCCACGGGTGAAACATACCAGACCCCAAGGCTGATATGGGCCAAAAGAGATAGCTCACTACCATTGTTGGGCTGGGGCAAAGCCCCAATGGCCCGTCGCTGGCTAGTAGCGGTGTCAAGAGATTGTGAACAGAGCACCAAATACAAAGGGGATGAGGAGGTCAAAGCTAGCCAGTCTGAAAAAAAGGGAAAGTTCATGTTGCTAGGCCTAGATGGGTAGCCTCCCGCCATTGCACGGAACATCATGGACGCATGACACATGTTGTGCATGCATGTGCGCACGTGTGTTTCCCGCCGTTCGCTTAGGGTTTCTCCTATAAGTTTAGATTTATGGCAAAACTTCCGAGGGAGTTTTCTGGTTCGTTCTAAGTCCATTTTTGTTCTTTAAAGGGGTGTTCTTAGCTAATTTGAGGTTTTTCTTGACAATGGAATGTCCATTCCTTGATTTGGTGACCATAAAAGGGGGAAATACCTCGCGGCAAGAGGAGGCTCTACCCGTCGCCCTCGAGCCCTAAAGAGATAGAATTGGCCTAGAGCAAGAGGAGGCTTTGCCTGTTGCCTTCAAGCCCTAAAGAGAGAGAAGTGGCTCAGAGCAAGAGGAGGCACTGCCCATCGCCATCGAAACCTAAAGAGAGAGAAGTGGCCTGGAGCAAGAGGAGGCTCCATCCTCCATCGTCAGGCCACAACGAGGTAAGTGGCCCAGAGTAGGAGAGGCTTTTTCCTACACCAAAGGGCTACATAGTGAGGGAAAGATCCCGAGGTGAAGTGGAGGTTCTCTCTGTAGCTTACCGCCGCGAAAAGAGGAAAGAGTCTCTGGGTAAGGGGAAGGTCTTTCCGTCACCTATGGGCGTGTAGAGAGAGAAGAATCTCCAGGTTAAGTGGAGAATATGTCCATCGCCTTTGTAGCCAATGACATAAATATCTTGGGAATGTTTGTCTGTCACCTTCGTACGCAATGAGAATAATGTTCCGGTGCTAGAGGAGTTTTTTCTAGCCATCTCCGAAACTAGAAAGAAGGCACGCCCTGAGGAAACGAGCAACGCCGAATGCCGCTACTTTTGAAACTATAGGGGAGTAAGCATTTCAAACTTTCTGATTTAATATTACTTATATGCATGCGCATCTTAATTAGTAGTATTAATATACTAATTAAGATATATGATTTGCTATGATCTGACGGATTTAGATATGTACTGACTAGATCTACTTTGATATGCTATATTTTGATCCGATCTACTCTAAAATGGTCTATTTTGATGTGATATGCTCTGATCTAATCTGATATGAACTATTTTGTATGAATGAAAATTGATATGATTTAATTTGCTCCGTTTTGTGTTTTGCTCCGCTCTGTGATAGAGTTGGATATGTGATTCTACTAATTTATTGGCTTCTATTCAACTCCGATGATTTATGTGATTTACTTGTAACTCTGAATAATTTATGCAAATGTATATACATATTTTAATGTATATGATTTTGTGATGTCTGATGCATGTATTAGCCATTAGGAAGAACTGCATTCAGATCTGATCATATTGGAATATCATCATAGATGATATCCAATATGTAAATAGGCAACCAATGATAAAGTAACGTTGGGCCAATCCAAACTAGTTATATAAATAGGTTTGTTCTGGCCTATGCACAATGGAGTGCTAAAGCTTTGTAGTGTGTAGAGTAATGTTGCGACTCTCACACATAGAGTCCGCCACTCCTGGTTCGTATGTTTTGCTTTTTATGAAAACTTAATTCACTCTGGTTTTCTTTTTCAAACCACTAGTCCAGGTAAATTTCCAGGTCGGGGTGTTACAACAGCAACATTAGGGAGGAGGTTGAGGTTGGTCGGTAGTGCTAGCTCTGGCTCAGCCTGACTAGAAAAGGTAGGGAGAGGCTAGGGAGATGCTATTGGATAGGGGTCAGACGAGCCTGATCCTTTCCTTTTCCTTCTTTCTTATCTTCCTCTCTTCTCTTTCTTCCTATATTTTCCTTCATTTTCTTTCCTTTTTGTACCATAAATCACTATGGTGCACTAAGACCCAACGGTCATGACTGAGCTCCATGCTTGACTTTATGGCTACAAATATTGGGGTAAAATACACAAAAACAAATAATGCAAAGCATCAAATTTCCCATTAAAAAATGAGCAAAAAATAGCAAAATGGTCACAAAATATTTGTAGAAAAATCATGGTTGTTACAAGATTACTCATAACCCCTAGTCTTTTAACAACTAAGTAATTAAGAGTTGTAGCCTCTTTTTGCAGAAATTTTACGTAAGAAAAAAAATGATTACTTATTTTCTATGTAATCATGATCATGAGAGTTTCATATCCGTCTAATAAACCTAGTGGATCACAACATTGCCCTATGTTCGATTGTCTAATGAAGATAAAGACAACGAGATAAGGCCTTGTTATACGATAATTTCTATTAAGCAATGTAAACAACTAAACTAAGTCTCTATGCATTCATGAACATTAAATCAAGTAATAAAACTATAAAGCATGCAAAGCACATTAGCACACACAATATTTACCGAGGAAACCCCAACTAGGTCAAAAAATCACAACAACCACTCTAGGCCTAAAATCAATGCACTAGTAAGCAAACTACAACGACATAAGAAAACCACCAACCTTTATTGTTGAGTCAACCCAAAAACTCCTTTTTGCATAAATCTCCAACAACACTCCTCTAGTTGCTGGCCTTCAAGTGTTCTTCTCAAGCCTTGAAACTTTTTCCTTCTACTTGCTTCGCCTTTGCCTTCTTATAGCCTCCTTAAAAATCACCTATTCTTCTCTGACTTTAGCCTTGATCCTTTTCAACTCCTTTGAACATTGTTGCACCTCCTCTTAGATTTGGTGTGTGTAAGGCTCTTCTATCAGTTTTGGGTCTCAAGAAATCACCTACAACGTCGGCATAAAGCTCAAAGAAGGTATCCTCTTGGAAAACTATCGAAAAGGATCTCCCATTTCTTTTCTATGAATTTAGGTTTCCCTCTATTCAATTTCATGATTACCTAGCCCCCAAATACGCCATTAAGTCGGTTTAAGAATTTGATTTCAATTAGGAATAAAATCTCTTCTAGATCAGCTTAAACTAGGCAACTAAACAAAGACATCAATTGATATTTTGACACAATGATCAGTCATGCACTATTTCAATTAGGGGACGACACTTCAATTGATTGAAATATTGATTTTGTGGTCAATTGATGTACTCTTAAGCTTAATTTTACAAAGGATGATTTAGATGTCAATAGATGGATGGTCCAATATAAATTGCAGTGATTGATCTATGGTACAATCAAATTCTTGTTTACCTTGATTCAATCGAAAACTCTCAAATTTACTTAACTCACTCATTCCAAGTTAATAAAGCAAAATATGTGTGTAAGAGCATGCAAATTAACCTTTTACCTTTAACACTCTATTTCGTCTTCAACCTTGATCGGGAAGAACATGTCTACTCCTACTTTTCAAGTCAATCAATTCCTAATCCGACTTGACCACAATAAAATCTAGTCAGATTCCTAAGATAAAAACATACTTGATGTTTTGACAATGTTTTTGATAATTAACATTAGCTAATTAAAATACATATGCCTCATACGTTCTTTCAGATCATACTAATCATCACCCAAACCATGATCATACTAAGCACACAATCAAACGCACAAAGCTTTACATGGAAAGCCCAAACTAGGGCAAAAAACCATGGAATACTCTCAATGGTTAAATCAATCTACTAGCAACAAAAACATTTACATTGACACAAGAAAACCACCTTCCTCTTGTGAAGATTCTAACACTAACTCCTTTTATTTAGATCTCCCTCTTCTTTTGTTGCTGGCCTTCAAGTCCTTTGTCCCCAACCCTTGAAGATTTTCTCCTCCAAGCTTTGTCTTCATCTTCTTCTAGCCTCTTCAAACAAGAGGATGACTTTAGCCTTGACTATTCAATCCTCCGTTAAACTTAGTTGACTCTTCCAATGGTTTTTTTGTGAAAAATATTTTTTTAATTGTGTGTCACTCAAGCAATCACCATTAACATGAACTTTGAAGCATAATGATGATATCATGTGGAAAACTATGGACAAAGGATTTCTCTACTTTTCTTTCTCAAGTTTTAGACTTTCCTCTCCTCAATTCCATGTTTACCTAGCCCTCATACAATACATTAAGTTGGTTTATGAATTTCACTTCAATTAGGAATGGAATGTCTTTTGGAATGGCTCAAACTAGGCAAGTAACATAGACAACGATTAATCAGGGCAAACAACAACCCATCATTCACTATTTTAGTAAGTGTAAATCTCTTCAATTGATTAATCTATCACCACGAGCGATCGATGAATAAACTCTCATCCAAATTTTACTTAGTCTAATTCAAGTGTTGATTGATCATTTCTTTATGTTATTATGCAACAATCAATCGATGCATAGTTATTAGAACATAAGTGGATCGAAGCACTTTCCCATTTTTCTTTTTCTCAAACCCCTTGGATTTCCTAGGCTTCTCATTAGAAGAATTGTCATAATTATTGTTAGGATAATAAGCAATAAAATAACCAAACTTACCATATTCGAAGCACTTTGTGTTCCTTCTGTCTTGTTTGTTTTCCCGCTCATCTCTTCTTTCCAGTTGTGTCATTCTTGAATTTTTACCCTTAATCCCATGCTTAATGTTTTGAGTTTTTAAGAATTTATTCAAGATTTTAGTCACCAAGTGCATTTGTTCATCTTCACTCTCACTTTCTTCAAATTCTACTAAGGTATTTAAAGATTTAGACTTATTAGAAGACTTTTTACTTGTTTTAAAGGAAGTTTGTTTTCCTTTATATTTTTCAAACACCTTATGTTTTCTATGAATTCATTAATGTCTAAAGTGTCAATTTTCATTGATTCATTAATTTCAACCACCTTGATTTTGAATTTAGAGGACAAGGACGTGAAGATTTTCCTAACCATAAGGTAATCCGGTGATTGCTTTCTTAGTTGATCACATGTGTTAACAATGTCCGATATTTTAATATCATATCCAAAAATTATTTCTTATTCACTTATTATGATGTTTTCAAACTCTAGTATGAGTGTTTTTAAAGGAGTTTGATAATAAGAGAAAGGGCAAGGTGTTTTAAGGAACTTTCTCTTATGAGAGTTCTTCTCATGAAGATGAGATGTGTAACTATACTACCTTTCATGCAAGTTTGATGGAAGATGGATCTAGTTAAGAGTCTCGTGAGTCTACTTCTCCTGAACAGAACTCAGAGTTTGACTTTGATTCTGATAAGTACAAAGGGCTCCTCCAACAATTCATAGTTTTGACTAGGAAGACCAGAGTCCTTGAGAGAGAACTAAAAAGGAAAGATGATGAGTTAGTCCTCTCTTCTTAAGACGCAAATAGGTTATTGGAGTTGAACATCAGACTTGAGAGGGAAGTAATTGACCTTAAGAAAGACCTTGAGAATGAGAAAGCGAAGTCCAATGCTCTCAATAGAGAACTTATAACCTTTAAAGATAAATTAGATTGGTTTAAGAGTGAGAAGAAGAAGTTGAAGACCATGTTAAGCATTGGTCAAACCAACATGATGGGTTAAAGTTTTAGGAATTACTTGACTATCCCCTTCATAAAGAGAGTGATTAACAGCCTAAGATAGAGCACACCTACCTGTGTCAAAAGCGAAAGGAGTGAGGATAGGTTCTAGTATTGTGGGTGTGTGTGACATATGTCATAGTGATTCCAATACTAGAAAGAGTGCCCAAAGAAATATTTTGCCAAACTTTATTCAAATAAGAAGGAGAGGAAGCACACTACCCATGTGACCCTAAAGCTACCCCACCAATTGTTAGAAAAAAAAATGAAGAGAGTGTTGGTGAGGAAGATTTATTTTTTAAGGATCAAATGATCAATTAGAAAGAGCAAAGAAGAGAAACTTCGATTTCCTTGGGATATAGGATGGCTAGGCATACCGAAGGAGATCGTCATCTCTAGGTAAAGAGATTTAGAGTTTTGGTCATGATTTAATTCATTGAATCTTTTGGACAACATTTGTTATAGTTTTTATTGCATTTTCTTTGTATTCATGTCTTGAATTCATAAGTGTTGATTAAAACAAAAAACAAAAAAAATAGAATATGATAAAAAAAACACAAAAAATTAGTGTGCTTTTGCTACTGTCTTTGATATTATTTTTTATATGTTCAGCTCTTAAGACATATTAAAATTAATTTTTTTTAAGCTGAAAAGCATCATGATTTGTGGTTAAACATACCTTAGAGAAGAGAAGGATATTGATAAGTATGAAATATATATCTATTTGATATGCCTTTTTACCTTATTTGTTAGTATAGATTAGGTTAATTTAGGATTAATTGTGATTTATTTAGATTAAGATAGATATTAATATTTTATTTTTATTATTAATTAATTTTGGGAGTTATTAGTAGTTTTAGGATGTATTTGAATCAAGTTGGGATCTTAATTATATTCTACATGTCTAAAATGTAATATATTTATGTTTTGTAGGTAAAGCGCACTTATCGAAGTACTTGGACAATGTTTGGAATAATTCAAAATAGTCTTGACATGCTTTAAATTGATTTGGACAACTTTTCGGAGTTATAAACATGTTGGAAATTAATATGGACAAGAAAGAAAGAGCTTAATGAACAGGAATATGAACTGTCCAGAGTGCAGAAACAATATAGCTGTTCAAATGGGGCATTTTTAGTATCAAACGGGATAATGTGAGTTTGAAGAAAACTCTGTATAGGTATCAAACTGGCATGTAGGGCGATCGATTAGGATAATGCGCAGTTTCCTTGTTTAAGCCAATTTCGATTCCTTTTCATATTGGACTTCTTCCTATGGTTCTTATGCCTATATAAAGACATATTTGGCTTGAAATTGGAAGATTCTAGTATATTTTCTGGAGAGAAAAAGGAAGAAGAAGATGGAAGAAAACTCAAAGCTTTTAATGGAGATTCAAGTGCTTTCTTCTACAATGAAAGACTAAACTTTTCTTTTACTTAAGAGTTGATGAAGTTATAGATAAGTTTCGGTTTCTTTTCTTTTTAATTTAGATCTCAATTATGAATTATAGCAATTGTATGATAAGGATTTCCTTTTTAATGGAAGAGCTTTTCATGTTTATTCAATTCTATGTTGATTTATTGTCTTGTAGATAATAGATTGATGTAGTTTTGATATTTGCATCAATCCTAATTTCTGTGTTTTAGATGAGATGGTCATGCAATAGTTTTAATGTTCAGATAATTAATGAATTGGATGAGTTATACTATGATTAGACGAGTCATGCCAATAGCTAGTTTAGTGTAGATGATTCATGTTATTGTCGAAGATAGTTCATGCCATGGATTTAATTAATGATTCTTTCTGAAGTAATTCTAGCTTGTAGCTGAGAATACTTGTTCATATTCACACTTGATTTAGATTAAAAGTTAAAAAATTATTATGGTTCTATAGTGGATTCAATTTTCTAATTAAATTCTATCATATTTATCTCTACCTCTTAAACTAGTTAATTCCTTTCTTTTGTTTAATTTAAGTTTAAGTTGTTTTTAGTTTTTAATCAGCAAATTCCTCTTTAGATTTAGTAATAATTCATCCGTCCCTAAGGTTCGACAACCCTTAAATACTCATCCTATTACAATTACCTTGTACACTTGTAAAGGGTTTAATTATAAACGATCAAGTTTTTGGCGCCATTGCCGGGGATGGTGTTGCTTTGTTACTAAATTAGTATTAGGATAATTCTAGATACTTTAGTTTCAGTTTACTTTAGTCATTAGGTTAATTCTTAGTTTCTTACCTTTTTTTTTAAATTTGATCTTGTAGGTTGAGTTGAAGACCGTGCTCTCCACACTTGTGGCCACAAGTGGACATTGGCAATCTCTTTGGTTTGCAAGATCCTTTTCTCTCTTTATTCTTTTTCCTTAGTTATTTTTGCTTATTTCTTTCCCATTTTACACTTAAAATTGTGTGGTGTGTTTGTGGTGTATGCGTGGTCGTCGCTCCTTACTCCCCCGATTAGTACCATTTAACCCTGAGCCTGAGCGCACATCTAGGAGAGCTGAGTTGCCCTCGACCTACATCCCTACACCCCCAAATTGTCCCACCAATTCCTCCATCCACACTACTTCTACCCCCATCATGGCTGAACATCAGTTAGGTGATGCACCACTCAAAGCTCTAAGGAAGTATTATACTCCCAATGAGTACACCTCTCCTTCATGCATTAGGTTGCTAGTGGTTGCTGCTCAAAATTATGAAATTAAGCCCAATGTCATTCAAATGCTTCCATCTTTTTATGGGCTTAATAATGAAAACCCGTATAGGCACCTAGATGACTTCTTGGAACTATGCACAACTTTTAAGCTCTCAAATTTAATCGATGAGGCTATTAAACTTCGCCTTTTTCCTTTTACATTGAAAGATAAGGCTAAGGAATGGCTTCACTCTTTAGAGCCAGACACAATCACAACTTGAGCCCAAATGCAATAAGAATTCCTCAAAAAGTACTTCCCCATAGGTAAGACCAACCAAATGAGAAAGGCCATAACTACTTTTGCCTAACTTCCCACTAAACAGTTCCATGAGAGTTGGGATAGACTTAAGACCTTCTTAGGAGGTGTCCTCATCATGCTGTCCCTAAGTGGCAACTAGTGCAACGTTTTTATGAGGGTCTTACTGAACAAAACCATCATCTTGTTGATGCAAGTTGTGGGGGTACCTTTTTGCTAAAAATTGAAAATGAAGCATGAAAACTTTTTGAGGACTTGAGTGAAAATTCTCTTCAACATGCTGCGTTGAATAGAAATGAGAGTGGACTATCTACCTTAAACAATGCCCCCTCTAGGGGTGGCTTGTATGAAGTCAAAAACCCATTAGACATCTCCTCTAAAGTTGATACTTTGAGTAAGAAGCTAGACCTCCTTATGACTTCAACCCATCAGCCCACTCCTTTCACTCAAGATGCATGCACAATATGCCTTAGCCCAGTCCATACTATCATGGAGTGCCTCTCTACCTCTCAATTTCCTGAGCTTGTTCAAGAGCATGTGAATGCCACCCAATCCTTCGCTAGGGCTGAGATAATTAATGAATTGGATTTGTTATACTAAGATTAGATGAGTCATGCCTATAGCTAGTTTAGTGTAGATGATTCATGTTATTGTCGAAGATAGTTCATGCCATGGATTTAATTAATGATTCTTTTTGAAATAATTCTAGCTTGTAGCTGAGAATACTTGTTCATATTTACACTAGATTTAGATTATAAGTTAAGGAATTGTTATGGTTCTATAGTGGATTCAATTTTCTAAGTAAATTCCATCATATTTATCTCTACCTTTTAAACTAGTTGATTCCTTTCTTTTGTTTAATTTAAGTTTAAGTTATTTTTAGTTTTTAATTAGCAAATTCCTCTTTAGATTTAGTAATAATTCATCCGTCCTTGAGGTTCGACAACCCTTAAATACTCATCTTAGTACAATTACCTTGTACACTTGCAAATGGTTTAATTATAAATGATCAGATATACTAAGGAGAGTGAAGATCAATTTGATTTCTTTTGATTAATGTTACAATCATCTGTTTTTAAAATTTTGCATACATCATTTTGAGACTCAAGTAACTTTTATGTATGAAAATGAAGAGAGAATTCATAAACATAAGTTGACTTAGGCTTTTGGATTATAGCATAGTCTAAGTGATCAAATTAGAGTATCTTTTGCTAGATTTACATTTATAATTCAAAAGAAAAAAATTTCATGTTATGTACATCAATGCTTTTAAGTCATCTGTACTTCAATACCTTCTATTCTATTGGAATTGTCCTCGTAAAGATGATGAGGAAGTGTTACCTACATTGGTCAGCTCAGATTAGTATAAAGCTTCCATATACTTGACATCATGAAAAATGAATGAGAAAAGAAAAAAAAAAAAGAAATGATGCATGTAGAGTGGATTTAGAAAAAGCCAAACCCTGGAAACATTATTTGATAAAAAATATCATATACTTATTGAGCCTTTATTTTTATACTTTTTAGAAGACAATGAAAATAGATTCTAGCAAAAATGAGTTGACATATGTGAACTTTGTCTTTATTGGGTGTGAATAAATTGGTGGTTTCTTCAAAAGAGATTAAAATGGAGATAATGTGTCAAAAAGAAGAAACTAAATTATCAGTAACATACCAATGGCGTTGACTAATCTAAGGCAACGTATTAATAAACATAATTTATGGATGCACCTCGATTAAAGAGAAATTATTTGAAAAATTGTCAAAACGAGCTTAATATGATTATTTTCAATGAATTTTAATTTTTTAGTCATTCAAAACATCTTATTTTGATGTAAGATGTCTTGTGATTTTTTTTGGAATTTATTGGATTTTTTCAGAATTTTGTGAATTTTCTTTAATTTTTGGAAAATGAAAAATACAAAATTTCTCAATATAAATAAATTGATCCCCAAATCGATTGATTAATGGTTGTACTCCCTACCGAATCATTGTTTTAAAATAACATGGCCGAAGCAATTAGTGACCCTCATTTCACACCAAACTCTCAAGAGAGGTATGAAAGAGGGTGATAAGGAGATTTGGGGCATGTTTATGCAAAAAGACATCAGAATTCGCCTTCAAATTCAACTTTTTTGTCGCAGCCACAATGAGTTGCAAAACCAACCTTTGATTTTTAGTGAATTTTCATTGGTTTTCAATGATTTTTGAACGATAGGATTTTAGAAATAGCTTGGTTTGCATTTTTACAAAAATTCATGTGATTTGAATCGTTAGATGTCATTAAAAACCCAATTTAGTTTAATGTTTTCACACCAATTTGGAATTTTTTCAAATTTTGAGATTTCTCATCAAAATCAAATCTAGATATAGTTATGAATTTTGTACTAATCATTCAGACCTACCTTGTATCAAAATTTGATGTCAATTAGACACAACATTTTTAGGGTTTAATTTAATTTAAAAATGTAATCTTTAATGCAGATTTTATTGATTTTTCAAATTCTAGTGCTTTATTTTTGTCTTATGATAACTTGCTAGTGATCTTTATCCCTAGGTTTATCTCATTGAAATAAATTTAGATTTGGAGAGCAAAGAAGCATAAAGTAGCAAGTATTTCAGGTATAGGTGACCTCGGTGCATCATTGATTGGGGGAGATAGGTTTGGCCTAAACAATGTGACCCTAGTGTCGTCCAAGTGCCTTATGAGACTGCCATGGATAGAGGCTCGTCCATATTGGATGGATTACTTTAAAATGATCTCTACATCAGATAAGGTTGTATACCCTCGTCTAGTCAAAAAGTGGTATTCATGACTTATACTAGATGATAATGACTAACTAGTCGGCGTAGTAGGAGGCACAAAGGTGCGGGTTTCATCTCAGGTCATTGCAAATGTTGTTTGATGTGAGAGGAGACCACTCACTTATCCACACTTTGTTGGATATGTTGACTCGGAGATTAATTGGACTTCTAGAGGTAGAGAGCCTGATGTTTCACTTATTGCACATTCTATGACTATCGATTTTCGTCTGCTACATGTCCTTAACCAGTATGACATCTGGGCAGATAGGAAGAAGAGAGTTGATCACATGATGGCCCTGATTTTATACCTTCTTGCATAGCTAGAGCTAGAGTTAGATCTACCATTGATAATTTTTTATTGTATTATGACTTTTATTCATGGACATATGCATGAGATGCTACCATGTCATTTACATTCATTAATGTTTGAATCTCACGAGGTGAGTCGACGATGGTTGGATGGGACCTATAAATGCTGCAGTGGTTCGTCATATGATGTCTAATCACAAGGGAAAAGATGGAGATCTATTGGTGTTGCATGCACTAGCAGATCAGCGAGCCCAGCATGTTCAGCAAGACCGACATGTGACATGCTGAGTTTAGTGAATATCAAGATGCAGTACTTCAGGGTCTTGCAAACATTAATGGATACTTCACAATAGATTTCCACGAGCAAAGAGTGAGGGGGAATAGTCTGATATGGAAGACAATGTTGGAGATGTTTATTGTTGTTTTTCTTTCACTTTGTCATGCATTCTTGTTATTAAACTTATTTCAGTTTAGTCTATGTTTTAGTTGATTATGAGATGTATTTTGAAACTGATATTGTGATGGATATGTAATGACACGGTTTAAATTTATGGATTATTAATCGTCGTGTCTTATCAGGATATTTATTACTTGTATATGTGCTTAATTGAGTTTTCTTGGTTAATTATTACTACGTTTTGTCTATTTTTGCCAAAAAGGAGGAGAAATGATTAATAAAAATAAAAGTGCTTAATTTCATACTTATTTGGATAGTACTATGCAAATAAATTTGATTTTAAGCATGCAGGATAAGTACAGGATTATATAACACTTTTTAAAAAGAATTTAAAAGAGTCTATGTTATGTCTTAGTGTTATAAAGTCATATGTACAAATTAAAAGTCAATGCACTATGTCATTAGTTGTAATTTTATTTTGACCATCAATCTTCTATTATTTTGTCACGAAATAGCTGAATGGGGAGATTGGAAGAACATGTGACATATGTAATGTTCATCAGCTAATTTTGCTTATCAAAACTATGTTAGCTACTTTGACAATGTAATTAGTCTTCAAAATATAATTTGATGTAGTTGTGGTCCAGTCAGATTTGGAATTGATGGACTTGAAAAATAGAAACAGACGTGTTATATGGATCGTGACTGATGACTAAACAATGTTAATGGTTTAAGAGGTTTATTAAGGACACATTTTCATACAAAAGTTACTTAGAAAAGTTTTAAAAGTGATTTTAAAGGTTTTCGATGGATTTAGGGTAGGAAGGGTAAAACTATCATTGAACAGTGCCATCAATCGATCGCTAGACAAAACCCAGAGTGAAAGAATCAATTGGCACCTAAAATAGCCCTTTGTTAAATGAAACCAAAGTTTAATAATTGATTTCTTTGTAGAATGACCAATCGATCAAGGAGTTATGGCTTTAGAAATTTTGAACGATCGATCGCTGTTTCGAATGATCGATCTCTAGTAATTTTGTTACCAAAGATAATTCTTTCTGTAAGAGAATTCATTCCTAGTGGAAGTCAAAGAACTTGTTCAACTTAGAGACCTATATAAAGGCTATGTTCTAACAAATTTGAAAAGAGGAAAACTATGGTAGTTTCTGAACCCTCCACCATGCCTCCTTCATAGCCGGAATCCACCCCTTCTTTCCTGATTCAGCTCCACCTAGCTACCACAAGTCTAGTGGTGCTGACTAGAGCTTCCATCGTCTGCACCTTGCTCCTCATGCTGCAAAATTTTCACTATTTTCCACCTTTTTGGGCTTTTGAAGCGTTGGAGAACCATTTTAGGACTAGCTTGAGCTGTATCTGGCTGGCCATCAGCTCTCCACCCCTCCTCTGGCAAGAAACTTCCTCCACACAACCTCCTCCCTCCTCTCCAACCATCCCGCATCTACCGGTTCCCATTTTTTTCACTTAAAAAGTGACTAGGACAACTAAAGTTTGTTGTCTGGTGATCGTGTGGCCTCGTCGGCGATGGAGGCCGGCCACCGTCACCTTGTTTCTCCTCCACCTCACCTCCCTACATTAAGCCACGACTCTCTAGCTCTTCTACATGGATTTTGTCCTCTTGAACCGCCATCGTCGTCCTCTACCTGGGATGGTTCTAGTATTCGATTGTCTACCACGACCTTCCAACCACCGGCTGTGGAGCTAGATGTGACAAGTTGGTTTACATAACAGCCCCTTTGGGAGTAGCGTCCACCCCTTCTTCCCATCAGTGGGAGGCATGGAGATCTATGGGTGTTGAATCGGAACCGAACCATTCATCACGTAATCCCCTAGTGAGCCTACAAGACCTTTGCTGGCCAAGGGCCCCTTTGGGAGAAGCGATGCTTGGGTCCGCCGAATTTATTACCGATGCTACCACAGTTGTGCACACTGCCATCAGTCATGTGCTCAGGAAAGTGGGGTAGGGGACTCTAAAATGTTAGAATGCATGCTAGGGCCAATGTAATTACATGGTTGTATAATATCATGGATATCACCTTTAAAGGTATGATAATAGCTTTGGTGAATGCTAATTAAATGAAATGTTTATTGGCTCGATAAATGATGGATTGTACATGTTGGTAGGGGGATTTATTTGCATGCTAGTAAGTTGATTTATCTGGATGGCTATCCATTAGTTTTTGCATGTGTTGAATGTTCTTTAATTGTAAGTAAATTTGGGTTGCATGTGCTCTGATTATATTGATAGCATCGATATGTGTATGTTTGATGGGTTAGAGTTCATTTGGACTGGAACAAAATTTGATGCAACAAACGCAAAGCTTTAGGGTTTAGTGGGAAGATGAACTTAGTCTCGAGCTTACTCGAATACTGTATGATAGTATGATTTCAAAGTGAAATTACACTTGCATTAAGTAATTAATTGAAACTGGAATGTTAAGTAAAACTAAAATGATAACCTTTTGAGTTTGAGAATTTTGAAGTTCAACGGATTCAATTTCGTGGTTGAGCTAGTCGATGATTAATCGGTTGAGCATGTCTCATGTCATACCATAGTGCTTATCCTGTAGAATGTTGTCTTGGTGCTGATTTAAGCCCAAACGTGTGATGCTCAATTGAGAGCTCTATATGCTTTTTCTGCCTAGTGATGACACTATATGAATCTCACCTTATGTGGAACTACATGATTCGACCTAAAGTGGCAATCTATGATTTCCGGTATTAGTAGGCATTGTAGGGCCCTTAGTTGGCACTAAATGGCTCTCCGAGTTTGGGTATTTTCTCCCTTTTGTAAGAAGTATCATGGAATTGCTCTTATCTGTTTTATCATATGTCCTATGAGCATAGATGTGCCTTGCCTTTGAAATAGTCCATGACATCTAGTTACTCCCCAGAGGTTAAGGTGATGCCTCAGTGGCATTCCTTTCCTTTGATGTTGGAGTTGATTAATTTGATAATGGGCTCTAGCTATGAATCATAAGTGTAAGTGGGTGAGCAAGACTGTAAGTGTATGTGTTGAGAAAGATTGTCAGAGCAAGACTTTAAGTGCAAGAGTTTTGAGTAAGACAATATGATTAAGACTATAAGTGTAAGTATATTTGTAGGACTATGTGGTAAGATGGGACGAACAGGAGATCATGATATGTGTATGATTATGAGCATCGTATTTTGAGGGATTTTGATTTCTTCATGTTTTACTTCTTCATGTTATGTTTCATGAATGCAGCTATGTATGGACTTATAGAGTTCACTATTTAGAACTCCCCTACTATGTAGAAAAAACAGAGTATGAAAATACTCATTTTCCCTCTCTTGAATTTTTGATACTCCAGTGACTTTTGTGGGTCCCAGCACAAGAGCTTCGTAGGTGGGACCTATTGATTTGAGGAGAGGGTAGACTTATTGACTTCAGGTAATTTTTTACCATTCATTTTCTTTGTTAATTATGCCATGACCTAATGTATTATTTTGCATATGCATGTATTGGGCAAGTTGAGAGCTTATGCATGAATTATTTTGGACTTGTTTCTAGATTGTGTACTTTTGGACTATTATGAGACTTGTATTTGGCTATGCTTGGGAGATGTATATTTAAGACAATGGCCATAAAATTAGGTTTTGTAGTTTTGAATTGATGATGTGAGAAATATAAAACATTTTCACAAGTTTCAATTTTCGTAAATTTTCACAAATTACAGCTATAGAAGAGAGGTTCAAGAGACTGGTAGATACTTATGATGGTAGAGGACAGCCAGAGGCTACTAGTGAGTCAGTGAAGGATATGGAGTAGTTAGTTGAGGTCATGCAGATTGCTGATGAGCATGGGGTTGTAATAGCCACTTATGCTTTAATAGATGATGCCCTTCATTGACGAAAGTCTACCAAGCATAATCTTTTTCGAGTTGGATAGCCTATGGTGTGGGATAGGTTTGTGAGAGTGTTTTATGAGAAATATTTTCCACAACATCTACACCGTCGGAAGGAGCTGGAGTTCCATAGCCTCAAGCCAGGAAGCATGGCCATATTGGAGTTTGAGACTTGTTTTACTAACCTTTGGAGGTTTTTGGATGGTAGTGGTCACACTAAGGAGTCTTGAGCCTCCAAGTTTGTGGATGACCTGCCCAGTTGTTGTGCACGATGATCCGATTCCATTTTATTTCTTTTATTTATGCTGCCTTAAACTATTTATTATTGTAATAGTTTAGTTTGCTTTGGTTTGGTTTGAATGTAAAACGATGTTGGTTCAGTTAGTGGCCCGGGCTAGCCGAACCACTAACTGGTGGGTTTATCTAGGGAACCGGACCTGCCTGGTTTGGGGTTGGCGCGACTCCCTAGGTGACTGGTCATCCCCTATATGGGGCAGCCCTCTCTTGTTTTGATGGTTATGCAATTAAAGAACTCTGATTTCCTCCCCTTTCTTCCTTCCTTCTCACCTTTCACTGCGTAGACCTCCTAGGTACCGATTGTGCCTTTTCCAGGCACATCATTGGTATCGGAGCTCTTGCGATCCCTGGCCATGGCTCGCGGCAAACAAGTTGCTATGCAAGAGGCGCCCTCAGAGAAGGAGGCACCTGAACCAACGTCGACGGACAGTCCGAAGGCCAATTCCACCACAAGCGATGCCAAGCTGTCAGAACTCATCTTGGCGGTGCAAGCCCTGACGGTAGACATGGCCAGCGTGAAGGTACAACTTCAGGCAGCGCACGTCACTCCAATTCTTCTTGGACCAGTCGCTGCTACTCCGGAGAAAGGCGGGCCCTCGCAGCCCCCTGAGCCGATCCTTCCCAATCCCCCAGCCCCAGCCGGCCCCGACGGGAGGGTATTCCCATGCCCCGCACGCTTTGGCGCTGGCAATCAAGCACTTGGGGGAAGGCGCCAGGCCTGGGACATGCGAGGCATACCGGGTGTTCGAGAAAATGCCCCTGTGATGCCGTCCCCTCCAAATCAGTTCCAAGACACAGAGGAGGAGTGGGACAAGTACCCTGGGCAGCGTGGTGGACTGCGTGGGGGAGCAGAGCCCCATTTGGCTCGCCTATATTTTCCCCGCTATAATGGCAATGACGATCCGGTCGAATGGCTGTACAAGGCAGAGAAGTTCTTCTCCTACCAAGGGACACATTCTGAGGCTGAACGTTTGTGCATCGCCGCCTTCCACCTTGACGGGGACGCTTCAGTCTGGTTCTAGAGTTTCGAAAAAGAGGTGCACTACCCCACCTGGGTAGCCTTCTCCGACGAGCTTTTCATTCAGTTTGGGCCTAATGAGTTCCAAGATTTTAATGAGATGTTGTCATCCCTGCGCCAAACTACCACCGTCCGTGCATACTACACTGAATTCATGAAGGTGGCCAACCGGTTGCCCGATTGGCCGGTTGCCGCCTTGGTGGGCACCTTCAAGCACGGCCTCAAGCCTGAAATTTCAGAAGAGATGCAGCATTTCCCGTGTGCCAACATGCGGGACGTGGTGAGACATGCTCGCATCGAAGAGGAAAAGCTGGCAAGACAGCACAGAGGGGGGCGGCTTGGACCATTGGGCCGCTCTGCCCCTAGAGCCATTCTTCCTCAGCCACCGACCAGCAGTGCTATTCTTGGCCGAACCAATCAGCTCCCTTCTCCTGCAGGTCCGATTGTCCGGCGTTTAACTCCGGCTCAAATGGAAGAACACCGTTCAAAGGGGTTATGCTTCTGCTGCGACGAGAAATTTGTGCCTGGGCACCACTGTTCCGTTAAGGGCAGCCTTCTAGTGGAAGAAGTTGACAATGGCGACGCAGTTTGTGATGATTCGGCCTTGTCAGCAAGTGATGAGCTCTTGCCAGAGATCTTGGTGCATGCGTTCTCTGGGGCTTTTACACCCCGCACGATGCGTGTCCAGGGGCTCCTCAAGCGCCAACAGGTATCTATCCTGATCGACAGTGGTTCTACTCACAATTTTATTAATGACAGGGTCGCCAACCATCTTGGGTGTTTCATATCGGACTCCAAGCCTTTTGATGTATTGATCGGTAATGGCAAGCACCTCCGGAGTAATGGGGTGTGTGTGCAAGTTACTTTGTCTATACAGGGCCATGCATTTGTCACTGATCTCTTCCTTTTGCCGACAAAAGGGACGGATGTTGTATTGGGTGTGCAGTGGCTCCAGGAGCTCGGCGATGTCGTGTGGAACTTTAGGGAGATGTGGATGGATTTTGCACTCCAGGGGCAGCGCGTCCGGTTGGAAGGCTCTAGGCCGGGCACTCTTCTCTCCTGTCATTCGTCGAGCATCTTGTACCGGTACGCCCCCCAAGGGCTCCTCTTACAGCAGCGTGCAGTTATTGAGGTTCCTCAAGATATAGTGCCACCCGACCTCAGTGAGTTGTTGAAAGATTACCAAGACCTGTTCGCTGAACCCCAGGGCCTACCGCCTCGCCGCCCCCATGATCATCAGATTCTGATTACACTGGGTACCGCCCCAACCAATGTGCGCCCATACCGCTACCCCCATATTCAGAAGGCTGAGATCGAGAGGCTGGTGGCCGATATGCTTTAGGCAGGGATTATCTGGCCCTCACAAGTTCTTATTCGTCGCTGGTGTTGCTTGTGCACAAGAAGGACGGTACATGGCGCTTCTGTGTGGACTACCGCGCCCTCAATGCTGTGACTGTGAAAGACAAGTACCCGATTCCAGTGATTGAGGAGTTACTCAATGAGTTGGCCGGCGCGACGGTGTTTAGTAAGCTTGACTTGCGTTCAGGCTATCATCAGATTCGCATGAGTGCTGTCGATGTGTACAAGACAGCTTTCCGGACTCACGACGGCCACTTCGAGTTCCTCGTGATGCCGTTTGGTCTGACTAATGCTCCATCCACCTTCCAGTGCCTCGTGAACGACCTCTTCTGCCCCTTCCTGCGTCGTTATATCTTGGTTTTCTTTGATGACATTCTGGTATACAGCAGATCGTCGTCCGAGCATTTGTCACACCTCAAGTCGGTTTTCTCCATCCTGCGAGGTAATTTTTTATGTCTTAAACGTTCGAAGTGCTCCTTTGGCAGTCGACAGGTGGATTACTTGGGCCACATTATATCAAAAAATGGTGTCACCACCGACCCAGCCAAGGTCACTGCCATGATGTCTTGGCCAATTCCCACAAGTGTTCGAGCACTTCGTGGTTTTCTAGGCCTCACTGGGTACTATCGGCGTGTCATCAGTCGCTATGGGGAACTAACTAGACCGTTGACAGCGCTGCTCAAATGGGGCGCTTTTGCTTGGACTCCAGAGGCGCAGGCAGGTTTTGACGGGCTGAAGCACGCCATGGCTTCCGCCCCTGTCATGATCTTACCTGACTTCAGCCGCCCGTTTGTGGTTGAGACGGATGCTTCAGACACTGGCTTAGGGGTGGTTTTGTTACAAGATGAGTGTTCCATAGCATATTTCAGCAAGGCATTGGCGGGCAGATCCTTGTCACTGTCTGTCTATGAGAAAGAGATGCTGCCTATCATCCATGCCATCACCAAATGGCGGCCGTACCTCTTGGGTAGGCGGTTCCTGATTCGTACTGACTATCAACCATTGAAGTATTTCCTCGAACAGCGGGTGTCCACCCCATCTCAGCAGCGTTGGGTCAGTAAACTTTTGGGTTATGATTATGAAGTGGTTTATAAGAAGGGGTCCGAGAACACAGTGGCCGACACTCTTTCCCGTATACCTACCTCAGGGTCGTGCCTCACACTCTCCATGCTCTCTTGTCCTTTTATCGATGAGCTAAAGCAGGCCTACTGTTCTGATGCTTCGACACAGACGTTGATAGCTGCCCTTCAAGGGCAGTAGGACCCGGCTGCCTGTCCGTTTTACACTTGGCGGGATGATTTATTGTTCTGGAAGGACCGTTTATGGGTTCCTAATGTTGTTGATCTTTGCCGCTGCATCATATCTCATTTCCGTGACTCTCCGGTTGCTGGTCACTAGGGGGTTTTCCGCACTTACAAGTGGGTCAGCCAGAGTTTCTTATGGTTGGGGGTTCGTCGGGCTGTGCATGAGTATGTGGCGGCTTATGATATTTGTCAGCGCACCAAGGCTACCACCACTTCTCCCGCTGGGCTGCTCCAACCCCTACCCATTCCGGAAAAAGTATGGGAGGATGTCTCGATGGATTTTGTGGAAGCCTTGCCGCTGGTGCAAGGTAAGTCGGTGGTCATGGTGGTGGTTGACCATCTATCTAAGTATGCTTATTTTTGTGCGTTGGGTCACCCCTTTACTGCTAAAACGGTGGCTGACTTGTATGTTCAGGAGGTGGCAAAGCTTCATGGTATGCCTCGTACCATTGTGTCTGATCGTGACCGTATCTTCCTTTCTCAGTTCTGGCAGGAGTTCTTTGTCTTATAGGGTACGTCCCTTCATATGAGCACTGCATATCACCCTCAGACGGACGGGCAAACGGAGGTCGTCAACCGCTATTTGGAGTAGTACTTGAGGTGCTTCACGATGTCACAGCCCCGCCGATGGTTGCAGCTCCTCCCGTGGGCAGAGTGGTCCTATAATACTGCTTACCACACGCGTGCGGGCTTCACTCCATTCGAGGTGTTGTATGGCCGTCCTCCCCCTACTATTTTGTCGTATGTGCCGCATCGATCTTTGGTGGCTGAGGTGGATTATATGCTACAAACTCGTGATGAGGTATTGCACCAGTTGAAGATGAATCTTGCTGAGGCTCAGAATCAGATGAAACAACTCTATGATGGCCGCCGAACTGATAGGGAGTTCCAGGTTGGCAACTTGGTCTATGTCTCTGTCTTACCGCAGCGCCAGACTTCTTTATTCCAGCCCGAGCACTCCAAGCTCGCTCCCAAGTTTCATGGTCCATACCCAGTGGAGGCTCGTGTTGGTCCGGTCGCTTACCGTCTGTCCTTGCCGCCTACTTCCTTGGTTCATCCTGTGTTCCATGTATCCCGCCTTCGCAAGTTTGTGGGTGATCGCAGCTTGGCCATGGGTGCGTCTCCTCCACCACTGATGGGTCCTGTTCTGCCCCCTGATCCTGCCCCTGCGTCTGTGCTTGAGAAGAGGCGGGTTCGTCGTTCGGGTCGCATTGTTACTGAGGTTTTGGTTTCCTGGCAGGGTCAGCCTTTGGAGGATGCAACATGGATGCTTGAGGATGATTTCTTGGCTCATTATCCAGCTTGGTTGCCTTGAGGACAAGTCGACTAGCGGAAGCGTGGTGGAGTGTTTTGCACGATGATCCAATTCCATTTTATCTCTTTTATTTATGCTGCCTTAAACTATTTATTATTGTAATAGTTTAGTTTGCTTTGGTTTTGTTTGAATGTAAAACGATGTTGGTTCAGTTATGGCCCGGGCTAGCCGAACCACTAACGGGTGGGTTTACCTAGGGAACCGGACCGGCCTGGTTTGGGGTTGTCACAACTCCCTAGGTGACTGGTCGTCCCCTATATGGGGTGGCCCTCTCTTGTTTTGATGGTTATGCAATTGAAGAACTCTGATTTCCTCCCCTTTCTTCCTTCCTTCTCCCCTTTCACTGCATAGACCTCCTAGGTACCGATTGTGCCTTCTCCAGGCACATCACCAGTGCAATCTGAGTTAAGGTAGTTCTCCATGAGTCTTCTACCTTGGCGAGGATTGTGAAGCTTGCCTCTATTCGAGAGTGAGATTATCAGAGAGGTCAGTTTGAAACACAGGAGAGGTAGGATTAGGCCAGTTGTTCTTGATTGGACGATGGTAATCCGAGGCATTGTGAGGTCAGCACATTTATGGGCCAACAGGGCAGAAAACCTTTACTGCAGTCGTAGTCTAAGTGATAGGTTCAAGCCCCTTGCAGCCAATTCCACAGTTTCAGCATCTCTAAAGTCAGAACCACCACCTAGAGCTCAATGAAGGGTCTTTCCCATCACAACAGATGATGTTAGAGTAGTCAGTGCCGACATTGAGGGTACTATTCTTATCTCTGATTGTTTTGCGAAAGTTTTGATAAACCATGGATCTATACACTCTTTTGTGTCATAGACATTCATTAGTAGTTTACCTTTATCAATGCATAATAAGGCTTATGATTTAGCTATATTGACACCTATTCGGGATGTGGTTACCACCCATGAGTTTGTTGAAAGGGTGCTAGTTCCATTAGAGAACTGTGAGTGTAGAGCAAATTTGGTTGATTTAGACTAGTTTAATTTTGACATGATTATGAGTATGGATTGTTTAGCAGCTAAAAGAGCAATTGTGGATTACCACAAGAAGAGGGTGATAATTGAATGCCCCGAAAGGCCGATGGTAGAATTTGATGGTATTTGGGATAGATCAGCTTCCTGTATTTTGTCTATTGTTAACACAAAAAGGTGCATAGCCAAGGGTTGTAGAGCATAATTGACATGTGTGTTAGAGAAGTAGCTAGTGGGGTCCAAGACAGAGCAATTGGGCATTCTTATGGATTTTCTTGATGTGTTTCTTGGCAAATTTGCCTGAGTTACCACCAGTGAGTGTAGTGGAGTTGTGCTTGACACTCACCCTACCTCTAAGGCATTGTACAGGGTGGCATCAGTAGAACTGAATAAACTTAAAGAACAACTAATGGAACTCCTAATAAAAGAATTAATTACACTTAGTGTTTCACATTGGGACGCTCTAGTTCTATTTGTAAAGAAGAAAGATTGGTCATTGCTTTTATGCATTGATTATTGTATGTTGAACTAGATGACTGTTAAGAATTAGTTTCCATTGCATAGGATCGATGATCTTTTCAATCAGCTCTTGTCAGCTACCATTTTATCAAGGATTGACTTGAGGTGGGGTACCATCAACTTTGGATTTGAGATAAGGATATCCCTAAGTCAGCCTTTTGAACTAACTACGGTCATTACAAGTTCCTAGTGATGCCATTCAAGCCCACTAATGCTACTGTAGCATTTGTGGATATGATGAATCGGGTAGTTTGGGAGTTTTTGGATGTGATGACATTTTAGTTTATTACCCTAATCCCACAGTACACAGAGAGCATCTTGGGCTAGTTATGGAGACCTTAAGGCATCACTAGTTATATGCTAAATTTAGTAATTGTGAATTTTGGCTAGATTCAGTACAATTTTTGGGGCATGTGATCTCAGGTGAAGGGCTGTGATGCATTGAAATAATGCTCAATTAAATGTAATCAAATCTTGAATTTCAATCTTATTTTTTATTAATTTATTGCTTATTTGGGCTATTTATATCTTGAATAGGTCAGTTGGGCCTCCGTTGTGTTTACATGTCTAAACAGGCTTCAACAGGATCCAAGTGAAAGAGGAAGTGAAGCCTAACTACCTAAAGCTATTTAAAAGTCAAGAATAGGCTCTTAATGGTTTAAGCATATATGGAATAGTCGAACACAACCTTGTAGACCCATTGGATTTTAGATTTGCATCAAGAGAACCAAATTCGGGAAGAAGCTAGTTTGGATAGATTGACAGAGCCTTAGTATTTCAATCATATCTTTTTATAAAAAATTTCGGTTTATATGATTTTGGTGCATTCGAAAGAAGATATTCGTGGTTACAATCATTATTTTAGGACAAAATTCATAATTTCGAAGATATATGTGTCAAATCTGACATGCAAAGGGACAACTAGTTAATTAATCCAAGGCCAACACCTAGACGATCTTTTCACTGGTTCTTCTTCTTATTTCTTTGTGATCTTAATACATAAGATTCTTGAAGGCTTTCCTTCTTGATCTTTTGTGGTTTTGATACATAGAACTCTTGAAGAAACAAATCTTTTTATCCTTCATCTATCCAAAATATTTGTTATCTTTATTTTTGCTTTCAATGTTTATATCTTCCAATTCAATAAAATCTTTATTTGATTCTAACTGAGATAACATGACATGTGAAAAACATCACTAGATGCTACAATGACCCTTAATGCCTTAGTGTTTTATCTTATTAATTTCTTAACTCTTTATTACCTCAATAGTTTTCTACTCTTTCCCTCTTAATCTTTCTTTACTCTTATTTTGCAATCATTGTGATAGTCACATAAAGGTAATCTTTGTGGATTCGACCTTGCAAGACTACATCCACTTGTGCACTTGCAAGTTATATAACTCTAAGCTTTTGATCAATTTAGTGAATCAATAATTTAGGTGTAACAAATTTTTGGCGCCGTTGCTGGGAATTGTAATGTGTGACAATAACATCGGTTACAAAATATTCTCCCTACTCTTTTTTCTTGTTTTTCTTTTTCTTTCTTTTCTTTTGGTTGAGAGTGAGAGTAGTGGGAAGAAGAATCATTCAATAAGCTCAACTGGAAAGATCTATTGGACTTGCCATTGCTTCAGAAATTAAAGAAGACCACTTGAAGCATTCCAAGTAGTTTCATTCCACTTCATATATTTCATTTCTTTCGGTTCTTGGATTTATTTTAGAATTGTTTTCATTAGAAATCAAGTTTGAATTTCATGTTTTTCTTTAGTTAATTTATAGATTTTCTTTCTTTTAAATTTACTTTGTTCATTCTTTTATTTTTGTTCTTTCCAAAAAATAAACAGAGTTTTTCATTTTTTATGCGCTCATGGCAACATGACCAAAGTGGCCACTTAAAAAGTGTTAATATTGCTCTTAATATTTCTGAGTTTTCTTTTTCTTTGAACACTTGGATGATGGTACAAGTAATAATGGTTTTAATGAAGTGTAAAATAATCAACAAGTTAAAAGCTTGCGTCATTATTTGCAACCAACTACATCAAGTTCTCCTTCTTGCATGATTTTTCCAACTAATGTAAGTGGTTTTGAACTCAAGCCGGGTGTAATTCAATTACTACCCAAATTTCATGGATTTGATTTGGAAATCCCATATTTGTATTTAAAAGAGTTTGAAGAGGTTTGTGCAACTTTGCCAAACCAAAATGCTTCTAATGATGTTATTAGATTAAAACTCCTTTCATTTTTTTTAAAGAAAAAATTAAAAAATTGGTTGAATTCTTTGAAGACAAGATTGATTGGAACATGGGAAGAAATGCAAAGAGAATTTTTGAAATTTTTTTTTGCCACCCGTAGAACTAATACACTTAGAAAGAATATCATGAATTTTTCACAAAAAGAAAATGAGACTTTTTTTCAATGTTGGGAAAGATTTAAAGAACTTTTGTTATTGTGCCCACATCATGGATATGAAACATGACATACAATTAATTTTTTTTATAATGGTATAACTTCTCAAATGAGGCAATTTGTTCAAATGATGTGTAATGGAGAATATTTTAGTAAAGAACCTGAGGAAGCATGGGATTATTTTAATGTGTTGGCTGAAAATGCTTAATCATGGGAATATTCTAATGAATTTGAAAGCAGTAATAAAAAAATTCTAAAGTCAATTTGTAATTAAAAATTTGGTATTTTAACTAAGGGGGACATATACCTTCTCAAAGAAGAGGATGATATAAAAGTAAAAAATTGCAAGTTTAACTAGAAAAGTTGAGGCTATGGAAATTAATAAGGAAAACATGTCTAAAGCTTCACAAAAAATACAAGATTTATGTAGTATATGTGAGAGTAATGGACATGAAACATAGGATTGTCCAACAATCCTTGCTTTTTAGGAGGTGTTGCATACTTAAACAAATTCTATGAATACTTGCAAAAGGCCTTCATCTTCGCCTTCTTGTGAAACTTATACTCCTAATTGGATAAATCATCCTAATTTTAGCTGGAGATATGAATCTAATGTGCAGATACCCCCTTCTACTTCATATTTCGTTCCACCACATAAGAAGGCTCTTGAAGACACATTGCAAACATTAATGCAAAGTCAAGAAACAATCAACAACCAAATAATACAAGTCACCAATGACTTGGAAATTTCTATCACTCAGTTGACCACAGCTTTGAGCACTCAAGAAAAAGGGAAGTTTCCTTCTCAACCTTAGCCAAATCCTAAATGTCAATTTGTAATTGAAAATTTGAATTGTTCAAGTTCAAAATAAGAACATGCTAAGCCCATCACCACTTTGAGAAGTGGAAAAGTCATTAACAAAGATATTCCGAATAAGGTTGTTGAACCTAAGGAGTCTTTCAATTCGAAGCATGGTGATGAACTTGACAATTCCGATTGTGTTTCTTATATTCCTCATCCTTTTCCCCAAAGATTATAATCTTCTTCTAAATTGGTGTAAAATGGTGACATTCATGAAATTTTCAAGCAAGTAAGTGCAATTTTGTAAAAAAACACCCCACCCAAATATAAAGATCCTAGTTATCCAACCATATATTGTATAATTGGGAATTTTAGAATTGAAAAGGCTTTGTTTGATCTTGAGGAAAGTGTCAATCTCATACCTTATTCTGTTTATGAACAATTGGGACTTGGTGAATTGAAGCCCACAAGTATTACACTTCAACTCACAGATCACTTAGTTAAAACACCAAGAGAAATTGTTGAGGATGTGCTTGTACAAGTAGAAAAGTTTTACTTTCGTGTTGATTTTATTGTTTTAGACACACAACCAGTTTTGAATGCTTATACTCAAATTCCTATCATATTAGGCCGCCCATTTCTTGCTACTTCTAATTCTCTTATTAATTTTAGAAATAGTGTTATGAAGCTTCCTTTTGGAAATATGACTTTGGAATTAGACATTTTTAATATTTACAAGCAAGCAGGAGATGATGATGATGTCCATGAAGTTAACATAATTGAAAGCTTTGTGCATGACAAATTTCTTCTCTCTTCATGTTCAAACCCTCTAGAGGCTTGTCTTGCTCATTTTAATTTTGATGATGAATATGTGATTAATGATGTAAATTCTATATTAGAATCAACCCCCATGTTGGATACTAAAAAGTGGAAGGCACGCTTTGAGGAATTACCTCCTCCCAATAGCGCTTCTCTCCCTTCAAGTGTCCAAATACCCAAACTTAAGTTAAAACCACTTCCTAATGAGCTTAAGTTTGTATTTTTGGGTGAAGGAGAGACACACCCTATAGTTGTTTACTTACAATTGGACCACACACAAGAGCAAAAGTTGCTCCATGTCCTTAGAGAGGATAAAAGTGGAATTGGTTGGACCATAGCTAATATTAAGGGAAGTAGTCCCTTAGTTTGCACTCATACGATCTTCTTGGAAGATAATGTTAAACCCTATAGAGAAATGCAACGTAGGTTGAACCCTAACATGAAAGAGGTTGTGAGAGCAGAAGTTCTAAAATTGTTAGATGTAGGAGATCATGTACCCTATTTTTGATAGTCAGTGGGTAAGTCCTACCTAAGTGGTGCCCAAAAAATCTAGTGTGACTATAGTAAAAAATAAAAAAAAATGAGTTGATCCCAACTAGGGTCACCACAAGTTGGCGAATGTGTATTGACTATAGGAAACTCAACTCTGTCACTAGGAAAGATCATTTTCCCTTACCATTCATGGATCAAATCTTAGAAAGGGTGGCTGGTCATCATTTTTATTATTTCTTCGATGGTTATTCTGGGTATAACAAAATTTAGATTGCGCTTGAAGATCAAAAGACAACTTTTACATGTCCATTTGGTATGTTTGCTTATAGAAGAATGTCATTTAGATTGTGTAATGGTCCTGCCATATTTTAAAGATGCATGATGAATATATTTAGTGATATAGTGGAGCATTTTAAAGAAGTTTTTATGGATGATTTTTCTATCTTTAGAGATTCTTTTGATGGTTGTCTTAGTAATTTAGAAAAAGTTTTTATGAGATGTTAGGACAAAAACCTTATTTTAAATTGGGAAAATGTCATTTTATGGTTACTAAGAGAATTGTACTTGGTCATATTGTTTCTATGCAGGGAATTCAAGTGGATAAAGCCAAAATTGAATTGATTGCTAATATGCCTGGGCAAAAAATAATTAAAGGTGTTAGATCTTTTTTGGGGCATGGAGGATTTTATAGAAGGTTTATTAAAGATTTTAGTGTTATATCTAGGTCATTGTGCAACCTTCTATCAAAGGACAACTCCTTTGAATGGAGTGAAACATGTGTGCAAACCTTCACAAAACTAAAGAACTTGCTCATTTCTGCTGCTATTATGCAACCACCTAGCTGGAGTTTGCCTTTTGAAATTATGTGTGATGCTAGTGACTTTTCTATTGGGGTTGTTCCTGGGTAAAGAAAAGATAAAAATCCTTGTGTCATTCATTTGGCAAGTAGAACCTTAAATGGTCCTCAAATGAATTACTTAACTACTGAAAAGGAACTTCTTATTGTAGTGTTTGCACTTGACAAATTTAGAATATATTTGATTGGTTCCCAAATTATTATTTTTACTAACCATGCAACTCTCCAATATCTTCTAAGGAAGAAGGATGCAAAGCCCAAATTACTCAAGTGGATCCTCGTACTCCAAGAATTTGATCTCACTATCAAAACAAGAAAGGAGTAGAGAATGTGGATGCCGATCACTTGTCAAGATTAGAGTTATCTTATTCATTGGAACCACTGCCAATCCAGGACTCCTTTCCTGATGAATAGTTATTCATTACCTCTCATATTCCATGGTCTGTATACATTGCAAACTATCTGGTGACATGTAAAACTCCCACTCATTGGACTCAACAGGATAGAAGCAAATTCTTCACATTGGTGGAACACTTCTTTTGGGATGATCGTTATTTGTTTAAATATTGTTTGGAACAAATAATTAGGAGAATTGTGCCTGGTTCTGAGCATATGAATGTTATCTCCTTCTGCCATTCTCAAGCATGTGGTGGTCATTTTTCTACAAAAATGACTACTTCCAAGATTTTACAATGTGGTTTTTATTGGCCAACTCTCTTCAAAGATACATATGAATTTCGCAAAGCATGAGATCATTGTCATAAGTTAGGAACCATATCCCGTAGGAGCATGATGCCTCTTAACCCAATTTTTGTTGTTGAAACTTTTCATTGTTGGGGTATTTATTTCATGGGACCTTTTCCTCCATCTTTTGGCTATCTTTATATTTTAATACCTGTTGATTATTTATCTAAATGGATTGAGGCTATTCCATGCAAAACAAATGATTACAAAGTTGTTGTGAAATTTTTTATAGAAAATATTTTGTCAAGATTTTGAACACCTCAAGCCATTAAGTGATAAGGGTACACACTTTTGCAATAGGTCTTTTGAGGCCTTAATGAAAAAATATGGAATCACACATAAAGTTGCTACACCTTATCACCCACAAACAAGTGATCAAGTAGAAATTTCAAATTGGGAATTAAAAATATTTTGCAAAAAATGGTGAATCGAAAGGTAAGTATTGTTCATTAAGACTAACCCCGATTAGGATGTTCCCTTATCGATTAATTTTTGAAAAAGGCTTGTCACTTTCCTGTGGAGTTAGAACATAGGGCTCATTGGGCAATCAAGGATGTCAACTTCAATCTTGACAAGGCTGGGTTGCACAGAAAATTATAGCTAAATTAATTAGATGAGATTCGAAATGATGCATGTGAGAGTGTTAGAATTTACAAAGAAAGAATGAAGGCATTTCATGATAAGAACATACTTCGTAAGACTTTTAAACCATCTCAAAAAGTTCTTTTGTATAATTCTAGACTTCATCTTTTTCCTGAAAAATTATGATCTCATTAGAGAGGTCCTTTCATTGTAAAATCTGTTTATCCTTATGGAACTGTTGAAATTGAAAACCCAAATAATGGTAATATTTTCAAAGTTAATGGACAATGTTTGAAATTATTTTTAGACCATTTTGTCCCTTATGTTCATATCTACATCTCTTGAAAATCCAAATTATGAGCGTTGATTTTCTTTTCATGATTTTTACCCAAAAAATAAAAAATTCATAATTTTTTTTTCAATTTTTACAAACATTGATGACAATGCTTCATTTGGGTTAGGGGTGAGTTTTGATCATTTTTGTTAATAGTATTGACTGTGATAACCTTGATCCTTTCTTGGTATTCTTTGTCTTTACTTTAATCTCTAAATAATGATGACACTTGGATATTTTTAATAAAAATTTCCATTTGTGGCGAGTCTTTACAATTAACTTTCATTGCAGAGGATCTTAGAAACTAATGTTGGTTTTCAAATTTTCACTCACATTTGACTAATTTTTAGAGTTGAAATCGAAGTATGTAGTTGTTGCTCTAATACTCACCTGGAATGTCAATACACCAAATCCAATGAACTTTGACCTCCTTGTTCACTTGCTTGGCTATGAAACAAGAAAAAAATATTGGATTATTATTGTTACAGAAAGCAACCAATGAATTAGACTGAGTACTTCGAAAAGGGCAGCTTGTGAAAAAAAAAGAAAAAAGAAAAAAAGGAAAGGAAGTAAAAAAAAAGAGTGATGGACATCATATTAAAAAAATCAAATGTGTTAAATAATGTTTTATTTTGTAAGATAGGGCGAAGCCATCGTTGTAACAACACAAGCATGCTGGAATATCACAGATAAAGCCCACGAGGTATTAAAGTGAATATCCAAACAACTTGTTATGTCAGACATGTTGTTCTTTTGGCTATCTAAACATCTCTTGGTGAGTAAAAGAGCATACTACTTTAGGAGACTGATCCTTTAATTATCTTGTCAAAATTTTATATGGACTTACTAACACATTGTTTCAAAAGTTCCTCTACATAGAAATTTAATGTATTATACTTTCCTAAATATTTTTCTAATATTTAATCTATGAAAACTAGTGCTTGAGTATTTTAGAGTTAGTTGTAAAGTTTGATACTTGCTAAGTGGGGATGAAGGGTTTATTTGGTCTTGCTTTATAATTATTATCTTAGTCTTTACTTCCTCAACACAACTTGTTAGCATTCTCACTCATATTTTTTTTGTCTTCTTCTTTTTATAATTATTTTTCTTTTCGAATGCATAAATTGCTAGAGACTAACAATATACTGGTTGGGGGGTATTTGATGCACTAAAATAATGTTCAATGAAATGTTTTCAAATCATTAATTTCAATCCTATTTTATGTTAATTCATTGCTTATTTCGGCTATTTATATCTTAAATAAGTGAGTTGGGCCTCCATTGTGTTTACATATCTAAAAAGGCTTCAATAGGATCCAAGTGGAAGAGGAAGTAAAGTCCAACTACCTAAAGTTATTTAAACACCAAGAATGGTCTTGTAATGTTCTAAACATGCATGGAATGATCGAACACAACCTTATGGACCCATTGGATTTCAAATTTGCATGAAGAAAACCAAATTTGGGAAGAAGCTGATTTGGATAGATTGACACGGCCTTAGTATTTAAATTATATATTTCTATATAAAATTAGATTGATATGAATCTTGTGGAATTAGAATGATAACTTTTGTGGCTATAATCACTATTTCTGGACAAAATTCTTAATAACGAAGATATATGTGTCAAATCTGACATGTAAAGGGACAACTAGTTAATTTACCCGAGGCCAACACAAAGAGTATCTTTTCACTAGTTGCGATTGATATATATAAGGAAATATAATGATGCTGATTGTATAACTAAAGGAAGACTAAAGGATACTTATTTGCTAAAAAAATCATTAATTTATTTGATTAATTTAGAATGTAATCATTGCAAAAGAAGCAACCAATCAATAATCAATTAGGAAGTAATAAAGGGATATGATTGGACCTTTGCCTTTGAAACAACCCCTTCTACTCTTATAAATAGAGGGGTGGATGTCGGAAAGACATTACCTCCTCCTCTTTAGAGCTCTCTTCTCATATTTGTCTTCTCTTTTTTTGTACTTTGTTTTTTAGTTTTATTGTAATGACTTTCTAAGCTCTCTAGCTAAGGCTAGAGGTGATTTGTACCAATCTAATGGAGTTATATTTATGTTTCATGAATGGTTTCAAGTACGTATTGGTTAATTGAAGTGATGTTTATTTAATATTGTTCTTCTTCTTATTTCTTTTTTATCTTAATACATAAGATGCTTGAAGGCTTTTCTTCTTGATCTTTTATGGTTTTGATACATAGAACTCTTAAAGAAATAATTCTTTTTATCCTTCATCTATCCAATTTTTTTTTTTTTTTTGCTTCAAATATTCATATCTTCCAGTTAGATAGAATCTTTATTTGATTCTAACTAAGATAACATAACACATGAAGAGCATCACTAGATGTTACAATGAGCCTTAATGTCTTAGTGTTTTATATTATTGACTTCTTAACTCTTTATTACATCAATACTCTTCTATACTTTCTCTTTAAATCTTTCTTCACTCCTCTTATTTTGTAATCATTATGATAGTCACATAAAGGCAATCCTTGTCGATTCGACCTTGCAAGACTACATCCACTTGTGCACTTGCAAGTAATATAACCCAAAGCTTTGGCTCAATTTAATGAATCAATAAGTGTAACAGGGTGTGTGTTGTGATAGCTAATGTTGTAGTGATGTTGTGGGAGCCAACTAAGACTATGACAGAGGCACAGAGTTTCCTTGGTTCGGTAGGAATTTTTCGGAGGTTTATTAAAGGGTTTTCTACCATTGCCCTTCTGATAATACAATTGACAAGAAAGAAAGTCAAATTTGTTTGGGATGAGCCATGTGATGAAAGCTTTTTTGAGCTTGAGAAGAGGTTGACTACTGCTCCAGTTCTTGCCTTACGGTCAGGGAGCAAAGGGTTTGTTGTATATAGTGATGCCTCTAGAAGAAAACTAGGTTGTGTCTTGATGCAACATGGCAAGGTGATTGCATATGCTTTGAGGTAGCTTAAACCCCATGAAATTAGTTAGCCATTGCATGACTTAGAATTTGTAGCATTTGTCTTCGCTCAAAATATTTGGCTGCATTACCTATATAGTGAGACATTTGGAGTTTATAAGTATCATAAAAGTTTAAAGTATATTTTCTCATAGAAGGATTTGAATATGAATCAGAGGAGGTGGTCAGTGTATTTGAAAGATTATGGTTTCTCCATTTTATACCACACAGGAAAAACAAATGTGGTTGTTGATACATTGAGTAGAAAATATGAGGGTTTAGCTGCTCAAATGATGGTGCAAAAATGGAGACTATTGGAGGAGATTGTAGAATGTAGACCTGAATTCCACGCAAGATGTAGGCAGATTTTTTTTGGCAAATAGCATGATTTTATCGACTATTTTAGACAAAGTGATTCAGGCACAACATACTGATTTAGAGACACAAACATAATTGGATAGACCGGATTTTTATCAGAGGTGTTGATGATGGGATCAGATTCAAGGGAAGATTAGTGGTTTCATCCATGCTAGATTTATAGCAAGAGTTGTTGCAAGAAGCTCATCACTCTCAATACATTGTCCATCCTGGGGAAATGAAGATGTACCAAAATTTATGAAGTGGGTTCTGGTGGAACAACATGAAGAAAGACATTGGGCAGTGTCTTTCTAGATGGTTGGCATGCTAGCTTGTCAAGACAAAGCATTAGAGACAGTCAAAACCTCTACAATTGTTGGAGATCCTAGAGTAGAAGTGGGAGCATATCACGATGGATTTTGTTGTGGGTTTATCTCACACTTAGAAAGGGCATGAGGCCATTTCAGTGAACGTGGATTGGTTGATGAAGTCTACTTATTTCCTACCTCTTCAAAGTGAACACCCACCTAATGAGTGGGTGCAACTTTATTTGGATGAGATCGTGAAAACTAGGTCGGCTCACCTCTCATTTTTGGCAAGGGTTGCAAGGAGCTTTTGGTACGACTTTAAAGTTTAGCACTATTTTTCACCCTTAGACCGATGGTCAGTCAAAAAAGACAATTCAGAGGCTAGAGGATATGTTGTGAGTTTGTGCCTTAAATTGGAAGAGTTCTTGGGATCAATATTTGCCTCGGATTGAGTTTGGATACAATAACAATTATCACTCTAGCATTGAAATGGCACCATATGAGGCATTATATGGAAGACCATTTTCAGTCACCGATGTGTTGGGATGATGTAGGAGAGTGAAACTTGCTCAAATGGGAGATAATCCAGTAGTGTACAGACAAGGTTAAGTTAGCAAGGTATAGACTTTAGACCGCACATAACCATCTAAAAAGTTATGCCAATCGGAGGCCAAAGGATCTTGAATTTGTGGTTGGCCACCATGTATATTTGCATGTCTCCCCCAGAAAGGGAATTATGCAGTTTGGTGTAAGAGGGAAATTGAGTCCTTGTTATGGGGATCCTTCCAAGTTCCTTGAACATATTGGATGAGTGGCATATAGAGTTGCCCTGCCACCTCATCTTGCTAGAGTTCACAAAGTCTTCCATGTATTGGTGCTCGGAAGTATGTGCGGGTCCCTCCCATGTACTCGACTACACTCCTATGGAGCTCCCTCCTTACATGACTTTTGAGGAATCCTGGACAAAAAAGAACAAGTCTTAACGAGAAAGATCATTCCTTAGGTGAAGGTCTTATGGAAGTACCATACTTTTGAGGAGGCAGCTTGGGAAGTCAAGGCGGAGTAGAGAGAGAAATACCCCATACTGTTTGCTAGGTAAGTTGTGGTGTCTTGGTTAATTGAGCAATTCGAGGGATAAAATTTTTCTAAGTGGGGAAGAATGTAATTAGCCGGATTTTTCCATAGTTTCTACTTTCATTTTTGTAGATAAAATCAAGTTTTTCCTCATAATTATCTTGTATTTTGTTCCATATATATGTACTTTGTATCATGTTTGGAGCTTAATAATAGGCAAGAGGCATTGTACATAAATTAAAGTTTTGTCATGCAGAGAGGGTTTTGACACGCAAAAAGGGGTTTTGCATTGAAAAAATGCCCAAAGTGTTAATGGAATTTGGGCGCATTTAGAAGTGGCTTCGCGCATGTAGTTGCAACGTGTGAGAAAGAGGGTTGGCATGTGATGGAAAATAAAATGTACATAAAGTAAAGTGGATCGAGGCTGAAATCCATGACCACTTCTATTGCTTCCAGTGACGTTCATAAATACTCAACTCAAAGGAAAAACCGAGGGAGTTTATGGACCCTCTGTTGTGCCTTCTTATCGCCGGACTCCACCGCTTCTTACCAGATTCGGCTTCACCCGTCTGCCACGAGTCTACTGGAGCAAACTATAGCTACCATCAACTCCTCCTTGCCCCTCCTTGCGCTACTAGAATTTCCCCGGTTTCCACCATTTTGGTGGTTTGGATCATCGGAGAACCATTTTGTGACTGCTATGAGTTGTTTCCACCTGGCCACCACCTCTCCACCGCACCTTCGGAAAGAAAATTCTTCCCCACGCCCTGCTTTCTGCTCTCTGACCATTCCCCATCTGCCAGTTCTCATTTTCTCACCAAAAAGCTGTCTAAGACAACAAAAAATATTTGGTCACCGTCACCTTGTTTCTCCTCCTCATAACCTCCATACCTTAACCCACGCCCCTCTAGCTCTTCTACATGGATTTTGGCCTCCAGAGCTGCCACCGTCTACTTCTACAAGAGACAGTTCCGGCTTTCAACAGTCCACTATGACCTTCCGATGACCGGTTGTGGAGCTGGATGTTGCACAAGATTTGGTTTTGCATAACAACCCCTTTAGGCATACTATCAACCTCTGACCACCCCTTGTGTGCGTCGACAGGAGGCATGGAGATCTACAAGTGTTGAGTCGGAACCAGACCTTTCACTTCATAAACCCCCGGCGAGCCTTTGACACCTTCACTCCACAAGGGCAGCTCTATTTTATAGAAAGCAATGCTTGGGTCTCATAAGGTCTATGTGTATCAATTCTAATGGTCTCTTAGTTCTCACATGTTGCAATTTTTTATGAAGGGATTTTGACTGTTTACCTTTTTTACTTGCAACACATGCAAAATTTTTCGGAGTTTTTAAAATAGGAGCATCTATAATGATCCCTTCCTTTGTTATTTTTGTAAAATCGCCAAAATTCACATATCATATCCTTTGATGCAACATTTAAGTTTTATCAGGCAAATATCAATTATAATGAACTATTAAACCTTCCATACAAGGCATTCCAGATTTGTCAACGATATAACAAGCCTTCTTAGTAAATTTCACAATAAAACTAGTGGCAAATTTGACTAGTACTTAAAAGATAAGTTTCCAAACCACTAATGTACAAGGCATTATCAAAATCAAGCAATCTAGAAACTTTCAATAGAAAATTTCAATGTGTCTATCCCATCGATTTTTATGCTACTTCCATTTCCAAAAGTACCTTTGCCATCATACTTCTCTACAAAATTTGTAAACAAATATATATCACTAGTCATATGCTTTGAACTTCTACTAACTCGGTACCACATGTTAGAATGTTAAGTTTTCATGGTTGTGTTCACTACATGGCATTTCACATCCCTTCCTTTACCCAAATTATTTTGGTTTTCACAAATTCTTCAAACCACTAAACCTTTTATCATGATTTGCATTCTCAGGACTTTTTTCATTCACTTTTTGTTCTTTCTTGTAATAACCATTATGAGAAAACTTATGAGAGTCTCTCACTGAATCATGTGTGTAAGCCCGAAGTCTAAGATTTTAAACTTTTATACTAAGTTCCCTTAAGTTTATAGCCATCAATGTGATTTATCTACGCAAGTCGATCCAAGCATTATTTATCACAATTTGTAGTTTCTTCACTAATTTGTTCTTGATTTTCTCAAATTTAGTCACTAGTTCCTTCTTAAGCAATTATTTTCCATCCAAAAGTTGAGAAGTTCAAGTACTAGCTCCATTATCATAAAAGTTTCTCGCCTTAATGATGTACTGAAATAATGTTTAATTAAATGTTGCACATTTCAAATTGCAATCCTATTTTGTGTTAAATCATTGTTTATTTAGGCTATTTATGTTTTGAATAGGTTAGCTGGACCTTAATTGAGTTTACTTGTCTAAATAGGCTTCAACAGGATCTAACTAGAAGAGAAAGTGAAGCCCAACTACACAAAGTTATTTAAAAGTTAATAATGGGTTCCTAATGGTCTAAAGATGTATAGAATGGCCAAAAGCAACCTTTTGGACCCATTGTATTTGAGATTAGCATTAAGAGAACTAAATTAGGAAAGAAGCTGGTTCGGATAGATTGATACAGCCTTAGTATTATGACCATATCTTTCTATGTATAATTCGGATTGATACGATTCTGGTGGCATTGGAATGACGACTTCCGTGGTTACAAGTTGCATGTTATGAAGACATTCTAATTTCCGAAGATATATGGGTCAAATCTGGCACGCAATCGGATAGCTAGTTAACTAACTCAAGGCCAGCACATGAAGAATATTTTCATTGGTTGTGAATGATGCACATAAGGAAAGACAATGAGGCTGATCAGATAAATAAAAGAAGATTCAAAGATACCTATTTGCTAAATAAATCATTGATTTATTTAATTGATTTAGAATCTAATCATTGCCAAAGAAGTAACCAATTAGGCAATCAATCAGGATACAATCTATAGATATGATTCAACTTTCCCCTTTGAAGAAACCCCTTCTACTCATATAAATAGAGAGGTGGACGTGATAGAGGCATCATCCTCACCTCTTTGGAGCTCTCTTCTCATATGTTTCTTCTCTTCTTTTGTATTTTTATTTTTTTAATTTTATTGTAATGGCCTTCTAAGCTCTCAAGCTAAGGTTAGAGGTGATTTGTAACAATATAATGGAGTTCAATTCATGTTTCATTAATGGTTTCAAGTAAGTATTGTTTATTTCAAGTGATGTTTATTTAATATTATTCTTTTTCTTGTTTCTTTGATATTTGGATACATAAGATACTTGAAGGCTCTCCTTCTTGATCTTTTGTGATTTTGATACATAGAAATCATGAAGAGACAATTGTTTTTATCCTTCATCTATCCAAAGCATTTTCTATCTTTATTTTTACTTTCAATGTTTATATCTTCCAGTCATATAGAATTTTCATTCGATTCTAACTGAGATAACATGACACATGAAGAACATCATTAGATGTTATAATGATCCTTAATGCCTTAGTGTTTTCTCATCTTGATTTCTTAACTTTTTATTGTCTCAATACTCTTCTACTCTTTCTTTCTTAAATTTTATTTCCTCTATTTTTTTGTAACTATTTTCTTTGTTGCACAAGGCGTTCCCTGTGGATCGACCTTGTCTACTACAATTGGCAAGTAAAATAAATCAGAATTTGACTTCTTCATAGTCTTGGTTCAGATGTAACAACACTTAACAAATTTAGTGCTTCTTAGGGAATTTTATTTTCATGCCCCACGTATCCAAAATCAGTTTTATCACTTCCAATTGTCCAAAAGAGAGAATTTTATAATGCTTTCTTTACCTTTAACAAAGAGTTTTAATTTTGAATTATGAACTTTCAATTCTTCTTCCAATTTTTTCAATTTTCTGAAGTAATTCAATATTTTTGTTATCACACAAGGATTTGTAATGGACAAGTTGAGAATTCGCATCTTCCATAGCACAAAACTTTAAGCATCTTCCATTCATAAAAAACATGATTATTCCTAGCCACAACAAAGTTTGAACAAATAAAGACAAGCTAAGCTTGTTTTTTAATTCCTTGGCAACCAAAAGAACAATCAAGCCTCAATCACAAAACCAAATCTCATAAATATTCAAATAACTTCAGCTACCACTTGTTGGTTTGTGAAATATGTATGTGGCATAGACAAATCGGGAAAATAAAGTGTCTATAACTCAAAATCAAGTTACAAGATTTATCTTCTCTTTTTTTATTTAGGTAGAGACTTCCTCACTCTAAAAGACTAATTCTCTCGAAATTCCATTCAAGAAACTCCAAATAATCTCTCTAAGTTCTTTTGGTCTTCTATCTTCTCTCCATCACGTCCCAATCCTTTTATATAGATTCTCAAGTCTCAAAAGAAATATGACTCTAACTAGGCGTAACGACTCATTTTTCGATTACGTCTAACCTGAAGGGTTAGGCCTAATTGGATAATTTTGTGATAAATTTTAGAGGGTTTCTGAGGTTGGAACCTTTGTATATGAGTAGAGCTTGAAGAAACGAGCATAAAGATTCAAAGAATGCGTGAATTGGAGGTCGGGACCGGAAGTTACGACATCGGGAAATGTGTAATGTAGGTGGGACCTACTTAGAAATAGCACGATACACTACTTTAAGTAGGTTAGTATCAAAGGGCTTATCGATATGAGTCCAACAGTACCAAAAATGTGCGAATCCAAATCCGGGGTAGGAAGTTACGCGCGCTTAAAGGTTTGATTTTAAAAAAAAAGAAAAGGAAAAGAAAAAGATAAGCCGGCACACAACTAGCATGTGCCACAGCGCGGGCCGGCACGGCATGAGGCACAGCCGTGGTTCACGATTCCATGCATGGGTGTGACCCGCACGTTACGGCGGGTGCCGCCACCGGAAACCTGCAGCGCCGCTGTTTCAAATCAGCGGCTCGGGGGCTTATAAATACCCCATTCCGCTTCATTTTCACCCAAACTTCCTTCTCCCCGTTTCTGAACATTATGAATCCAATTTAGCCCATCCAAGACCCGTTTCCTACTAAATCGAGTGTGCTCTACGCGATGGAGGGGTCCTTTCTTCGAGTTGGAGTCTGTATAAGGAGTAAACGCCCCAAGACAAGGAGAGGTTCTGCCTGTTGCCCTTGAACACTGACCAACTTCATTTTCTCCGCTTCTGACCATCCTAACTCCAATTTAGTCAATTCAAGAGGCGTTCTTGACTAAATCGAGTGTGTTCTACACGATGGTGGGGTCTATTTTCTGAGTTGGCAACCATATGAGGAGGAAATACCCCGAGACAAGGAAATACCCTGCCTGTCATCCTCGAGCACCGGAACAAGAAAAAGGGGCCAGGAACAAGACGGGATTCTATCCGAAGTTGCTGGACCACAACAAGAGAAGTAATCCAGAGTAGAGGAGGCTCTATCTTTCATTAAAGAGCCACGATGTGTGAGGAACATCCCTGACTAGGGAAGGTTCTGTCCACTGCCCATGGGCGCAAAAAACAAGAAGAGTCACCATCAAGGAGAACGTTTGTACGTAGTCTTTCAATGCAAGACAAGGAACATACGGAGGCTAGAGGAAGCTCCATCTACTGTCTTTGGATCTGAAGGGGAGGACTCCCAGAAGGTACGAGCAACCCCGAATACTACTACCTCTCAAGACATGAGGGGAGTAAGGATTTCTAATCTCCTGTTTAAGTTAGAACGGCATGTGCTAGTTATGATGTGTTCTATGCCAAGATCCTTTGTGTTCTATCTACTGTGCTTTGATGTGACATGTTTATGTTCCGTCTTGCTCTTTGGTAGAGCAAGATGTGTGGTGTGTGTGTGTCCGGTCTTGGCTTAGTGATAGAGCGGGACGTATGTTATGTTTGGTCTCATCTCAATGAGAGAGCAAGATGTACGATTTTGTTGATTTATTAACTTCCGCTTTACTCCGATAGATTACTAGTTTCAGTATGATTTTGTTTCAATTTTAGTATATACGTATTTTAATGTATATGGTTTTGTGATGCTTGATGTATGTAGTAGCCATTAGGCAGAACTATGTTCGAATCCGATCGTATTGGAATAATATCCAATACATACGTAGGCAACCAACGGCAAGGCAACGTTGGCCCGATCCAAATTAATTATAATAATATGTTTTATTCTATTTTACACGCGACGAACTATGAAGCTTCATTGTGTGTATGTGTTCATTACAACCTAAGTCTACGTACGGGGAAGCCTTGAAGCTTCGTAGTGCGTAGAGGAACGTTGTACCTCTCACACACAGATGATGATTCCTAGCTTAAGGAAAGAAATTTTTTCTATTACTGATTTTGTGGGCCCAGCTCGGGTCGGGTCGTTACACTAGGAATCTAAATCAACTTAGAAAAGTTTATTTTAGGAAACTTTGCACTCAATTGATTGATCGTCCTACAGGATGATCGATCGTCCCATAGACTGATCAATTGATCTCTGTTCTTTTCCCTTATGACTCTTCTATTGATTGATCGATAGATAAACTCTCGAGTTTGTTTAACAAAGAGTGTTTTCAGGTACCAATCGATTATTCACAAAAGTGATCAATCGTTCTTACAAATTTAGGAAATTGTGCTATAGTTCATCAACGATCGATCGTTCCAATCTGGCGATTGATCATTCTGACATATTTTTATTTTTTAATATAAAAACCTCCAATTCTCACCCTTCTTTGACCTAAGATCTCTTTTACCCTAAAGTGTGTATATGTGATGTGTGTGAATATTTATTCTTGACGAAAACACTGATTTGTGTCTTCCATTCACTCCATTTTCAAAAGTCAATATTCAGAATTAAACCAACTCAAAAGTGCACATCAATAACATTGTTTGGATCACAGAAATTAGCCAATACATGACATAATGACATTTATATTCATACACACCCAACTCCATCAATGCTATGAAGCGAGGGCTCACAATGGAGAATGTACCCAAGTTGTTGAGATCTAGACTTCCATGATCATCAAAACTCTTGTATTTCGCTCTAGTGGACCATCCATCTTTTAATGTTATCTTCTGTTCAAACAAAACTCCTAGGCCAAGGGGACGAACTCTACATATATTTCCCACTTTTGGCAATTCGAAAGTCCATGATCTTTTTTCATATCATACCCTTCCTTCTATGTGGGCAAAATGACTAACTTTTGGAGCCAACCAGACACTAGGACTATTGCCCTTGAGTGTTGAAATGCAACGACCAGTGGGTGACTATCCATTACAAGGATTCCACATGAAATGGACTAATTTAGCCCAATATAATTTGTGTTTAAGATCATCTATTCCTACATCACAAATAAAAGAAAAACAATGTTCTAAGATTATCTATAAATAGTATAAAAATTATCATAAATCAATTTGAAATATTAAGTACCAGTGTACCATTGATGATTGCATTGAATTGTAAGCTAGGCTGTTGATGACCATGGACATCCTGTTGACATGTCAAACTCTTGTCGACAATGGGTTGGTTGTGGATGTCATTCTTATTGATGCTACACTTATACGATGATTACGTTGATGGTATTGTTGTCTTCCTCCTCTCATTGATGTCGCCTCGGACATGCTGGTGTCGTCCCAATGATTGGGGAGAAATTTATGGAGACTCTTATGGTTTACCCAATGCTCTAAAAACAAAATGGCATGGTCCATTCCTCACTTAAATCACAATTTCTTCATGAAAACTATGATTTTACTTTAATATAATCATCATGAATTGAAAAACATGCTCTCCTTTCTTTATCATGGCATAATTCTCAAAAATCTTCTATAGCATGCTTTTAAACTCATCAATAATCATATAAACCATTCACATCTTCCAATCATAACCATTAAATGGTAATAAGGTTAGTAATTTAACCTTTTCTCTCCACCAAAATGCAAAGTCACTAGATTGTTGTCTTTCCTCTTCTTTCTTCATATTTTGACGTGCCTTAATCTAGCTTTTTTTAGCTAAAATCAGAAATCAATAAAGATTTCACTTAAGGGGCATCAAAGGTATTATAGGGGAAGAAAAGCAACTAAATCTTGGTTCATAACTACATAGGAAACTGAACGCAACTGGACCATATGTCAGTTTCACACCCATCAGCAAGCCAAGTCATTCTCACCGACGCGTTGATGGTCTACCGATAGTAGAGATTGCATTTCTTTGATGCAAAGACCAATGTGTTGGAGCCTGCCGATAGTAATCTAAATTTCCACCAATGTGTCGGTGCTTTTCAACAGTAAATTTTTGTTTCGGAAATTCAACACATTCTTAAAAACAGACTTTTGTTTCCCTGTTTTCAACTTATATACAATTATTCTACTGAGTTTAGTACTAAGTGGTATTACCGATTTGTCGGAGTCCACATCGATGGAACCAAATGCCAAATGAAAATTAATAAACACGATATATTCATGATTAAACACTTAAAATACTTCAGAAAAGCCCAAGTGTCACAATTGATGACCTTAAAACTTCAAGTTCAATGCCATCGAAACATATGAGTCATGTTATTACACCCCTAACAATGTTTCTCAAGAAAAATTGAAAAAACTGGTTAAATTAAGTTGAGGTTAGGTTATCCTACTTTCTTCTTATGAGATCCAACTTGCTAGAGATCCTTCTTTTTTTTATCTCCTATCCAATGCTTCTCAAAACCCTTGCAATCTCTTCAAAACCTCTGAATAGGTTTTCTAATGGGAAAAGGGCTCATAAAGAATGAATTGTTAAGTTTTTAATGGATTGAAATTTTAGTTTCCTCATAATCAGCCAATTGCTCATGTTTCCTCTCTTCATCGAGAAGTTGTTCCCATGTCATTGACAAGCCAATTACATGTCGTTGAAAATATTAACTCAATTTTTTTTATTTTTTAATTAAAATATTTTTTTTTATGGGTGCTGCACCTCCCATGCTTGAACTCTAAATGTATTTGTGACATATTTAGGGTGTCTCTGGGGGTTTTTGATGCCTATAAAAGGCTGGCTCTTGTGTTCTTTTGTTATGCTATTGTTTAGCTTTGGGCTTGGGCTTGGGCTTGGGCTTGGGTTTTGTGTATCATAGTTAGACTTTTTCAAATTGTTCACAGATCCTCTTATGATTCTTGTGCTCGAAAACATGTGCAATGATTTTAATTACTTGATACGTGATTAAGTACTTGATTACATCTTGTATTACTCTTCATTATTGGAACTTGCTCCTAGCAATTGCAGAACCACATTGCATCTGTGTCATTTGTATTATTTACTTGTTTATTGTCTATGGTTCTTCCTCAATTATTTGTCTGACTTATTTTGAGCCATTAGTATATCTTGATTGAGGGAGATCCTTGTCATATTATTTATGGGGAGGCACGACGTCCTACGTGTCTGCTGAACTGTGTTTTATGGGACGCCCATCTGGCCTTATCCCCTATCCCCCCATATGCTCTTTGTGGACCCATATAGATGATATATAGTATTTCTATGTATATATAATAATTCTTATCTCCTTTAGTGGGTATTTTTATAGGATTGACCACAAAGAAAATTATGGAATTAATGGTCAAGACAAAACCCCTGTGTTTTGCCGAACGGACCCACGTACTGCACTTTTAATAGAATCCAAATGTGATATGCATGAAGAGTGGAACTAAATTATTCTCACAGCACTTTCAATTGCAGGAGTCTTCTCTTTTGTTTCTCCATTCAGCAGACAGTGTTTCTTTTGGGCGGTCATTAGGTCCCATCTAGCCCAGTGCACTTCTTAGTGGTGCTTTTTAATACCATTTCTTTCTAATTTTTTCTCGACCGCAGGGCTTACCAAAGACCATACTCATTTTTCTATCCTTTTCCTTGATTAGGTGCCGTCACTTTGATTTGATTTTTGGGTAGTGGAAATCAGAATCAGAAGAACTTTCAGGTCCAACAAAACCTTGTCATCATCTGCCTCTTCGTTCACTCCATTGAAATCAATCTTTTATAATGGTAACAGTATGGCTCACATTTTTTAGCTTTTTAGAGGAAGTGGAAAGTGAGAAAAACAAATTATGCTCGATGTTTTAGTCCATTCTCTTGGTACCCTGTTTAGCCACTTTTCTATTCTCTTACGGCCATTTTACACTATTGGCCATCTGGTCAGTTGGGCAAGAGCCATTAGCACTATGGGTGAACAATCTTGGGCATCTGTCACGCCCCGGCACTGCTTGACCTGAGTTGAACCCTGTCCAGGGGCCGGTCAAACGCACGGGGGCGACAAGGATTTTGAAAAACAGTTTAGCGGAAGACTTATGCCCTAATCACAGGCGATCTAACAAAATTACGGAGTATACACACCACTTTGAGCCAGAGTAAATAAGTAAAATTCAAAATAGTTACTTTAACTCTAAGATAAATAAAAATCTTAAACCCACCTACTATGTTAATCCATAGCTCACTCTAGGCTCCAAAATAGGTTTTAAACAACACAATTGTATAATGTAACACAATCTAAAATGAGAACTACACACACAAAGGTTCTAACATAATAACAAAACAAGGAAACAAGCCACATGAGAGGTCTCCACGTCTACTCCTAAGTCATCTCCGACCTTTCCTCATATATGAGATCCTGTCTATCTGCGTGTCACACCACGCAGCCCCAAAGCAAAAGCACAAGAAAGAGGGGTGAGTTTAACAAACTCAGCAATAGTTTTTAATATAATTATAATAATTGGAAACACAACGGTATAGTAATATAACAATTTAGACCAACAATTGACAAGATATATCATTTTCTTATCACACATACATATCACCAAAACCTGCATCATAGTGCCTAAATCACATAGTTCAATCCAACATCATATAAACCTGCATGAGATGTATCTCTAACATACATTTCAAATCATGCCTCAACATCATATAAACCTGCATGAGATGTATCTCTAACATACATTTCAGATCATGCATCAACATTATATAAACCTGCATGAGATGTATCTTTAACATACATTTCAGATCATGCATCAACATCATATAAAGAATGCCTCCATCAAGGAGTAAGCACAATTTAGTGTCACACAGACGGGAACGCAAACAAGGCTACGAAGGCGTGTCATGGTCCAAATTCTACACAAGAATATAAGAAGATCAGGGTTGTCGGCCCCTAAAGCTGCTCGCCCTGGACGATCCTGGCCAAGGATGTCCCATTCTCACATAGAGAATGTAGAGCAGGGGTGTTCGCCGAAGGACATCTCCTGCGATGGGGAAGAGCCCGAGTTTCCACACAAGAAACCCTATAACACATGGTAGCCGGTGCACAGAGCATACCATATTAGATTCTCAGGGTCCAGAAGACAATCATAATAATCTTAATTCGCAAGATAAGTACATAACTCGTCCCCACATAATTCCATTTAACTAGACTCAACCTAGGGAGTGCACATGTTCCACAAAGGAACTCAAATCAAAACATGTCCTTTCGGATTAATCAAGTTTCGATTAAGCCACGACCGATTAATCCGGCATGCAATTTCACCACATTGCATCTAATCGATTAAATTTGATTAATCCCAATAAAGCCTCAATTGGAAATCCATTTTCATGATACATGCAACATGGTACATACGTGGGCAAAATATACTTGAATCCCAATTCATGATAAGTACTCTCATCAGCCCCTCATGCATCATTCAGAAACATAATATCAAGTCTCATCAAAATCATTAACCCCATATGTGTGTGTGTGTACATGGTAGAAGCACCTCACCCATTGTATAGCAACATTCTTTGTAATTAACTCACCATTACACTACACATGTGTATTTACATCTAATCAATGATTCAAACGGAAATCATAGGAGAAGAACCATTAAAATCATAACTCAAGTCAAAGCCTAACCACAAGCTAAACATATATGAGATCATTCACTTCATACTTGAGTCAAGACATAACACTAACATTCACACATCATTTAACCATATCCTATCATATCATATCATATCAGTCCATTAGTATGCTATAGCTCTACTGAAAATATGCTTAACCATAGAGAATCAACCACTTATAACTTCGAGATAGAAATTTCAACAATGATATCCAACTACAAGTCATTTCACATAACTCAAATATATACCATAACTTCTAAACATCAATAGTATACCCTTCTAGTAGCTTACCCTGGCTCAAAATACTCCACATACATATAAAAATGATATATTAGAGTAGAGACATCGAAATAAACATCATGCAAACAATAATAAAATCTGTTGTATAACCGTTCGAATGCCCAGTAGGGCCGTTCGATCGGCTAAACGGGAAAATGTTGAAATTACAATGTTGCCGTTCAAACTCCCTGAAGGCCGTTCGAACGCCAATAAGGCAAATTCAACCTTCTTCTTCATTTCAAATTTTCAAACCAAAACTCCATTGATAAAACTTAAAATCTCCATTTAACAACCTAAATGCCATTAAAATTCCACCATACCTTCCAGAAAGCTAATCTACATCATAACAAGATAAGACGTTAAGAAATCGGGATAAAAGATTACCATTTACTAATCTTGCCATTAAAGCACTAAATCAAGTAAATCCATTCCACATAAACCATAAATCGAGATTTTTACCATAGGAAGACTGAAATTTGGAAGATCCATTACCTTATCCCTTGATTAGGCTTGGATTTGACGGTCACCCTTCTTGAAAACCTTCCGAAGACATGAGTTTAAATTAAACTCCATTACAACCGATTTAACATAGAAAACCTTAATGAAAAACTTAGATCTAAGGCTTGTTAAACATAAAAAAAGAATTTTTAGATGTAGGGTTTGAAGTAAAGATGCAAATCAATGGTTTTGATGTTTGAAAACGAATCAAAATAAAGGGGAAATGATGGATTTAGAACGGATTAGGAGAAAATCTAGGATTTAGGCTTAATTAAAGAAAATATATCTTCAACTCCTTCTAATCCGGGCCTAATTTGGGAATTAGGCCTAATCTCCCTCTCCCATCCTATTCCCAAAATAGAAATAGCTCAGGTCTTTCTATTTATAGTGGGGTATGAATAGAAAAATGGGCTAAAATAGGTATTTTGACTATTTGAGCACTAATTAAACCTCGGAAAATTATAAATTTTTTTATAAAAGCTTGTGTTGATGTCTGGGTTAATCTGGTCCAAAAACCTAAATTTCGAAGGTGGGGCCCACAGGGGTCCCGCCAAACCCTAATTTTCAGAAAATTAGTGAAAAATTTAAAAAATCTCAAAAATTCAGATTTGACCCAAAATCACTTAAAACCAAAAATTGTAAAATTAATTTTGATTAAAACCGTAAGAAACACTATTTATTTTCGAAACCACCGAATTAATAAGAAAATATGTTAACCACGAAATAACTGATAATTAAAATGAAACGAAAACCGGTTTAGAAATGAGAGTCCTTACAACATCTCTTTCCAACTTGCTACATAAAATCAAAGTTCAATGCAAAGAAGATTACATGTTTTGTTTACCAGGTTATTAGGAAGCTTGAAACGGGACTAAAAATCTTTCACAAAGGCAATAGTATGAAACACAAAGATTGATCTAGTATTAACTGTTTGTTTATTAATGCAGCCAATAAAAAAAAAGACAATAACTAGTTATGTAAAAAAATACTCCCTCCATCCTAAATTAATAGTTCTATATGGCAAAAAAGTTTATTCTACATTAATAGCTTCATTTTGTGAATTTAAGTAACTGGGTACTTAAAAAGAGTATCATAAGCTTATTTTTCTTTCTCTTAGACTTAGATTCCACCATTCAATAAAAACTACTATTTATCAAAAAGTAACTATTAATATAGGATGGAGAGATTATAGAAAGGGAGGAAATGGGTATAGATTTTTTATTAGGTGGATAAACATTAAAGATTGAAATCATATTTGCTTTAGTATCACATATTAGGAGGATCATTACTAATGAATAACGGTTTTGGGGAAGTAGACATGATATTATAGTAATGAAGAGATGTGATAAGTAATAATGATTGTTACTCAAAAGTTTAGGGGATTTTGGATTTGGAATTCCCAGCCAATTCCAAGGACTCTGTGAAGATTCCAGCTTGATACTATTGGATTAGGTTTGGATATGGAATAGGAACATAATTAAAACTTCAGTCGAAGTAATGTTTGGGGCTAATTTCAATGGAATAATGAATCTTCTCATTAGGTGATTTTTTGAATTATGACTATCACTCTGATCCTCAAGAAATGTGTCATTGAGTATGCATCACTTGAATAGTTCAAGACAACTTATTTGTATGGGTCTTGTTTGACAGGGCTCATCGATACGAGAACAACAGTACCAAGAACGCACAAATTTGAGTTCGGTAAAAAAATATGCTATTTAAAATTTAGTAAATGTGTTGAAAATTTCATCCGAAGTTATCCTAAAAAATTGCGGCATCAAATTTAATTGTAATTCCATATCATTCTACCAAAATTAATTCAAAAAATAATTCAATTTCAATTCTAAATAGTTTTGTATCCAAACAACCCGTTAGACTGAGATTACTAAAAGGGGTTGTTTGTGTACTGAATTTTTGTAAGATTCTAATGATTCAGCCCCAATTCTGGCTTAAATTATCAGAATCATGCTTGTGACTTGAAGGTGGGAAGAATTAAGAATCATGTTTGTTGATTCCAAGCTGTTTCGAGTTGGAATCAGCTAGAATCACCAAATTAGGTGATTCCTTCGATTTTATCTCCCAACCCTGTTTTAAAAATTACAGATTCTATTATTTTTCAATGGTTAACTCTCCTATCGATATGAACCTTGAGAAACATGCCATACATGGGGCCTACTTTTAAAGTTCAAAATTACCTACCCATGTGCAATCTTATTTGATAGAGCTCGAATTTAGGAGTGTAATGTACTAAAAACATGCATATCCAAGTTCAGGAGTGAGAGTTATATTAGTTTGAAGTTTTAAAATTGAGTTTGACAGAACATTCAAATTTATTCTAAAAAATTTCATCACCAACCGTAATTCATATTTGGAGGTGAATTTTTTAATTAATTCCAAAAAATTCCATTTTCATTTCTAAAAAATCGAACACCCAAATAGACCCTTAACATCTCAATTTATAGTAACAAAATTTACTTAATTTTATAATTAGTTAATTTTAGTAAAATAGACTTGCATCAAAATTTAATTTGAAATTTTAATTTTGGCAAAATTTATGTTTGGGGAAGCTAGTTTGGGTTTTTTGGACTTTAGCTAAACTAAGTTATTATATTTCATACTTTAAACATGTTGTGCCCGGTGTAGGCACAATCGGTACACAAGAGTTCTTCGTAGGGAAAGGAAAAGAAGTAGGAAGAAAGGGGAGAAGATAACTGGAATTTCATTAAGCATGCCAACCAAGGAGGGAGACGACCCCTTTATGGGGAGTTGCGCCCCACATTGGGAATCGTGCCACTAGTGGGCCCGGTTCACCCGTGGTCCACTAATTCACCCATTACAAGTCATTAAAAATACAAATAACAGTCATCTGCTAATCATAAGGGAAACTAGCCTAATGAACAGAAATAAAGTACTAAAATAAAGGTAAGTACTAAGCCAAGTGCACTCGTGCACAACACTCCACCACGCTTCCGCACACGCCTTGTCCTCAAGGCGACCACGAAGGATACCGGAGCAGAAACTCATCCTCAGACAACCACGTAGCATCCTCAAGTGGCTGGCCCTGCCAAGAGACTAAAACCTCCGTGGTAATACGACCAGAGCAGCGTACACGACGCTTATCAAGCAGCGCGGCAGGAATGGGGTCAGAAGAAGCCACTGGACCCATCAATGGAAGAGGTAGAGCATCCATGGCCAAGGAGGGGTCACTGATATAACGGCGCAGCCTAGAAACATGAAAAACTGGATGGACCATCGAACCCGACGGTAGAGTGAGGCAGTAAGCAACCGACCCAACGCGCTCCTCGACGATATAGGGCCCATGAAATCGGGGGGCAAGCTTAGAGTGCGCGGGCTGGAACAAGGAGGTTTGGCGCTGTGGAAGAAAGGTGACATAAACCAAGTCCCCCATGGCAAACTCGCGCTCGGTGTGATGGCTATCATAAATCTGCTTCATTCTGTTCTGAGCCTCAGACAGGTTTGCCTTAAGCTAGCGAAGAACCTCATCCTGAGTCTGGAGCATATAGTCAACCTCGGCCACTGAAGACCGATGAGGAACATAGGAAAGCACGGTAGGGGGCGGCCGCCCATAGAGTACCTCAAAAGGAGTAAACCCGGTGCGAGTGTGGTAAGCAGTATTATAAGACCACTCAGCCCATGGAAGGAGCTGAAGCCAACGACGGGGCTGAGACATAGTAAAACAGTGCAAGTACTGCTCCAAACAACGGTTGACGACCTCAGTTTGCCATCAGTCTGCGGGTGATAGGTGGTACTCATGTGCAAAGAAGTGCCCTGTAAAGTGAAGAACTCCTGCCAAAATTGAGTGATAAAAATCCTGTCGCGATCAGAGACGATAGTGCAAGGCATATTGTGCAGTTTGGCCACCTCACGAGTGTATAGTTCTGCCACAGACTTGGCGGTATAGGGATGACCTAGTGCACTAAAATGGGCATATTTGGACAACCGATCCACTACCACCATGATCACCGACTTGCCTTGGACCAACGGCAAGGCCTCCACAAAGTCCATAGAAACATCGTCCCAAACCTTATCGGGAATGGGCAATGGTTGAAGTAGCCCGGCAGGAGAGGTGGTGGCGGACTTGGCACGCTGACAAACATCACAAGCAGCCACATAAGCAGTCACCGCGCGACGGATGCCCTGCCACAAGAAGCTTTGACTGACCCATTTATAGGTGCGAAGAGCGCCTTCATGACCCGCCAAGGGAGAGGCATGGAAGTGAGCTATGATATGCTGGCGCAGGTCGGTCACATCAGGCACCCAAAGACGGTTTTTCCAGAAGAGAAGGTCATCCTTCCATGTAAAGCAAGGGTGCGCTGACTGGTCAGACTGAAGGGCCGCAATCAAGGTGGTGGTCGGAGAATCATCTTGATACGCCTGTTTCAATTCAGCAAGGAATGGACAAACCGGACCAGAAATAGCCAAACACGAACCTGGAGTGGGGCGGCGAGACAGGGCATTGGCCACAGTGTTGTCCGATCCCTTCTTGTACACGACCTCGTAGTCATATCCTAAGAGCTTGCTGACCCACCGCTGTTGCGCTGGAGTGGACACCCGCTGTTCGAGAAAATAATTGAGCGGTCGGTGGTTAGTGCGAATGAGAAACCGCCGGCCAAGCAAATAAGGGCGCGCCATTTGTCAACCGCGAGAACAATGGCCAGCATCTCTTTCTCATAGACAGAGAGGGACAGGGAGCAGCCAGCCAAAGCCTTGTTGAAATAGGCAATGGGACGCTCCTCCTGAAGTAGTACCGCCCCCAGACCGGCGTCCGAAGCATCAGTCTCAACCACAAATGGCCGGCTGAAATCAGGAAGAATCAAAATAGGGGCGGACGCCATATCTTGCTTCAACTCCTCAAAGGCCGCCTCAGCAGTGTCAGACCAACGAAAAGCGCCTTTCTGTAATAGCTGAGTAAGAGGGCGAGCAAGCTCGCCATAGCGGTGAATAAAGCGCCGATAATAGCCCGTAAGGCCAAGGAAGCCTCGCTGCGCCTGAATGCAAGTAGGGGATGGCCAGGACAGCATGGCTGTCACCTTAGAGGGGTCTGTAGCCATGCTGTTATGAGAGATAATATGACCCAAGTATTCCACCTGTGGGCTGCCAAACAAACACTTCGAGCGCTTCAGAAACAACGAATTAGTTTGTAGGATATCAAAGACAGACCTGAGATGCTCCAAGTGGTCGCCCCATGACTTGTTATAGACAAGGATATCATTGAAGAACACCAAAATGAAGTGCCGGAGGAAGGGCCGGAAGAGGTCGTTCATAAGGCTCTGAAATGTAGAGGGGGTATTCGTGAGACCGAACAGCATAACCAAGAACTCAAAATGACCATCATGAGTGCGGAAGGCGGTCTTGTGCACATTGGTGGGCTGCATCCGGATCTGATGATAACCGGAACGAAGGTCAAGTTTACTGAATACAATAGCACTAGACAGCTCGTCCAGAAGCTCCTCTACCACCGGAATAGGATATTTGTCCTTCACCGTGATAGCATTCAACGCCTGGTAATCAACACAGAAACACCAAGTTCCATCTTTCTTACGGACTAGCAACACTGCGGAAGAGAAGCAACTCGTGCTAGGCCGAATGATACCAGAGCGAAGCATGTCCGCCACCAGACGCTCAATTTCAGCCTTCTGAATGTACAGATAGCGATATGGGTGGACATTGGCAGGAGAAGCACCTGGGATAATAGGGATAGAGTGGTCATGCGCCCGCACCAGGGGTAGGCCCTGTGGCTCAGTGAACACCGTACCATACTCTGCCAAAAGGTCAAGAAGATCCTGCGGCAAGTCATCTTGCACAACATCCATCGATGCCCGCTGCTGGAGTAGTAATCCCTGTGATGCAAACCGAAATAAGGACCCCGTCGTCTGAGCTGAAAGTAGAGTGCCGGGCTGAGAGCCTTAGAGATGCACCCACTGTCCGTTCAGTGCGAAATCCATCACCAGGTCCTTAAAGTTCCAGAGAACGTCCCCAAGCTCTTGGAGCCACTGCACCCCTAACACCACGTCCACCCCCTTCGTCGGCAATAAGAAGAGATCGGTCATGAAAGTGTGGCCCTCAATGGAGAGTGCGGCCTGGGTACAGACTCTGGAACTTCGGAGGTGTTTGCCATCACCAATCAAGACATCAAAGGGTGTCGAGTCAGAAACAAAGCAGCCCAACCGCTGAGCAACTTTGTCCTTGATGAAGTTGTGAGTAGACCCGCTGTCAATCAAAATAGCAACCTGTTGCCGCTTGAGGTAACCCTGTACTCGCATGGTGCGCGGAGTGAATGCCCCTGAAAAAGCATGCACAGAAATCTCCGGCAATGTATCAGCATGGTACGAAGAATTAGGCCCCTCCGTTACCTCTACCTCCTCATCAATCTCCTCCACTAAGAGACTCCCCTTGACGGAACAATGGTGCCCCGGAACAAACTTCTCATCACAGCGAAAACAAAGCCCTTTCAAACGACATTCTTCCATTTGAGCCGGAGTGAGACGGTGGACAATCGGGCCAGCCTGAGGGGATGCTTGGCTAGCGCGGCCAGCTGCTGGGTTGCTGGGTGGTGCGGCAAGAGTGGAGGCGGGTACAGCAGCCCTAGGAAAAGGTCCGAGCCGGCCCCCATGCCTCTGTCTAATCAGTTTCTCTTCCTCGATACGTGCATGATGCACGACATCCCACATGCTGGAACAGGGAAAATGGCGCATCTCCTCAGAAATTTCAGGTTTGAGCCCTCTCTTGAACGTGCCCACCAAAGCGGCCACCGACCAATCTGGGAGGCGGTTGGCCACCTTCATAAACTCTGTGTAGTATGCTCGAATGGTGGAGGTCTGGCGCAGGGAAGAGAGCATTTTGTTGAAGTCTTGGAACTCATTCGGACCGAACTGGATGCACAATTCATCGGAGAAGGCGGTCCAAGTGGGTAGAACACCTCCTTCTCAAAGCTCTGAAACCATACCGAGGCATCCCCATCTAGGTGGAAAGCCACTATTCGCAGTCGTTCAGCCTCTGACTGCGTCCCTTGGTAGGCGAAAAACTTCTCCGCCTTGTACAGCCACTCAGTGGGGTCGTCGTCCCCATTATAGTGCGGAAACTGTAGGCGGGCCAAATGGGGCTCCGCCCCACCATGGGGTGCTCCGTGGTGTCCTGGGTACTCCTCCCAGTTATCCTCCATCTCCTGGTACAAGTTTCGAGGAGGCGGCTCCATTGGGGCATTTTCCCGAACACCTGGTGTGCCTCGCAAGTCCCAGGCCTGGCGCCCCCCATCCATGGCCTGGTCGACAGTGCCAAAGCGCACACCGTCTTGTGCAAAGCGCATATCGCGGTCTGCCGTCACTGGGAAGTTAGGGCGGAGAGGTTCTGGAGCTTGGGACGGACCCCCCTTCTCCATGGAAGCTGGCGGCTTGGACAGAAGAGGTGGTGCGCGCTCTACCTGAAGCTGGGCAACGGCCAATCCCAAAGCATCGATCTTGGCTACTCCCACGCTCAGAGCCTTGATCTCCGCCATGAGCTGTGCCATCATGTATTCGTCGCTGGATTCAGGCGCTGATTTGGGGCTGTTCGTAGAGGCGAGAACCTCTTTCTCGGGCTGACATACCGGGGCCGTGGCAGCTTGCTTACCTCGAGCCATGGCCGGGGATCGTAAGAGCTCCGATACCAATGTTGTGCCTAGTGTAGGCACAATCGGTACACAAGAGTTCTTTGTAGGGAAAGGAAAAGAAGTAGGAAGAAAGAGGAGAAGATAACTGGAATTTCATTAAGCATGCCAACCATGGAGGGAGACGACCCCTTTATGGGGAGTCGCGCCCCACATTGGGAATTGTGCCACTAGTGGGCCCGGTTCACCCGTGGTCCACTAGTGAGCCCATTACAAGTCATTAAAAATACAAATAACAGTCATCTGCTAATCATAAGGGAAACTAGACTAATGAACAGAAATAAAGTATTGAAATAAAGGTAAGTACTAAGCCAAGTGCACTTGTGCACAACAAAAGATAATAATATTAAGTTTTTTACAATTTGTGAAAGTTATTTTTTAACTTTTAACATTTTCGATAGATTATTTTTGGGTCTTTTTTTTTGTCAGATACTTCTTCTCCTCCTTTTTTTTCTCTTCAAAACCTTGCCGAAATGAAATAAACAAAACTAGAAGTAACCCTCTACCAAAATGAACTGAAATACCAACTTTGTTACCATGACCGACATAGGGAAAAATAACTAGTGTTCTAATTACAAACTTCAAGAAGAATTTCATGCTACTGGGTTTTCTTTATGTCTGTTCATAATATGTTTAAACAATCTATTACCGTATTGTTCAAAAATATTTATCTATTTATAGATTATTTTCTTTTGCTATAGTTCTGTCCTATAACAAATGTGTAAAGATAAATTCTACGAAACTAAAGGCCTTTGGGCCTGTCCCAGCTGTTGTTGGTGTAGGAGGGCTAGGTTGAATTAAAGTAACCAAGTCCCACAATCCCAATGTCTTCTCCAACTTAGTGGTACCCCTTCCATATTATGGTATTTTTAAAAAGAAATACTGTAAGAAAAAGAGCCAGCAGGTTCTTGAAAAAAAAGGGGCCAGGATGCAAATTTTAGAATGGTAAATAGCGTGAGACGTATAATATCTGTTACACTCCCTCTATTCCGTATTAAGTGTCCTATCTAATTTTCAAAATAAACAAAAATTAAAATCTTGCAGGTGGAATGTTACCGATTCCATGCAAAGAGCTCGTGAGTATTAACAATTGGTTAAGAGACAATAATGTAGTAGTGGACTCATGTCAACCGGACCTTTATTGCAGTTTGAATAAGTCAATGGTTATTAATATTTAAGATTATAACAAATAAAGATAATTTTTCAAATAGGCTTAAAAAAATTTTAATCTCTCTCCTCTCTCTCATCCTCTCTTCTCTCTCTTTCTCTCTCTGTCTCCTCTCTCTCTACACTCTATCTACCCTACCTCTCTAGATCTCTCCACTCTCTCTCTTCACTCTCTTCCTCCTCTCTCTCTAACCTCTCTCTACACTATCTCCCTCTCCAATCTCTCTCTCTATCCTCTTTCTCTCTCTTTCCTATCTCTCCTCTCTCTTCTATTTCTCTCTCTCCTCTCTCTATCTCCCCTCTCTCTCCTCATTCCTCTCTCTCTCTCTCTTCTCTCTCTCCTCATTCCTCTCTCTTGCTCTCTCTCTTTCCTCTATTTTCTCACTCTTTCTTCCTCTTCTCTCTTTCTTCCTCTCATTTTTCTTTTCTATTTTTTTATTGTTAGCGACATTTACATACAAACGTTGCTAATGGTATGCTTATTGCGACATTTATACACAAACGTTACAATAAGCTTTATTTGGGACACTTTCAAAACGTCGCAAATTAAAATTAAGTAGGAGATTTTGCACGTGTTTCTTCCCGTGGGTGGTCAGGTAAAATTTTCACCGGGCCTCGTTTAAATCCCCCTCCCCCCAGCCCAATTCCCCCTCCCTTTCTTCTATGGCTGCAATCCGGTTTCTAGCAGGATCCCCCCCCCCCTTCTCGGTCACCCCCCCTTTACCTCTCTGTCCGGCCAAATAAGGGGATTCTGGTGGTCGGAATCTGGTTCTTAACCAGATTTTGGCTCCCCCTCCACCCCCTCTCCCTTGTCAGCCCCCCACCCCGTCTTGTCTGGCAGAAGGAGGGAGTTCTAGAGGCCGGAATCCGGATCCCCATCCTCCCTCCCTGGTCACCACCCCTCCTACTCCGCTTTCCCACCTCCCCTACCCTTGCGAGAGGAGGGTCCCTGGTGCCCCTCTAGTCATCCTACCTTCGGTGGAATTTTCTTTAAAAATTTTTCAAGTCATTGGCAACACAATCAAAAGCGTCCCTAATAATTTTTTTTTTATTTTTTAAATTTTTTGCATATTAGCAATGCTTTATAAAGTGTCTCTAATACACAATATTTCTTTTTCTAAATATATTTTTTATTAGAGGCAGTTTCTGAAAGTGCCTCTAATGATCATTTTTTATTAAATTTGTCAAATTTATTCTTACTAGTGATGTTCTCATAAGTGTCTCTAATAAATCATTTATTAATTTTATTAATAGCGATGCATAGACAAGCGTCGCTAATAATTTACTATTGGCGATGCTTACTAGTGTTGCAAAAGGAAAACAAATAGTGACACAAAAGCACACATCACTAATAGCATACTCTTACCGACGCTTTGACATAAGCATCACTAATGAGCAATAGGGACTCCATTTTTATCCACGCATTTAGCGGTGATTTATAAGCACTGCTAATAGGCATTAGTGATGCTTATATGACTATGAGTGATGCATAAACGCGTCACTAATAGTCCTTTTTGTTGTAGCAATGCATCGATAGTGGCATCGGTGAAACTTAATTCTTACTATCAGCAGCCACCATCATGTTTATAGGGGTGCAAATAGTCGGGGCTGTAATGCCAATAGACTCAGAAACCGCCTAGTTTGATTATTACATACTAGGGTTTAGTTTTTTCTCTGTTATGAAACTAGTTCATGCCCCTTAGACTCTCATTCGTTAAAAAACTTCTCAATATCAAGAAAGAGAAGGCCAAGGGCATCTTGAGACTAGAAGAAGCAAGGGAAGGAATGAATTTTATAGGGAATGACTAACAAGTGAGTCTAAAAGGATTTCCAGTTTGTGCAAAAAGATCAGATTGTTAAACCTCAAACTAATTATGATCTAAATTCTAAAGAGCGATGTTAAGCATTATAGTATTTGATATGGAGTAAATATTGATTATTGACATGGAATTCATGGTTTGAATTGGCATTGACATGATTATACTACTAAGTTCTAGTACTATCTTTTAGGGACAATATTTGAGCATTTCATATATGAATCTATGTTTAATAACCAGCATAATAACACTATTACATATTTTACGAGTTTTCATGCATGCTTCATTGGGAAACTTGGCATAGCTCAATTTCAAGAATTTTTAACTATTATGCATAGTTAGTCGACGCATCTGCTGATGTATTAAAGATGTATTGAAGGTTAGGAGAAGATACTCAATTTCTAGCATCAATACATAGGGATGTATCGATATTATATTGGGCATCAACAGAAGTCTGACACAATGATAATATTGTCAATTGTAAGAAGATAAATGTAATTATATTATATTTTGGTTTATTTTCATGATCAAAACAATGTAATGAATTTGTAATTTAGAAGCATTTTAAGTCTTAAAATTTAATTCCAAAAGTGGAGAGAAATGAAGACTCAAAACCATGTTTTGAGTGGTGAAAATATGCATATACATCACATTCACACACTTTAGGGTAAAAGAGACCTTAGGTGAAAGAATGGTGAGAGTTGGAGGATTGTCTATTGAAAAATCAAAAAATGTCTCAGAGCTATTGATTGCTATTGTAGAACAATCAATCGGTTTTGAATTGTAGAAAACTCTTTGGAACATCTTTGATTGATTGATTGCTTCATCAAAATAATCTATCAACACCTGAAAAACACACTTTGCTAGATTAAACCGAGAGTTTATCAATCGATCGATTCAAAAGTCATTTCCTAATAGGAACAGAGATGGATCGATTGCCCAGTGGAATAATCGATCAATGGAGCATAGAGATGCCAACTTTAGACTTTTTCGGTTTGAGTTAGATTCCTATTTAAATACATATTCCTTTTAAGACTTAGGGAGACTATAAAAATAACTAGGAACATGGGGAAAGTAGGAAAGAAGGCATAGAAAAGTAGAGAGCTTGTGTGGAGTTGATCTAATGGACTTTTGAGAGAATTAATCTTCGAGGGTGAGTTTTGATTTATCTTAATGAAAAGAGTGATTAGAGGTGATATGAGTGCACAAAAATGTATGTGAGATATGGTGTTTAAATAAAGATTGTTGCTAAGAAGATCGAAGCAAAAGAAGATTCATTCCAAAGGTGAAAATGAAATATCTATAATGATCAAAGAGGACAAAGAGTAGGAGAAGATCAAACTAGTGCTAGAAAAAAACCAAGGATTATTTGATCTAGAATCTAAAATAGTGTTAAGAACCAGTCGTTTGAAGAAAAGGAGTCTTTGTTCTTTGAAATTGGTAATTTTATAATCTCTAGTTTACATAGTGCATAATTGATATTGACAAAGTGTCAAAATATATATATTGATTGAAGAGCACAAAAGGAGGAGAAGATCAAACTATTGTCGGTAAACAACCAAGGATTATTAGATTCAGAATCAATAATGATGTGAAGAACAAGTCATTTTAAGAAAAAAAATGAGTCTTTGTTCGTTATAATCAGTGATTCTGTGACCCCAAGTCTACATAGTATATAGTTGATCTTGATAGAAAGTTTAGTCGATTTTCCCTAGTTTGGTTTTCATGTAAAAATTCTTGTGTTAATAGGTGATTTGATTGAAAATTTACTTTTATTTTGTTTAAAAAGGGAAAGATAACTCTTGTAACTTAATTATGAGTTTGAGGCATTTTATTTTTCTCAATTTGTGTATGCCACACACAATGATCACAAACCAGCAAGTTGTAGCTGAGGAAATTTTAGTATTTCTGAGATTATTCTTTTGTTTTTTATGTTTGATTGTGCTTTTGGTTGCCATGGAATTCAAAAATATGTTTAGCTTGTCTCCATTCGTTTTGAATTTTGATGTGGCTAGAAATAATCATGTTTTTATGGATTGAAGATGCTTAGACAAAAAATATGTGCTATGGAACATGAAAATTCTCAACTTGTGGAAGATAAATTCTTGCGTGATACCAAAAATCTTGTATTGTTTAAGAAATTTGAGAAATTGGAAGAAGTGTTAAAAAAATCTATTTCAAAACTAAAAGAGTTTGTTAAAGGCAAGGAAAAACTAGGTAAAATTCTCTCTTTTGGACAATTTGAAAGTGGTAAAAGTTGTTTAGGGTATTTGGGACACAAGAACACAAATTTCCTAGTATGTACTAAATTTTGTTAAGGCTAGAGATTTGAATCCGAATAATGCTAGTACCTCAAATTCTAAACCTTCATTAGAAAATAATTATCTAAGAAGAAACTATTGACTAAATTTAAGACTATCAAAAACAAATTAGTGAAGAAGCCACTAATTGTGAGAGATGATGTTAAATTTTACTTTCTTCGACAAATTATATAGATGGGTAGAAACTTAAGGGAACTTAGTGCAAAAGTTCAAAATCATGGACATAGGGCTAATACACATGATTTACTAAGAAACTCTCATATGTTTGTTCAAAATGACTATCGAAAGAAAGAACAAAAGTTGAATACAAAAACACTTGTGAATGTAAAACATGATAAGAATTTGATTGATCTTCAAGAATTTATAAAAACCAAAAATAATTAGTGTAAACAAAGAGGATGAAAAATGTAATGTAGTGGACACCTCCATGGAAACTCAACATTTTAACATGGGGTACATAGATAGTGGATGTTCTAAACAAATCTTGGTTCACTAATTTGGTAGAGAAATATGATGGCAAGGTTAGCTTTGGAGATGTCAAAGTTCACTACTATTCTTGATTTTGATAGTGTTGTCTATGTTAGTGGTTTGAAAGCAAATCTTGTAAGCAATAGTAAAATTTGTGATTCTAGATTTAGTGTGAAGTTTAAAATGAAAGATTGTTATATCATTGATAATATTGGATATGACATATTAAAGGTTAAAGGGCACATAATAATTGTTATTTGCTTCATCTAGTTAATTTTCCAAACTTGTCCTTATTTGATAATATTTATTTGTGGCATCAATGTTTAGGACATGTGAATTTAAGATATTTGATAAGGATAAAACTGAATGGGATCATTACATGTACCCCTATTTTGAAAACCCCTAAAAACTTTGTATGTGGTACTTTTCAAAAGAGGAAACAATCAATGCCCATCATAAAAAACTAACACATGTGAGAATTGAGAGACTATTGGAGTTGATAAGCATGGACCTTATGAGACCAATGCACTCAATAAATTTAGGTGGTAAAAAGTATATCTTCGTGATGAGGGATGACATATTAAGATGAACTTAGATTTTCTTAAGAGAGAAATCAGATGCTGTCGAAGCAATAAAATTATTGCCCTTACAATCCTAAATAAAAGTGGATTGAACATCAAGACCATTAGAAGTTATAGAGGTGGTGAATTTACTCACTATAAGTTTTAAAGAGTTTTAGTGCAAAACATAGGATTCATCATGAGTTTTTAGCCCCTAAAACCCCTCAACAAAATAGTGTAGTAGAAAGGTAGTATAGGACTATTCATGTAATGGCTAGGGTGATGCTTAATGAGAAGAATTTTGTAAAATATTGTTGGTTAGAAGCTGTGAACATTTCCATACACGCCCTTAATATAGGCTTGGCATAGTCTATAACCTTATGAGTTGTGGAGAGGTAAAAAATCTATTGTCAAACACTTTAGAATCTTTGGAAGCCCTTGCCACATCTTAAGAGATATATAGCTTTGTAAGAATGTAAGTGTCCTTCTGTCATGCATTGACTTATTGTCATGATCAAAACAATGTCTCTAATATGTATTTTGAATCAGTTTACAGCCTGAAGAGATATTTCTAAAGGTAGAATGAAAGTAAGACTCAAATATGTGTTTTCATCAGGTAAAAGCATGTACACATATCACATTTACACACTTTAGGGTAAAAGAGACCTTAGCTGAAAGAATTGTAACACCCCAACCTAGACCAGGGGTTAGTTCAAAAAATATAATCAAAGTGTATTAAATAAGCAAAAAAATTAAAACCGAGACTAACCTGGAGCTGCAGACTCTAAGTGCGAGAATCATAACGTTCTTCCACACACTACGAAGCTTTAACATTATGTTGTTCATAGATCAGAACAAACCTAATTTTATAACTAATTTGGATTGGGCCAATGTTGCCTTATTGTTGGTTGCCTACATACGTATTGGATACCATCTTTAACATTATTCCAATACAATCGGATCTGAACGTAGTTCTGCCTAACGGCTACTACATACATCAGACATCACGAAATCATATATGATAAAATACATATACTATATATCTGAATAATTCATTTGGAGTCAGACGGAAATCTAATTAATCGTCGGAATAAAATGGAAGCCAATAAATTAGCAAAATACACATCTCAGATAGGTGAGCAAAACACTAAAAAAATCACACATTCCACTCTATCATAGAGTGGAGCAAAACACACAACAGAGCATATTGGATCATATCAGATCCTATCAGATTATGTCAGATTTCATCTAACCATACTGATCATATCAGATCAGATCGGAGTATATCAGATCATAGTAGAATATATCAAGTAGATCGAATAGAAACATATAAACATATATCAGATCATAGCAAATTATATATGTTAATTAGTATATTACTAATTAAGATGTGCATGCATATAAATCATATTAAATTAGAAGGTCAGAAAAGCATACTCCCCTGCAGTTTCGAAAGTGGCGACGTTTGGACTTGCTTGTTTACTCAGGGCGTACTCCTTTTTAGGTCTGAAGATGGCAAGCAAAACCTCCTCTAACTCCGGAATACTTTTCTCTTTCCGTACTCGTACACTTTGGACAGAACCTCCCCTTGGCCCGGAACACTTTTCTTACAACAAATCGGTAGATGACGGACATAATCTCCCCTTACCCGAAGACACTTTACCCTTCACGTGCCCGTAGGCAATGGATAGAACCTCCCCTTACCCAGAGACATTTTACCTTTCACTTGCCCGTAGGCAATGGACAAAACCTCCACTTACACGGAGACACTTTACCCTTCCCGCACTCGTAGGTGACAGACATTACCTCCTCTTACCTGGAGACACTTTTCCCTCTACGCTCTTGAAGGCAATGGACTTAACTTCCCCTTGGCAGGGGTGTTTCTCCCCTATCTAGTCACTAACTTGAGGAATGGACACTTCCATTGCGTAGAACACACTCGAATTAGCTAAGAACACCTTTTGAACGGAAGAAAACAGACTCAGAATGACTCCAAAAACTCCTTTTCCGTGCCCGTAGGCTACGGACATTCCCATTTGCCCATGAAACTTTTCTCACAACAAGCCCGTAGGCGGTGGACAAAACCTCCCCTTACCTGGATACACTTTACTCTTCACATGCCCGTAAGCGGTAAACAGAACCTCCCCTTGCCCCGGAACATTTCCGCCATATAGATTTGCTAACTCGAAGAATGGCTGCTTCCATTGCGTAGAACACCCTTGAATTAGCTAAGAACGCTTTTTGAACGGAAGAAAATGGCCTCAGAATTACACGAGAAACTTATCTGGAAGAATGAATGGAAATGAGTATTTATAATAGAGAACTGTGTGAGCGTACAGAGGAAAGAGGGGTATGCTCGCAGATGCACGTGCCACATGGCACATTTGAAATAGACCGCACTCTGGTCGGTACGCGCCTGACACGCACATAATGCGCACATAACGTGAACATAATGCGCACGTCTATGCACTGCATGCGTTGTGCACGGCGGAGCTGCGCATCCACACTGTGCTGGGCCAATGTGCATCCCGTATGTATCACACGTTGCACCACGCGATCACACGATGTGGACAATCATGATCACGCAATTCAAATCAAAGCGTTGACAGCTGGCTTGGCTCTAACTCGGTTGACATCATTGCGCGTTCTAAACAATTCCTATTTCAAAACACAATAACTTCTTATCACGAAGTCTGCAGTACGCGTTCTCGATACCGATGGATTTGTATCAATGAGCCCTTCGAAACTAGACCTGATATAGGTAGGTTATCTCACACTTTTAAAGTGGATCCCGTTCATGTGGTATGCTTCCCGAGGTCATAACTTTCATTCCCGACCTCTGTTTCATGTGTTCTTAGGTTCGTTACGCTTGTCTCACCGAGCTCTATCACACCCATACTAAAACCCACTAAATATCTGCCTCTAAATAATTTTAAAAAGTTAAAAACTCATAAAATAGTATTATTAGAGGCAAGAAATCATACAAAAAATTTGCGATCGTTACAAGAATGGTGAAGATTGGAGATTTTAATAGTGAAAAATAAAAAATCTAATTAGAATAATCAATTGCCTGGATGGACCATAGTATAATCTTCAACAATTGACTGAGCAATCGATCTCTTTTGTGAAATGATCGATCGCTTCTGTGAAACGATTGATCGGCACCTGAAATAGCTCTCTTGGAAATGAAGCTGAGAGTTAGAAATTATTCTGCGAAGTGAAACGATCAATCGGCTAAGAGTTGTGAAGTAAAATGCAGAGAGTGATCTTTCGCTCTGTGGAAATAATCGATCACTGGAGTGACGGGTTGCCAAATTTAAGATTTTCCAATTTGAGATGGATTCCAAATCGATGTCTTATTCCTTATAGGGCTTGGGAGTCTATAAAAAGGGATTAGAATGTGATGGATGGGGAGAGAAGTCCATGAAAACCTAGAGATCTTGTGTGGAGTTGTTGTAATGTGGTTTCAGGATAGTTGTCTTCTAGATTGAGAAAATCTCAACTGTAAATCAAAAAGAATGATTAGAGGTGAGAATCGTGCACAGAACAGATGTGTGACATGGTGTGTGCTGAAGTTTGTTGCTAAGAAGATCAATTGTATAGAAGATTCATTCCAAGGGGGTGATGAACCAGCCATTTCATTAAAAAGGAGTCTTTTTTCTATGTAATTGATAAATTTGTAATCTTAAGTTTACATAGTGCATAATTGATCTAGACTATGTCACATGCTTTTTCCCTGGTTAGGTTTGCGACTTTAATATCCATCTACTAATCCTAAAAAATCACCATATTGCCCCTAGTCCAATTATCTAATGAAGGTAAAGACTACGAGACATGGCCTCTTTGCACAAAATTTATACATGTAGAGGAATGAAACAAATAATCTCTTCAACCTCCTTCATGTTGTATCAATTATTAAACCACAAGCAACCAATCCACACATGAACAAAATAATTTAACATGGAAAACTCTAACATGGTAAAAAGCTACGACAATTTCAATAAAACCAAATCTATGCACTAGTAAGCAAGGCACTACATATAAGCAAACTACCAACCTTGTTTAGAATCTAACACAAGTTCCTCTTGTTTAGATCATTGTTGTTGGCCTTCAAGTCTTCTCCCTGAAACATTGGAAACTTCTTCTTCCTCCTTAACATGTCTCTATCTTCCTCTAGCCTTCAACATACACCTCTTGTTGTATTGACTTTGGCCTTGTGGAATCTTCAATCTCCCATTGAAGATATGTTGCAACCCTTTGAAATCACTATGTAAAGTCTCCTTTAGTTGTGCATTTACCTCCTGAATTCACCATTGATCTTCCTTGGAAAAGAATGTGCAAAAGGTATAAACCTTTTTTCTCTAATCTCCTCTACATTTTCCTCTCTCAAATTTTGTGATTGCTTAACCCATATATAGCTTCTTAAGTTGATTTATGACTTAGACTTGAATAAGGAAAGAAATTCAAAATTGGATTGGCATAATTAGGGTAACTTATACTTGAAGCAATCTATCATTCACTGTTTGTTCACTTCTGAATTTTCTCCATGTGATTTTGGTATGCGAATGTGATATGAATAAGATTCAAAAACCTTTAACATTATTCAGTCTTCTATCTTGATCCATAAGAGCATTAGACGCCTTTGTTTTTCAAGTCTGTCAATTCCAAATTTGACTCAACCATAATAACCTCTATTCAAATTCGAACACTCAATATATACACAAGGTGTCTAGACATAATTTTGACAAAAAAGTCAGCCAATAACCTTGACATATGACTCATTGTTGTATTCCTAGATTTGAACACAAGCGGTACCTAGATTCAAGCGGGGGAAGGGTAGAAGATGACGAAGGGAAAGGGAAAGAAGTTTAATCTCTTTTTGTGTAAAGAACAAAGAAGGAAAATATTGTAGAGCCAGCTATGGGACATGTGCCAACTAGGCGGGCCCATAGCAAGTCCGTTACAATCGAATCCAATTTCCCTCCTTAATTACACCTTATTGAATCATAAAAGGAAAATATTTTAAAGCAATGTCCTAACATAGTAAGTCCTAAGAATGGAAAGTAATGCAAGACGGAATAGGCCCAACCCTTAGCTAGCATACACAACACTCCACCACGCTTTGCTCTCGCCTACTCCTCAAGTCGACAAAGTAGGAAAGCAGTCCAGAGACTCATCTTCAAGCATCCAAGATGCGTCATCAAGAGGCTGGCCCTACCAAGTGGCAAGTACTTAGTGACAATGTGGCTAGAAAGATTCTCCCTCTGCTTATCAATCAAAGAGGCAAGCATGGGAACATCTAGCACCGGAGGGCCCATTAGTGGTGGAGGAGGAGCATTAGAAACATGAGTTGGATCCCAAAGAAAGCTGCAAAGGCAAGAGACATGAAATCTCGTGTGCACCAAGGATCCATTGGGCAAGGCCAAATGTAAACAACCAGACTGATGCACTCAACAATGGGCTAGGGATCATGATAGCATTGAGCCAACTTAGTATTCTCTGCTTGAAACAAATTTTTTTTGAGCTCAGGAAGCACCAAAACATAAACAAGGTCACCCACCTAAAACTCCTAGTCATAATGGTTATTGTCATACACTTGTTTCTTGTGGTTCAAAGTTGAAGCCAAATTGAGTTTGAGCTGCCGAAAAATCTCATCCTGAGTCTGGAGCATGTAGTCAACCTTGGCCAAGGACGAATTGTGGGGCACATATGACAAAACTGTAGGGAGAGGGCGGCCATATACCACCTAAAATGGAATGAACCCAGCCTATGTTATACAACTATTCCGCCCAAGGAAGGAGCTGAAGCAACCGGCGGGGTTGATCCCCTACAAAGCATCTCTAGTACTGCTCCAAGCAATGGTTAACCACCTCAGTTTACCTGTCTGTCTGTAGGTGATAAGTGGTGCTCATACGAAGCTCAGTTCCTTAGAGTGCGAGGAACATCGATGATAACTGAGGGAGGAAGATCCGATCTCTATCTAACATAATGGTGCGAGGCATGCCATGCAACTTGGCGATCTCACGAACATAGAGATTGGCTACAATTTTGGTAGTGAATGGATGCCCTAGAGCATAAAAATGTACATACTTGGGTAGCCAATCCACAACCACCAATATCACAAATTTTCCCTACACCACTGCCAAGGCCTCTACAAAATCCATAGACACATTCTCCCAAACCTTATCAAGAATAGGAAGGGTCTGAAGTAAACTAGCTGGTGACATAGTAGTAGCTTTAAGAAGCAGCAACATAGTCTTGAACTACCCACCAGAGACCTTGCCATAAGAAGCTTTTACTGATCCACTTATATGTTCCGAAGGAACCCTTGTAGCCCGCAAATGGTGTATCAAGGAAATGAGAAGTAATGAACCATCGTAGATCTAAGGCATCCAGTACCCAAAGTCGCCCTTTCAAGAAGAAGAAGTCATCTTGCAACACAAAGAAGGGTGAGGCAGTTGGGTTCAAGTGAATCCGAGCAACCAACTCACGGGTGGATGAATCCTCCAAATAATCTCGCCGCAGCTTTGGAATAAATGGACAAGAAGGCATCTCGAGCACTAGGCATGAACCATCAGAAGTGCGTCGAGAGAGTACATTTGCCATAGTGTTCTCCACCCCCTTCTTGTACAGCAACTCATAATCATAACCCAATAGTTTACTGACGTAACATTGTCAAGCCAGATTGGACACCCACTGCTCGAGGAAATATTTTAAGGCCTTATTATCCATGCGGATGTGCGGATAAGAAAGTAGCAGCTGAGGAAGTAAGGGCACCATTTCATGACAGGATGCACTATGGCAAGCATCACTTTCTCATAAGCTGATTGGGACAGGGAGTGGCTAGAAAGTGTTTTGCTGAAGACAGCAATAGGCCGCTCATTTTGAAGTAGGACTGCACCAAGATCGGAATCTGAATCAACCGTCTCAACTACAAAGGAAAGACAAAAATATAGGAGAACCAACACTGGTGTGGCAGCCATGGCCCGCTTAGCCCTCTCGAAGACTTCTTGGGCTACCTTTGTCTTTATAAATGCCCCATCTTTAAGTAGTGTAGTTAGGTGCTAGCAATGAAGCCATACTAACTAATAAAGCGCTGATAATATCCTGTGAGTCCAAGAAATCTGCAATGTCCTTACACAATTGGGAATTGGCCAAGAGATCATAGCAGCCACCCTCAATGGGACAATAGCAACCGCTTTGTTAGAGATGATGTGGCCAAGGTACTCCACCGGTTCACTACCAAAGGAGCACTTAAGAAACAAGGAGTTAGCTAGTAAAATAGAGAAAATGGACCTGAGGTGCTCCAAGTGGACCACTCATGATGTATTGTAGATCAATATATCATTAAGGAAGACTAAGACATATCGTCGGAGAAAAAGGCGGAACAAGTCATTCATGAGGCTCTAGAAGGTGGCAGGTGCATTGGTCAACCCGAAGCATAAGACATCTCATTCAAAATTTTAGGTTTTAGCCTCGTCTCATATGTCCCCACTAAGGCAACCATCGGCGAATCTGAAAAGTGGTTGGTGATCTTCATGAATTCAGAATGGTATGCATGCAAGGTGGTGGTCTGGTTCAGGGTAGAGAGCATCTAGTTAAATTCCTGAAACTCGTTCTGACCAAAATGAACACAAAGTTCATTGGTGAAAGAGGGCCAAATCAGAATGAGGACTTCCTTCTCAAAGCTCTAGAACCATATAGAAGCATCGCCATCTAAGTGGAACGTGGCTATGCGCAGACGTTCAGCATCAGAATGTGTCCCTTGGTAGGCGAAGAACTTCTCCACCTTATAAAGCCACTACATTGGGTCTTCATCCCCATTATAGAAAGGAAATTGGGCCAGACGGGGTTCAGCCCCGCCACTAGGCACTCCACGAGACACAAAGTACTCCTCCTAGTCTTCCTCAAACTCATGGGACAACAACGTCATTGAGGCATTTAATTGAACACCTGGGAGGCCTCGTGCGTCCAGGCCTGCACGTCCCTCTTCCTTGACTGATCAAAAGTGCCAAAGCATACAAAATGGGGAGGAGGGTGCACATCTCTCTCTAACATTGTCTAAAGATCGAGAGCAACCTTCGTTAGTTGCTAAATTTGGGCGGTCATGATTTCAAACATGGAGAACATAGTGGAGATGTCCAAGTTTGCTACTAGTTTGGTGCTATCCTCCATGTTCTCCTTCTCTTTCTCGGGTTGTGTCTCCCGGGCTGTCGCTGGCTACTTGCCTCGTAGCATGGCTGATCGGCTATTGTCCTCCATGTTCTCCCTCGCACCAATGTTGTATTCTTGGATTGGAACACAAGCGGTGCCTAGCTTCAAGAGGAGGAAGGGGAGAAGATGACAATGGGAGAGGGAAAGAAGTTTAATCTCTTTTTGCATAAAGAATAGAGAAGGAAGAAGACCACCATATAAGGGAGGGCATGACTCCCTAGGAGGATGTAGCAGCTGTTGGACGTGCATCAACCGGGCAAGCCCATAGCCAGTCCGTTGCAATCGAATCTAATCTCCCTCCTTAATTACAACTTATTGAATCTTAAAAGGAAAATATTGTAAAGAAAAGTCTTTAGTAAGTCCTAAGAATGGAAAGTAATGTAAGATGGAACAAGTCTTACCTTGAGTTGGCATACACAACACTCATATGTTCTTACATTCTCTCCCTTTAGCTATCTCTTATCAAAACATTACATATTTGAAAATAAAAAAAACATTACAACTCTTAACATAGTGCATTGACTTTCACAAATTGTACAAAATATAACTTGACACAACAAAGCCTTAACGTAGACTCATTTAACATAAAATCATTTATTTGGAATTGAGCATGAAAAGCCTTTTACAACCTTGCACTTATCCTACACACTTAAAATCAAATTGACTTGTATAGTACTATTTATTCAATTATAAAGATAAGCACTTTAATTTTCATTAATCACTTTTCCCCCTTTTTGACATAAATAGATAAAACGTTAAATCAATAGTTAATAAAAAAACTCATTAAAGCACAATCAAGTTATTACCATCACTAAAAGATGTGAAAATAAATATTGAACAATCAAACCATCACATGTCCATCACTTATCATGTGTCATAGAGTGAGCAAGTAACGACACCTCCTACTCTTGTCCTCTCGGCAAACCATGTAAACTACGAGTTAGCTCACTCTTAGGTTGAAAGTCATATACATCAAATTGTAGAAATGTGAGCTCTCTTCTTTCACAACCAATCACATCATCAATGATTTCATGTGTCACTCTCATGTGAACTCCTCCAGCAACTCCAACAAGTGCAACATCATCCTCCAAACAGAGTGATGCATCTCACTGCCTAACTAACCAAGAGTAAACACTCTGACCGGATTTAGAGATAGTAGAAAAATACACCATCTAATATGGACAAGCCTCAATCCACTAGATAGCTATCTCTAACGTTATATAAACTGAACTCCTCTCACATCTAATCTTTCTCAACCTATTTGACCCACTGCTAGATGCCCTTGGGTCCCCTAAGCTTGATTCGATGGTCTTTTGTTTCATAGCTCTCCCATCTAGATTAAATGACAATAAAACAACCTAGGGCTAAGGATAAACTAGGAATAAAAAATTTAAGTAGTAAACATCCTAAAATTTCAAAAACTCGAGAGCCACAATTAAAATATTGAATTTTAATTAAACCCTAAAAATATTTTATGCCACAATGACTCCAAATTTGAACCTAAGGTAGACCTTAGTGAGTAGATAAAACTTTCTAACTTGATCAACTGTCAATATTGATCCAAAACACCTTATTGTGAAAAATCCCCAATTTTGTAGAAAAACTTGAAACTACTATTTATGTTTCATCAAATCTCAAGGTTAACGAGTTAAATCGCATGAAATTTTAACCAAAGCTAGATCAACCTATTTCAAACAATCATATGTGTTCAAACCTTTTGAAAATCCATTCAAAAATACCTAAAAATCAATTTTTTTAAACTTACATTGGCTTAAATGGAAAAGTTGGATTTTATGATGAAAACATGTTGTTTCTTGCCCACAATTAACAGAAATCACCTCTATTTGCATTTAAGCACTCACTGGGTAAGGTTGGAGTAATATCAACATGAAATGAAATGAGATCAAATTTAAAATGGAGCTTTGGCATGAAAAACTCTACTAGCAATCAATTGTTTTCATCGATCAATTGATCTTGAAATAAATTTGATTTTTCATTTTTTATAAATACTAAAATTTAAAAAAATTAAAAAATTTCTGATATAATTCCAATAAATTTCTAAAAAAGTTTCAAGACATTTCCCATCAAAATGAAAATTTTCTGATATTCATAATTTAAATGAAAAATCAAACATTGAAAATAGCAAAGTGGAGCTCTTTTTGACAATCAACTTTTAATCTATGAGCATCTATAGATTATGTTCATTAATACCTTACCTTATATCAGTTAACCTCATTGGTATGTAATTATAAATTTTATTCTCTTCTTTTTGACATTTTAATCCTCTTTTATTAGTTTTTGAAGATAAAATACTAATATAGTCAATTCTTGTCTCTTTTAATCTTGAATCTCGCAAGATCACTCTTAACCAAACTGACAAATTATTTTAGACCCTAGTAAAGTCTAATTTCACATTAAGTTGAACTCATAGATGACTCTTATGTTCTTTTTGGGTTTCCACAAAAAATTCTTATGTGTTTTGTTTGTTGATTTGGTAGCAAATTTATTTTTAGAACACAATGAAATTAGGCACATTAAATTCAACAAAATTTGGATTTCTTTTGTTTGAAGGGGAAGATACATTTTGTAACTTAATTGTGAATTTTAGGCACTTTATTTTTCTTGGTTTGTCTATGCTAGACACATAGTACACAATCCAACAATTGATAGCTAAGGTTATTTGAACAATTCTGAGAATTTTCCCGTGTGATTAAAGCTTAATTTTGATTTTTGTTGCCATGAGATTCAAAAATATACTTAGCTTGTCACTATATGTTTCAAATTTTGTTGTTGTTGGGAATAATCACATTTTTGATGTGTTGAAGATGCTTAGAGCCAAAACATTGAAACATGATAATTATCAAATTGTGCATGAAAAATCCTTATGTACGGTCAAAAATATTGTGATGCTTGAGAAAAGTTAATTGTTGGAACAGGAATTGAAATTTTCAAATTCAAAACTGAAATGATTTGTCAAATGTGAAGAAAAACTTGATAAAATTCCCTCATGTGGTCAATTTGGATGTGACAAAGTGGGTTAGGGTATGTGGGACAAAAGAATAAAAACTCCCAATGAATCACTAAATTTATTAATGCTAAAAACTTGAATGATCATGGTGCTAGTATCTCAAATTCTGTACTTTTGGTTGGAATACAATTAATTAAGAAGGATCTAGTAACTAAAATTGAGTGAAACAAGAACAAATCAGTGAGAAAACCACAAGTTGTGAAAGATAACATTAAAATTGACTTGCTTAGATAGATCACATAGATGAGAAGAAGTTTAAGGGAACTTAGTGCAAAAGTTTAAAATCTTAGACATAGGGCTCACACACATGTTTCACTAAGTTTTTTTTTATAAGTTTGATCATAATAGTTATCACAAGAAAGAACAAAAGGTTAATGAAAAACTCTTGAGAATTCTAAACAGGATAAAAATCTAAGTGAAAGTCAAGACTTAGTGAAAACTGAGACAATTTAAGTAAAGAAGGATATGAAATGTCTTGTAGTGCACACATCCATAAAAAATCAACTCTCTCACATGTGGTATCTAGATAATGGATGTTCAAAGCACTTGACTAATGACAAATCAAGGTTTAATAATTTGGTAGAGAAGTATGATAGCCAGGTTACCTTTGGATATGGAAGTATGATAAAAATAGATGGGATAGGTATTTTGAAAGTTTCTGGAGTACCTAATTTTGATATTGTTTTGTATGAGAGTGGTTTGAAAACTAATCTTTTGAGCATTAGTCAAATTTGCGACTCTAATTTTTTTGTCAAATTTAAAAAGAAAACTTATTACATTATTGACAAATTTGAAATGACTTGATAATTATTATTTGTTTGATCTTGTTTATTTTAAAAATTTGTCCTTGTTTGATAATACTTGTGGCATCAAATATTAGGACATGTAAATTTCATAGATTTGACAAAAATAACAAAGGAAGGGAACATTGTAGGTGTTTCTATTTTTAAAATCCATGAAAACTTTGTATGTGGTGCTTGTTAAAAGGGTAAACAATCAAAATCCCATAATAAATAGTTAAAACATGTGATAACTTAGTAACTATTAGAATTGATACACATGGACCTTATAGGACCAATGCAAACAGCTAATTTGGGTGGTAAAAAGTACATCTTGGTAATGGCAGAAGACCTATCAAGATTTACTGAGTAGTGTTTCTTAGAGAAAGTTCTCATGCTTTTGAAACATTTAAAACAATTGCCCTTACCATACAAAACACAAGTGCCTTGAAAATCCAAAACATTAGAAGTGACAGAGGTGGTGGATTGACTAAATTCATTTTTAAAGAATTTTGTTAAAAACATGGAATTCATCATGAGTTCTCAGCTCATAAAACTCTAAAACAAAATGGGATAGTTAGAAGAAAGAATAGGACTATTCAATAAATGGCTAGGGATATGCTAAATGAAAAGAATTTTACTAAATATTTTTGGGCAGAAGCTATAATTAATGTAGCTTACACCCTCAATAGAGTCTATTTAAGACTTTGCACAATCCAAACTCCTTACAAGTCGTGGAGAGGTAAAAAAACCCCACTGGAAAATACTTTAGTCTTTAGAAGACCTTGTCATATCTTAAGAGATAGGGAAGCATTAGGAAAAATTGATAGTAAGAGTGATGATGAAAATTTTCTCTGTTATTCTCTCACAAGTAGGGTATACATCGTTTTTAACAAAAAAAACTCAAAGTGTCATGGAGTCTTTTCATGTGGTTGTGAACGATGCAAAAATTTTGAAAATCAAAATAGTCAACATGGGAAAGGAAAGCAAAAAGTTGATAATTGTTATGACTTGCATGATTTAGCTAATGTGTTTAGTGATGTATATAATGAAGAACAAGAATAGGTGAAATTTCATGATGATCGTATGCATGACAATAAAGTCAAAGAAGAATAGGAAGAACTACAAGTTCAAACTAGTTAAGTACCTAACTATGCTAAAAAAACCATCCAAAAACCAATGTGATTGGTGACATCAACGAAGGAGTGAGGAAAAGACATCAATTAGAAAAACAAATAAAATTTTCTTGTTATGTATCTCTTATTGAACCAAAGAAGACTGATGATGCTTTTCTGGAAAAGAATTGGATAAATGCAATGCAAGAGGAACTAAGACAATTTAATAGGAATGATGTTTGGCTTCTTGTCCCTAGACCTAAGCAATGTAATGTCATGGGTACAAAATAAATTTACAAAAATAAGATAGATGAACAAGGTAATGTGGCAAGAAACAAACTAAGATTGGTTGCTCAAGGCTATATACGCGTAGAAGACATTGATTTTGATGAAACTTTTGCTCCTGTTGCTCGACTTGAATCTATTAGGTTGCTTCTTTGCAATGGCTTATTATTTAAAATTCAAAATTATTAGGTGGATGTCAATATTACTTTTCTTAATAGAAACTTGAAAGAAGAAGCCTATGTCGAACAATCTAAGGGTTATATTGACCTTCATCATCCTAATTATGCATATAAATTTAAAAAAGCTTTATATGGATTGAAACAAGCTCCACAAGCATGGTATGATAGACTGACATAGTATTTGATAGAGTAGGGTAATATGAGAGGAGGTCTTAACAAGATATTGTTTGTAAATAAATACGGAAAACATGTTGTGATGGCATAAATCTATGTGGATCACATCATATTTGGCTCTACAAATGATAAGCTTGCCAAAGCTAGTGCAAAAGAGATGAACAATGAATTTGAAATGAGTATGGAATATTTACTAACTCATTTTCTTCGTTTACAGGTACAACAAACTGATTCTGGACTCTTCATCTCACAATCAAAGTTCACTAAAGATATGGTGAAGAAAATTGGACTTAAATATGCAAAACATGTCAAGACACCTATTGTAACATCCCTGATTTTTCTTGTTGTTTTTTTGCAATTTTTTACAGTTTTCTGCTCGTATTTTAATGAAAAATTTGATGCTTCAGCATATCCATATTTGTAATATTCATGAATGCATGAGTTGGGCGCAACATTTAGTTGTAGGTCATGGGCCTTGACGCAACCCATAAATTTTTTTGGCTCAAAAATCAAACGAAACGCGGGAGAACAGAAATGGGAAGAAAGGAAGGGATGGAAAAAAAAGAGAAAAAAAAATTTAAATAGAAAAAACCGATGGCCCAACTCGATGGGATGAACAGTGTTGTTCCTCTTCACTGTATGAGGCCGGAGGGGCTGCTGGTACCAACCGCCAGCTTCCGCGCCACTGGCCTTGCCCTGGGGATGCCATCATCGCCTCAATGGTGTGGTCCCGCCAGTCGTCGCCTCTTCCTCCCATTTCCCATTTTGGACAAGTGACCCCCTTATCAAATTTTTGTGGGATTTGCAACCGCCTCCTACTGCATGGCCGCAAGCTCGTCGCCATGGCTTCACCCCGACCTTGACCACCTCCTGACACCTCCGTCCTGGCCTCCCCACCGCCGCTCTTTTCCTTCGTCCCCATTTTAGTTTGTAAACTGCCATTTTTTGCCCGGTTCGCCACAGTCGTCGACAGCATAGCCTTCAACTCGCAACCATAGTTCTGCCTTGGCCATAGCGACCTTCAACCACTATTGTCTCGGCCTCCCCGCGCCTCCGTCGCCGGTGTGAGGTAAAAACTATTTTGCGCCAGTCTTTTCCATTTTTTTGTTCGTTGCGAGCTACGGCTATGCCGCTGGTCGCTGGCCACCGCCGATGGCCTTTGGCCCTCTCCCAGTTCGGTGACGGCAAGGTTGCCGCCCTGGCAACAACCCAGACCGCCGTCCTGGTCCAAACCGCTGCCTCCCCAGGCCTTTCACTCCTCCTTCTGCCATTTTTCCGATATAGAGATATCATTTTTCTTCCCCTTTTTGTTTTCTTTGGCTGTGAATAGCTGGAGGAGATCGGACTCACTATCGCTGGCTCCGCCTCGGGCCGATGACGACAGTTAGCCACCACTCTTGCGGCCATTTTCCTCTCCTCCGCCACCCCATTGCTCTGCTCATTCCAAAATGCAGAGACTGGCCTGATTTAGTCTAGCGGTGTCAATTCGCCACCGCTAGCTTCTAGATGAACTCCTCTCTATGTCCATCTGGCTCACCGTAGTGTGCAATTTCTGGGTCACCACCTTATTCCAAGTTTGGCCTCTAGTCCCGTTTGGCCATTCAATGACTTGCGATGTGTGTCTGCCGCCCCAACTCGGCACATTGTCACTCCAATTAAGTCAGGTCTCTTCGTTTCTTTGACTGGGTGCTCTGTCGCCTGGCATCGGCTAGCAGACGGCTACGGATGTTGGCTTAACCCAATATTGCCAAGGGTCCGCCGCTCCCGGCCTCCTCTGCATGTCTTCTGCACACACGAGATGCCCCTAAACTCTGGGGTACATCTCTGGCTTCCACTGTTGGTCCTCACTCCAACCGAAGCCAACGTGCCTAGCTTGATATTGCGCGGACATGGGCCACATGTCCGACTGACATGGGCTTTGCCCCGGCCCAGTGACGGCAAGGGCCAGCACTTCTAGCCCGATTCTACCTTTGCACCGCACCCTCACTTTTGTTATGCATGATCTAAAACCTACAAGAAAGAGTTCCCGAATTCCGATTCGTCCAAGGGGAAGTAAAATTGTCAGCCATTAGACTTAGTCCATCGAAGGCTACACCGATGTCGTGCACATATCCTCCACCATAAGCTGTACTTCATGCACAACCATCCGTACGATGATTTGGTTGTGAGTAGCATTTAGAAATGATGCCGCCTTTGTTAGCCACCTACACCGGGCCTTAGTGCCTCAACATGTGTTTATGGAATGGCTCCACCACTAGCCAATATGGCTGTTAAAGCCCTCCTCTGTCTGTGAGTATACAACCAAGCCCTCCGCTATGTTGTGAGGCTTCGACAATGCGAAATTGTCACTGCTGGATGTAGTCCATGGTCTATTTTTACATTTGTAGCCAACAAGTGTTTTAAAATGTTGGCCGACCTCCAATTAGTCACCTCCTATTCTGTGGTCGCTTTCGCCATCCCTAGTGGCACGACCTTGTGCCCGGTCGCCCTAGTGCGCCCAGTCTTATGCTTTGAGTGAAATTAATCTAACCTTATTGAGATTAATTTCATCATCTCTGAAAATCCTCGGGACAACAACGACTCTCTCAGTGTGATGTTTTTGGCCGCCTATTCCGCTATCAAGGCCGGCACCATTGTTTGCTCACCATCAAACTCACATGGATTACGAGGTAGGCAACCTTGAACTCGTAATTTCTTAATAGAATGCTTTGATTGTGTAGTAGCATGCTAGGAGTTTATAATTTAATTCGTTGCATGATGATGATGATTTAAATAAGCATGTTATATGTATGTTAATTGTGCATATGTTAGTGGAGACTAAGGATACTGTAGTAAGTTATGAATTATATGTATGTGATCAGAGCGTGTGATAGATGTTCGTTTGTGGGCTAGTGGACTATGGTCGATGGACACAATTATTGGCATTTGATTATAAGTTTTTCGAAGGGGTATTTCAAGGATTATGAAGTGGAAATTACAACGGTATGTTGGGTGAGGAAAGACTTATGAATGACGGGCGAAGGTTGGACATTATGAGATTGGAGGATCAGTTCAGATTAAGTTGGAGGGTATGATGGAACTACGAGTAAGAGACTTAGGAGATGCAAGAACTTCGATGACGTAAGATTCAGAGTGATTTTGGGGGCTTGTGAGTTAGTACGAGATAATAACAAAATTGTACACGCATAATGTACATAATAATAATTGTAATGAAAGATTAATAAGTAAGAAATTAGTAAAGGTTTGATGCCTTAATTTAGATCTAAAGGGTTTCCTTGAGGAGTTGGAGTAAGGCGATCTGGCTCTAAGGTGAATGGTGGGAAATGTAAGGTTGTAAGTAGATGATAGTAAGAATATACTGGTATGGAGTTCAAATTTGACAAATAAGACTATGCAGAGATCCGTAAGGTTGTAAGTGTAAGGGTGGGGGATGTGCTAAGTAAAAGTTGCTACCTTTATGGATTGGAACTTTAGAACGGGTGTATTTCTAGCCTTCTTGGCTGAAGAATGTAAGACGGAAGTAGTTTTAACCATAATTGTACATGCATAAGTTACCTTATATGAACTTGAATGATAAGTAACCATAAGCTGATAATGTTGGGAGTTGAGACTGAGATATTCGACTGATTATGTTCCATTTTTTGAGCCAGTCGATCAGTAATTGACTTAGTGTCTTTCCAGGTCTAGCCATGGTGTTATCCTGTGGGATTTAGTCTTGGTGCTGTATTTTGGCCCAAACGTTTGATGCTCTGTTGAGAGCGCTATAAGTTTCTGCCCTTCGGGGGCTCTGTATGTTTTCTGCCTACAGATGACACTGTATGTTCTGCACAAGAGTGGGACTATAAGATTCCTGGCCAAGAGTGGCACCGTATGTTTTTTCGCCCTTAGTTGGCATTGTATGGCCCCAGAGAGTGGGCATTTGCCGCTCAGGTAAGAAGTATCATGAACCTGCTCTTATCTATTTGATCATGTGCCCCATGAGCATAGGTGTGCCTTGCCTTTGGAAGAGTCTATGGCATCTAGTTACTCCACAAAGGTTAAGGTGATGCCCTAGTCGCTTTCCCTTCCTTTCGGACACTTGAGCTTATTAATTGTAATGAGCTTCAGTTGTCGGTAGTATGTGTACGACAGTAAGAGTAAGTTTTATGCATCAAATTTTGAGTAAGTAGTATGTGTAAGATTCCGAGTAAGTGTAAGTGTGAGCTTCTAAGGAAGACATAAGTGTACGTTTATGTGTAAGAGTAGGATTGTAAGAGTAAGGTTGTAGAAGTAAGTTCGTATGAATAAGGTCATACGAGTATGTGAATGTTGTAAGTGTAAGTGTACGATTGTACGAGTAAGTTGGTAAGACTTGATTCAAACTGTAAGTGTAAGTGTAAGAGTATGCTACAAGAGTAAGTGTAAGTTCAGCTAGTACGACTGTATGTGTGTAAGATACATTATTTATGCTAGATGCACTTCTTGCTTCAGGTGTGATTGCTTGAATGCATCTATTTATGAACTTGCAAAGTTCATTGATTTATTTCCCCTACTGGGTATTTTCCTACTGAGTATGAAAATACTTACCCTATTTTTTTAGCCCCTTCGTCCGGAGGCTTTTCCTGGTTATTTGATAGCTTCTTAGTCTGGACTATTCCCCGTGGTGGGCTATTTTTCCTCAACTTGAAGCACAGCGAGATCGTAGTGAGTCTTTGGGGATTTTAATGCCATGACCTCTTGTATTATTTAAGGTGAGAATTAGATGTATTATTTTCTGGACTTGTGTATATATGTATGATTTAGAATTCAAACTGTTGAAGAACTTGTACTCAGAGATGCCTGGGAGGTTTTTGTTTTAAAGACCATGGTCATGGCAGGTTTTACTTTTATATTTTTGTTTCGGGTCATGCCTGAGAATGTTGGTTTTGTCATGTGATGAATTAATTTACGAAATTGTTTTCACATGTTTTGAATTTTATTGTCTAATTTGTTTTACATCTGTATTTCAAAATATAATATTTACAAAAATTTTAATTAAATGTAAGGAAAAACCTCGGGCATGACAGTTGCTATCAGAGCCTAGGCAATCTAATTACAAGTTTATAACAGTTGCAAGTCCAGAGTTGTGGCACGTAAGAGTAAGTTAAAGATTAGTTGGAGGGAATCTAGGTATAGATTTTTCCTCTGATTTTGCTTCTTTCTTAATGTAAGTAGAGTCAAGTTGGAGTTTAGTAATTGTGGAGAGTTTTCAATTGTTAACTCTCTTTTTTGATGCCTACGGAGAGAGCCGAAGGCAGTCATGGTGCAATTTGAGAATATGAAGTAGTTGTTGAAGGTTGTATATTTTGATGATCGGAGTGTGGTTAAGGCCACCTACTAAATTTGGGAATATCGTTTTGGTGACCTTCATTTTGGAAGGGTTGATGTTCCTTTTATTGTTTGTAAAGGAGAAGGTCAGGAATGGAGTTGAAATCTGCTTCATTATCTTTTGGTGAGTTTGTTTGAGAAGTCATTCATGGATTCAATCTAGAACAGTTGAGCTTTGCTAAGGATATTCCCTATATGTTTCCCTGATGACTTATCAAGGTTTCTGTCTGAGGAAAGAAGTGGAGTTAGTTGGGAATTAGTGCCTTGTGCACTCCCTATCTCTAGGGCATCATGGATGATGACCTGTTAGAATATGTTGAACAAAGAGGAAAGTTAGTAGAACTTGTGGTGAAGAACTGCACTTGACCGAGTGGATTTCCTTGTGGATTATGTTAGTTTTGCCTACGAAGAAAGTCCTTGCGGTCACGCATTGACTACCAAATGCTAAACTGGGTGACTTTCAAGAATAAGTCTCTTGCCCAGGTGTGATGACTTTTATCATAAGTAACGATCAGCCAGGAATTTTAATGATTGACTTGAATTGTAATTATGAGGTTTAGGGTTTGGAACGAGGATATTTTTATAACAATATCGCAGACTACATAGGATGATTACGAGCTTTGAAAGAGGTCATTGTGGACTGGTTGATGAAGTAATCGTCCGCTCTACCATTTGATCAATGGTTGTTCAGAAATGAGGAATCTGATAGTAGAGAACTTGAAGTGTGGTTGTGCCTTCGATTTGAAGGGCTCTTTCGATTTCTTGTTATTTAGTGAGTTTTTTTATGATAATGGCTCATTTCGGTAGTGGAATGACCTCTGTGAGCCTTTAGTGGAAGATATTGTTATCATCGACTATGTGGATGAGGTGAGCATCATATCTCCAATTTAAATTGGTTTGGCACTATGCGGATAACTTGAAGTTAGCTAGAGAATGGTTGCAGACAATGTAAGGCTGATGAAAGATACATATGGAAGGTGAATGGATCTTGAGTTGAGGTTGGCTATTGTGTGTTTTTACACATCTTCCCGGTGAAGAGAATTATTTCATTCTAAGTAAGAGGGAAGTTGAAACCTAGAGGAGTAGGTCCTTTCAAGACTCTTGATTAGATGAGACAAGTAACCATGAAGTTACCCTATGACCTCAACTCACTGAAGTGGGCGATGATCACTTCTTTGTTATATGAGGCACTTTGATAAAGCTTCATCTTGGCTTAACTGTTGAGGAGCGCTTATATTAGACATTGGCAATCGAAAGGAGGTTTTGAAGAATAGGATTATTCCTATGGTGGAGAGCTTGTGGTGATGCAATTTTTCCCATAATGGTGATGTGGCATGTTTTTGTGGATTTGAGAGAGTTATATCCTAAGGTGTTTCTTGTTTCAATTTTATGTTGAATGTTGATTGTAACATCCCCAATTTTTTTGTAATTTTTCTGCAATGTTCTATAGCTTTCTACACGTATTTTCGATGAAGAAATTTGACGCTTCGGTGTATCCGTATTTGTAATATTCATATCCGTAAGAGTCGGGCGTAGTGTTTAGTCGCAGGTCATGGACCTCGACGCATCCCAAAAAACTTTTTGGTGCAAAAATTGGACAAGACGCGGGAGAACAGAAACCGGAAGAAAGGAAGAGATGGAAAAAAAAAGGAGAAAAAAAATAAAATATAAAAAACTGAAGGGGGTGTTGGCGCCTCTTCACTGTGTGAGGCTGGAGGGGCTGCCGGCCGCCGGCTTCCGCCCGCCTGGCCTTGGCCTGGCGATGCCACTATGACCTCCATGGTGTGGTCTTGCCGGCCCCTGCCGCCTCTTCTTCCCATTTTCCATTTCGGCCCAGTGACCCCCTTTCCAAATTTTCGCCGGATCTGCCGCTACCTCCACCTGCATGGCTGCCAGCTCGTCGCCACGGCTTCGCCCCGGCCATGACCACCTCCCGACACCTCCATCTCAGCCTCCCTGCCACCTGCCTCCGCTCTTTTCCTTCCTCCCTATTTCAGTTTGTTAACTGCCATTTTGACTGATTCGCCGCTGTCGTCGAAGGCATGGCCTCCATCTCGCTGCCATAGTTTCGCCCCAGCTGGAGCGACCTCCGACCACTGTCATCACAGCCTCCCCGCCCTTCTGTCACCGGCATGAGGTGAAAACAATTCCACCTCTTCTTTTCCATTTTTTTTGTTTGTTGCGAGCCGCGGTTTTGCCGCTAGTCGCCGACTTAGAATCCTAGGTCTCTCTACCATTTATCCTCGTGACTCTTTTAATGACTTTGAGCTGTCTGCAACTGCTCCCAAATAAGTTGAATCTTCACCACTGATTGTTGCACAATCGCTGTCCTGGTTAGGAGATGATCTCCAACCTCACTCCAACAAAGGAGAAATCGGCAAGGACGTCCATACAATGCCTCAAAAAGAGCCCTCTTGATACTAGCTTGCTAACTATTTTTGTAGGTAAACTCCACCAATGTCATGTGTTGCTCCCAACTACCCTTCCACACAAGGATACATGCTCGAAGCATATGCTCTATGGTGAGGATAGTCCTCTCAGATTGCCCATTGGTTTGAGGATGATAAGCTAGGCTAAGATGAGTCTTCATCCCCAAAGCCTTCTGAAAACTTTGCCAAAACATGGATGTAAATCAAGGATCTCGATGGAAAACTATAGATACGGGAACTCCATGTAACCAAACAATCTCCTTCACATATAGTACTGCCAACACATCCAAAGAAGTGGCCATCCTCATTGCAATGAAGTGTTCCAACTTAGTGAGTTGATCAATGATAACCACACTGCACATTACCAATGGGCTATCTAGGAAGCCCTAAAACAATGTCCATAGCAACATTCTCCCACTTCCATTCTGAATAGGTAGAGGTTGCAGCATGCCTCTAGGATGACGATGTTTCGCTTCCACTTGTTGTCATGCCAAGCACTTAGACACAAATGAAGCAATATCCGTCATCATTCAACTCCACCAAAAAGTATGCTTCACATCATGATGCATCTAGGTTCCTCCTAGATGGATGGAGAACTTAAAGTGATGTACCTATGAAAGAATGCACTCCTTTCTCTAAGGAGTTTTACACACACAACAATCATCGAAAAGTTAAGCTTCCATTGGCCCTTTCTTCAAAATCAATCACCACTTTCCCTTGCAACTTAGCATCATGGCTTGAATTTCCTTATCCACCTTTTGTGCATCCACCACCTCATCAACCAAATCTGAGTTTTTGGAAAGATTAGCAAACCACTTGCTTGTATCTTCTAAAGCTAACTCCAGTTTGAGCTCAATGGCCTCTTCATAAAAATATCATTCTTGCACACGAACACAAGCTACCAAAGTGGCTAATTTTCTACTCATGGCATCCGCCACCACATTAGCTTTTTCGGGATGATAGGAAATAGTGAAGTCATAATCCATAAGGAATTCTAACTATCTTCTTTGCCTCATGTTCATGTCTCTTTGAGTGAAGAGATACTTCAAACTCTTGTGGTCAATGAATACATCAAACATCTCACTATAGAGGTAGTGCCACCAAATCCTCAATGTAAACACAACTACCGCTAACTCTAAGTCATGTGCAGGATAGTTTCACTCACACTCTAAGCTGACAAGAAGCATAAGCTATTACTTTCCCATGTTGCATCAACACACAACCCAAGCCTCTTAGAGAAGCATCATTATAGACCACAAATCCTCCATTACCCGAAGGTAAAACTAAGACCGGCGCTGAAGTAAGCCTCTTCTTCAACTCTAAGAAAAATTCCTCACATGCTTGACTCCATTGAAACTTCTCATTCTTCCTTCTAAACTTAGTCATAGGAATAGCAATGCGAGAAAAGCCTTTGATGAACCTCTAATAGTATCCCGCACAACCTAGGAAACTTTGGACATCAAAAGCATTCTTTGGTTGCTCCCACTTCAAGACTGTCTGCACCTTGGATGGATCAACTGCTATGCCATCTTTGGAAATGACATGGCCTTGAAATTGGACATATTCTAACAAACTCACACTTGTCTAACTTAACATAGAGCTTGTGATCTCTCAAAGTTTGCAAGACAATCCTCAAGTGCTTCTCATGTTCTTCCTTGCTAGCTGAATGGATCAATATGTCATCTACAAAAATAATGACAAGCTGATCTAAATAAGGCCTATAAACTTTGTTCATCAAATGCATAAAAGATGTTGGTGCATTGGTGAGACCAAATGGCATAACCAAGAACCCGTAATGCTTGTAATGTATTAAGAAAGTTGTCTTAGACACATCTTCGGGTCGAATATGGAGTTGATGGTAGCCCGACCTCAAGTCAATCTTGGAAAACACTTGAGCTTGTTACAACTGATTAAACAAATCATCAATACATGGCAAAGGATACTTGTGTTTTATTGTTACCTTGTTCAACATTCAATAATCAATGTAAAGCCTAAGGGAAATATCTTTCTTCCCGACGAAGAGAACCAGTGCGCCCCAAGGAGATGCACTAGGCCTTCTGTATCCCCTATCCATCAAGTAGATGCGAGGAAGAGTACCTCAAATGGGTTCTTTTATGAAGGAAATTATTTAGTTTCATAACATAGTAAAAGAAAAGTTGTGTTTTGTTATAGTTGTTGGTAGTAGTTGTGCATAACTAATGTAGATGTAAAGAATGATATTTGATTAAGAAATTTGTTAGGGAAAAATGACTTTTACTGTGATAATCTAAACTTTATTTAAATTTCACAAAATCATGTCCAACATTCTCTACAAAACACATTGATATTAGATATCATTTTATTCGAGATTTTATTTAGGATAAAATTCTAACTTAGAACATATTTTAAGAGAGTTCCAATTAGTTGATCTTTCTACAAAACCTTTGGATTTTAATAGGTTAAAAAAGTCATCATACTTGCTTAATGATAATAGTTTCATAAAAGATATTTGCCCCTTGAAAATTTTTTTGGGATAATGAACACAAAAAAAACTATTTTTTACTTGTGAAAAAAAATGAAGAAAAATATAAAACAAGTTTTGTGTTTTCAAATATATAGTTGGAATGTTAGTAGCACACACTTGAATTGTGAAGTATAGTCAGTCACACATGTAATGCACGATGAGTACAATCTTAAGCCAAGAGGACTAATTGATGATCAAATGAGTAGTGTTTTAAGATTCATAATAATTCTTAATGCACAATTAATTTACTAAAAGGCTTAGTACTTATTATGGGAATTCAGGATTATTTATCAGGATAAATGTATAATATGGTTGCTTTACTTGTCTAATCTGATGCTATAAAGTATTATAAGGTAGTTTAGTTGTTTGGATTTCTTTGCATGCAGAATGAGATTTGATATATTTATGTTTTCTTTAAATACCTTATGTAAAACATTGTCATCAATAGTTCTCATAAAGATGGAGAGGGCTACCTACATGAGAAATCTTGTGTTAGTGAAAAAACTGTCATCCCCTTGACATTGCAAAAGGCATAGAATTGAAAAAAATATATAGTACAAGGCCAGAAGGACTAAGAATAAGCCAATAAAAACCCATAACATATGCAAAGAAAGAAAAAGCCAAATATTTGAAAATGGCAAAGGGCATAAGCAATGACAATAGAAGAAATAGAATTTTGTATTGATGCTGATATCTTTTACTTATTCAATGTATGTCAATGATGAAACAAAATGTAAGCATGGGCCAAGTTTTTCCACAGACTCATTGGCCAACGTAGTAGAAGAGAAAAGTTCTTTTTGACTATATTATCCATTGATATCCTAATAATCATTTTGAATGAGTATGGCATAGTTTTTTACTTGAGGTAAAACACTTTTGCATCTCTTTTTATTATGAAACTTGGAACCTAAAATATTGATTCTTTAGTCAAGTGGCTAATAAGATTATGTTATACTAATGTGGGATACACATGTTATATTATTCTAAAAGTTAGAGAGTATGTTCACACGATACTGCTATATGATCAACACACTTTGATTTCAATAAAAATTTTCAAAAAATGATTCTACTTTGAATTGATTCTTGTTGGGATTTCAAATTGCTTACAAGTTTTTTTCTCTTCATTATTGTCTTCTTTACCTCTATTTCCTTTTGTCTATTTGTGACAGAAAGAGGGAGAAATTTAGGTTGGGTGAAACCATAATGCATATTGAGGGTAGAGTGCTAGCCGAGAGCATAATAAGAAGACCTACACTTAATTGATAAAAAGAGAAAAATCTTGTTTTGGTTACAACTTGATTAATTTTTTGCTTACTTTAACATTTAAATTTTGAATTTACTTATTTATTGGAACTGTATTACGCGGGTATGTTCCTGTTTGTGATGTGCAAGTGAATTTTAGGTTGAAGTTAACACCACAATAGGACTAGAGAGTTATAGATTAATGGGGGCAGTCATTGTCATTATTTGATAATCTGTCAAAATCTAAATATGCAGTATACAGTTGTAATTTTTATTTTTTAGATGATGGGTTATAATGTTTTGTCACGAAAAAACCAAATAGGGAGATTTTAAGAACATAAGTGTCCTTAGGTTATATATTGGTTTATTTGTGTAATCAAAACAATGTCATAAATGTGTATTTTTATTCCGTTTAAGTCTAAAGTTGGAGTAAAATGAAGACTCAAATCCATGTTTTGATAGGTAAAAACGAGCACATATATGACATTCACACACTTTAGGGTAAAAAAAACCTTAGGTTATTAAAAATAAAAATCTAGTCAGAGTAAATGATCACTACTGTAGAACTATGGATCAGTTTTGAAATGTAGAAAACTCAAGCTAACATTGTTGATATGTCGATAGCATCATAAAAGTGATCAATTGGCAACTGAAAATACCCTTTTTTACATTAGCTAAGCGTTTACTGACCAATCATTGACTTTATAGATCCATCAATTGAAGAGTAGTATCCTAATAAGAATAGGGACAGATCGCCCTATGGAATAATCGATCAATGGAGCATAGAGTTGCCCAATTTATAATTTTTTTATTTTGTTAGATTCCTAGTTGAATAAATATTCTTTTTAAGACTTGGGTAGTATGCAAAAATGACTAGAAATGTGAGGAAGGTATGAGAGAAGGGTTTAAAAAATTAGTTAGCTTGTGTGGAGCTTCTCTAATGGATTTTTGAGATAATTAGTTTTCTAGGGTGAGATTTGGTCTACCTTAATCATAAGAGTAATTAGAGGTGAGCTTAGTGCACACAAAAATATGTGAGACATGGTGTTCATTGAATTTTTTTGCTGAGAAGATAAAGGACAAAGAAGATTCATTTTAAAGAAGGAGGTGAAATATCTACATTGATCGGAGAGTACAAAGAGGAGGAAAAGATCAAACTATTGTGGGTAGACAACCAAGGAGTAGTTGATTAAGAATTAAAAGTGGTGTGAAGAACTGACATAAAAATTCTCTTGTGTTACATGGTGATTTAATTGCAAATTTGTGTTCAAACACATAGGAATTAGGCACATTAAATTTAGAGAAAATCTATTTTTATTTTGTTTAAAAATAGGAAGATAAATCTTGTAACTTAATGGTGAGTTAGAGGCACTTTATTTTTCTTAGTTTGCATATGCTGCATACATTGATCACCAACCAACATCAATGACCAAGGTTCAATGAGCTTTCTCACTATCACGAAGGACCGATGTGTCAATAGATATGCAGATTGCCATTAGCACTAACACCAACGCTTTGATGGGTTGACTTATAGTAGTTCGGTCTGTGTTTTTGAATTGATCTATTTCTAAGGCCATTTGTTGTAAGATATCAAAATTTAGGTAATTTTCCTTTTACTCAATCATGCTAATTAACTTTGTACATGGTTGGTTTATCATTATATGTTCTTAATTAGAGTTATTTCCGGCCCTATCTCTTGCTTGAATCATGGTGTTAGACAATGTCTATGTGTAGGGTGAGGACCTTGTTTGGTAGTAAGATGAGAGTCCTCAAAGGCTGGGGATGGAAAGAAATGTAAGGGCTAAGGAGGTTATGGTAGAATATAATCCCTATGCATCAGGAAAAGTAGTTTGCATAGGACCCATTGTTTTCTTGTTGTTGTGTTTTCCCTCTAGTAGACTGTTGTTGCATTCTCCAGGCTTGGTGAAGGGCAGCCCTTGTTCCCCTTGTTGTGAATAGCGGAAGCAAGAGGTGAAGGTTTCTGGTAAGATGCTTTTTATATGAGCATTCTTGCTATGTTTTGAACCGGGAAGTTCTCAAACTAATTTTGGTTTAGTGACTTTCTCCCCTACGTGTTCTGCTTGTTTCCCTCACAGCATATTGTTTTTACAATTCTTTTCTAGGTAAATCCTTGATAGATACTACTGCCCTTTATAGCTAGTATATTGACTTCTATTGCTCGAATACTAGAATTGGAATTACCGTGAGTGCTTCTTACACTATTTGTGGTTCCTCATTTTATGGAAATTCTATTGTCTTTGTTTTGGTTTCCGTAATCACGTCCCACCCTTTTGCATCGGAATTCAGTGGAAGCATGGGTTTATTTATTCCAGTTTATACAATGATAAGCTACCTATGCAATGATGATGCAACAATAATTAATTACATTACTGGAGAGCTTCTTCCTCTTGTCGTTTATCAAATGAATGAACCAAAGGTTTGCTTTGCTCGTGTTTATTTACAGAGATGTGAATGGACCCTTCCTCATTCACTCGAAGACTCTCCATCATTGTTAAAAGAGAAGAAATGGTGGTTTGATTGTGTATAACTTCACCTCATGGTTTGGTTGGGTTGAAATTCTAATGAAGCATTCAAGCTATGTTTTTATTCAGTTGTGGATTTGATTGTATGGAACATCTACTGAAGGCTTCATTTGTGCTATGCTCTATTTCATTTTACGTCTATTTGTGGGTTGAAACTTGTGAGTTGTGAGTCTCTATTCAAATTGGGATAGTGGCGATTCTATGTTCCATAGAACTAGGAAACCAGGAGGTGAAAGATAGAGTGTGACCTGACCCATCTTGCTGCGGCATTGGGGTTTAGTGTGGCATACCAGCGGAAATAAGTGGTGGGGCATGCCCTAGAGGTGGTGCCTTCAATATAAATTGAATCTTTAAAGATAAATCTCTACACATTCACATGGACAAACCATTCATAAACAATAATCACATGTATGAGGCAATATTAAAATTAAATATAGGAGTTATACAAACTAACCTTTGGGGCATATCACACCCCATACGCTTTGATCCTTCACTCAATGCCCAATATATCAAATGAATAAAAAAATAATTAAGGTAAAAGAGGATGACCTTTGAATATGTGTAGGAACCTCTAAATTCTTGCTTTAGATTATAGAGTTCCCATGATGGAGTGCCCTAGCCCTTACCTTAAAGCCTCTATAGGTAGACATGGGAGGTAGAGAAGGGGGCGGCAAGCCCCGTTCTTTTGTTTCTTCTTTATGCAACATGCAAGAAGGAGAGGGAGGGAGAGAGAGGGGTGGCCAGCGCCTCTTTTTCTCTTTTTTTTTGGCAACATATCACAGAGAGAGAGAGAGAGAGAGGAGGGGGCATGATTGGGAGACAGAGAAGAAAAGAGGGGGCTACTTGGTTTGGACTTCTCTGCTCTCTTTCTTAGTATTTATACTATGACCTTAACATTGCCCTACATGGGCTTCCTAAATGAGCCTCCAATTTGAATTCCACTGGATCAGGATTTGACACAACGGGAGTGGGCTCTGTTTCTCAGAGCCCATGTAGGTTTGGTCCCCTACACACAGCCAAGCCCACAACAGGGTCGACCCTTATTAACCACGTGTCCAACTATCGACACTAATTAAAGAGTTGGGCCCCAAAAAGTGAATATGCGCACTCTAGTCACATGCCTAGTGTGTGTGTGACGAGGTGGGTCCCAAGAGAATATGTATCACGATGGTTCAGGTGGTGTCCTCACGACTGCCCCCACTATCCTTAGACCCCATGGCATGTATCGGCTCACCTAAACCATAAACAAGAGTAGACCAAATGGGCTTGAGTCCATACCATGGTTCAACATCCCCCATTATGGGTAAAGGGCTCATATGGTCTAATAACGACTTGCTCAAATCCTATCGAAGACTAGTGCTATGAGTATGTTGACTAAATAGATCTATCGTTAAGGCCTTAGTTAACAGATCTGCCAACATGTCAGTAGTAGGAATATGACTCACAATAACTTTTCCTCTCTGTAGCATGTCTAATATATAGTAATGATGCAAGGCAATGTGCTTACCTTTGGCACTATTCTCCCCATTTTTTAGTTTCGACACTGTCGCCAGATTATCACAATAAATCTAGAAAATGAGAATTTTTCAAATTTTCTAGTCCCACTCTTGCTAGAAACTCTTTTATTCATACGCCTATGAAGTTGCTATAGTACATGAAGAAAACTTAGCTTCCATCGTAGACTTAGAAACTCTCTTTTGCTTCATACTTGGCCACGATATAGCCTTGCCTCCAAACATGAAGACAAATCTAGCAGTGAATTTCCTATCTTCTGGATCCCCCACATAGTCAGAATCACTATATCCAGCTAATGACAAACTTCCTGCCTAACAAGTGAGTTTCAAATTCTTAGCCACTAGTAGGTACCGAAATACCCTTTTTCACTTCTTGCCAATGTTGAAATCTAGGGTCTACTCGGTAGTGGCTCAACAAGCCTACCACAAACCTTAAGTCAAGTCTAGCACAAGTCATGGCAAACATCATGCTGCCAATAGCTTGTGCATTTTGCACTAACTCCATCCAGAGTCTCTCTTCCTCTGTCCGATGAGCCATACCCTTAGACAACAAAATACCTTTGTATATAGGGTATTCAATGATCTTTTAACCAATGACATAAAAGCATTTGAGAACACTTTTTAATATATGACTTTTGAGATATACTTAGCTTCCTAGCCTTTCTATCTCTGTCAATATTCAAACTAAGAATATAGGATGCCTCACCCATGTCTTTCATCTCAAACTCAGTTTTAAGCAATTCCTTTAAAGTGACAGTCATATATAAGTCATTCCCCATCAAGAGTATGTTATCTACATAAAGTGACAACATCATATACCTTGTCCTATCCCATAATGTATAAACACAATGATCATATTTATTCACTATGAAACCATATTCAGTAATCACCTTGTGAAAATTGAAGTACCATTGACTTGTAGATTGTTTAAGGCTATACAATGATTTATTAGCTTGCACACCTTGTGTTCCTCTCTAGGAACTACAAAACCCTCAGGTTGTTCTATGTAAATCTCATTCCCTAAATCTCCGTTTAGGAAGGCAGTCTTTACATCCATCTCGTGCAGCTCTAAATCCAAGTAAGCAACAATTAGTAAGAGATATATGATTGAGTCAAATCTTGACATAGGTGAGTATGTCTCCATAAAGTCCATCCCATACACTTGGATGAACCCTTATGCTAGTAATCTTGCTTTGTACTTGCCTATTGACCTGTCTGCCTTAAGCTTCTTTTTAAAGATCTATTTGCACCCTATGTGCTTCCGCCATTCTGGTGGATCCATTATCTCCCAAACATTATTCTCTAGGATTGAATCTATTTCCTCTTGAATAACATTCTGCCACTCTTGAGCATCAAAAAGATTTAAAGCTTGTTCAAGGTTAATTGGGTCATCTAGAATAGATGCATCTAATGTAACGTTGTCTTCCCCTAGCATTGTATAAAAGTCTATCAATGGTGTTGAAGGTATTCTTTCCCTCAATGCCCTTGGTTCTTAGTTGGTTTGATTTTGACTTGATACAATTACTTCCTTAAGGGTAGTACTAGGACCAATCTCTTTTACTATCTCCAATAAATCTACTATTTTGTTAGGTATTTTTGGATTTAGTTTTTCTTCTAAGAAATAAGCATTTCTAAACTCTATACCCCTCACAATCCCATCCATGTGCTGAACTACAAATCTATATGCATTAGAGTGATCACAATAACAATTAAAGTTGCACTTTATGGTCTTAGGGCGGCTTAGACACTAATCTGGTCAAATACCTTTATGTGTGCCTTGGACCCCGCACTCTAAGATGTCCTAAGCTTAGGCGTCAACCCATGCATAGCTCATAAGGTGTCTGTTGGACTACCTTTGTGGTTACATGATGTGCCCGAAGTGGCACAATCAGTACCTTGGAGTTTTACACAGGGAAAGGGGAGGAAGAAGGAAGAAAGGGAAGGGAAAGCTGAATATTCAATTGCATAAACCATCCAAAGGAGGGGACAACTCTCTTATGGGAAGTCATGCCCTCCTTCCTTGGGAAACATGCCGCTAGTGGGCCCGATTATTCTGTGGTCCACTAGCATTTCTAACACAGTTTAATAATTCAATACATAAGAAAATACTAATAAAATATAAAGGAAAATATCCTAATATACTAAAATAGAAGGTAAATGAAGAGTCTGATGAATGTGCACAACACTCCACCATGCTTCCGCTATTCGCCTTGTCCTCAAGGTGACCAAGCCGAATAACGAGCTAGGAACTCATCCTCAGGCATCCAAGTGGCATCCTCAAGTTGCTGGCCCTGCCAAGAAATCAAAAGGAGGTGGTGGAGCATTAGTGGTGAGGGAAGTGTCGCCCACATAGCGACGGAGTCTGGAGACATGGAAGACGGGATGAACTAAGGAACTAGGCGGTAGACCAAGACAATAAGCCATTAGGCCAATATGCTCCTCTACTGCATATGGACCATGGAAACGAGGGGTGAGCTTGAAATGCTCGGGCTGAAACAAGGATGTCTGTCGCTAAGAGAGGATAGAGACATAAACCAAGTTGCCCACAGTAAACTCCCTATCAGTGTGGTGGCCATCATAAATCAGTTCCATCCGGTTCTGAGCCGAGGATAAGTTCTCCTTATGCTAACAAAGAACCTCGTCTGTCTCGAGCATATAATCCATCTTAGCCACAGAGGAGCAGTGAGGGACATAGGATAACACAGTCGGAGATGGGCAGCCAAACACCACCTCAAAAGGAGTGAACCCGACACGAGTGTGATAGGTGGTGTTACCACTCCACCCAAGGGAAAAGCTGAAGCCATCAACGGGGCTGAGACATAGTGAAATAGTGGAGGTACTGTTCTAAGCAATGGTTCACCACCTTTGTCTGACCATCCGACTGTGGGAGGTAAGCGGTACTCATGTGGAGAGTAGTACCCTATAAAGCAAAGAACTCCCACGAAAACTGAGATATGAAAATCCAGTCACGATTCGAGACGATAGTGTGAAGCATGCCGTGGAGTTTGGCCACCTCACGAACATAGAGCTCAGCCACTGCTTTGGCGTTGAATGGGTGCCCCAGAGCGCAAAAGTGATCATACTTGGATAGCCGATCCACCACCACTAGAATCACCGACTTGCCTTGCACCATGGGCAAGGCCTCTACAAAGTCCATTGAAACATCCTCCCAAACCTTAATAGGAATGGGTAAGGGCTAAAGTGATCCGGAAGGGGAGGTCGTGGTCGCCTTAGTTCTCTGACATACATTGCAAGCGGCAACATACTCCTGAACGGTCCGTCGAATACTTTTGCCACAGATTGCTCCGGCTGATCCTCTTATACGTGCAGAATGCTCCTTCATGACCAGACACCGGAGTGTCATGGAAGTGGGAGAGAATGTGCCGGCGAATATCATCAACATCGGGTACCCAAAGACGGTCCTTCCAAAAGAGAAGGCTATCCTGCCACAAAAAGAAGGGGCAAGCAACTGGGTTGGCCTGGAGAGCTGTGATCAATGTCTGTGTCGGAGGATCCTCAATGTATGCCCGCCTCAACTCAGCAATGAAGGGGCATGACGGAGTAAAAATGGCCAAGCAAGAACCGGAGGTAGAGTTGCAAGAAAGGGTGTTGGCCACCGTGTTTTCTGATCCTTTCTTGTAAACGACCTCATAATCATACCCAACTAACTTACTGACCCACTGCTGTTGTGCTGGAGTGGACACCCTCTGCTCAAGGAAGTACTTCAGGGGTTAGTGGTCGGTGCAGATGAGAAACTTGTAGCTGAGCAAGTAAGGCCGCCATTTGTCGACGATGAGGACAATATCCAACATCTCCTTCTTGTAAATGGACAGGTACAAGCAGCAGCTAGCCAAAGCCTTGTTGAAGTAGGCAATGGGACGCTCATCCTGTAATAGCACCGCCCCTAGGCCTATCTCTGAAGCATCTATTTCAACCATGAATGGGCGGCTGAAATCGAGCAAAATCAAAACAGGGGTTGATGCCATAGACTGCTTCAGCTCGTCAAATGCAGCTTGGGTAACCACATTCCAATCGAATGCCCCCTTCTTTAGCAGCTCTGTAAGGGGCCGAGCAATCTCTCCATATCGGCTGATGAACCTCCTATGGTAGCCAGTGAGGCCCAAAATACCCCGTAGCACATAGAAACAAGTGAGTGGCAGCCAAGAAAGCATGGCAGCCACCTTCATGAACTCTGTGTAGTAGGCCCGAACAATGGTGGTTTGGCACAGTGTGGAGAGCATCTTATTGAAGTCCTAGAATTCGTTGGGGCAGAACTGAATACATAGCTCGTTGAAGAAGGCAACCCAAGTGGGGTAGCGGACCTCCTTCTTGAAACTCTGGAACCAAACAAAAGCGTCCCGGTCTAGGTGGAAGGCCACTATGCGCAGCCGTTCAGCCTCCGAGTAAGTCCCCTATTAGGCGAAAAACTATTCAGCCTTGTGCAGCCACTCCATTGGGTCGTCGTTCCCATTGTAGCATGGGAGCTGTAAGCGGGCCATACGAGGTTCAGCCCCTCCTCGTGGTCCTCCATGGAGTCCCGGGTACTATTGTTACGTCTGAAACAAGACTATGAAGAAGTCAAATTAAGATTTGTTTTACTTGCCAAATGTAGAAGGCAAGGTCGATCCACAGGGAAAGCCTTGTGCAACAAAGAAAATGATTATGAAAAAAGTAGAGGAAATAAAAATTAAGAACGAAAGAGTGGAAGAGTATTGAGGCAATAAAGAGTTAAAAAATCAATAAGATAAAACATTAAGATATTAAGGGTCATTCTAACATCTAAATATGTTCTTCATGTGTCATGTTATCTCAGTTAGAATCAAATGAAGATTCTATCTAACCGGAAGATATGAACATTAAAATTTAAAATAAAGATAGAAAATGCTTTAGATAGATGAAGGGTAAAAACAATTGTCTCTTCAAGATTTCTATGTATCAAAATCACAAAAGATCAAGAAGGAGAGCCTTCAAGCATCTTATGTATCCCAATCACAAAGAAACAAGAACAATATTAAATGAACATCACTTCAAATAACTAATACTTACTAGAAACCATTGATGAAACATGAATAAATCTCTATTAGATTGTTACAAATCACCTCTAGCCTTAGTTTGAGAGCTTAGAAAGCCATTACAATAAAACTAAAAATAAAAATAGAAAAGAAGAAAAGAAAAATAGAAGAGAGCTCCAATGAGGAGGGAATGATGCGTCAACCACGTCCACCCCTCTATTTATAAGAGTAGAAGGGGTTCCTTCAAAAGGGAAAGTCCAATCAAATCTCTTGATTGCATCCTGATTGATTGCTTCTTTGGCAATGATTGGATTCAAAATAATTAAATAAGTCAATAATTTATTTAGAAAATAAGTATCTTTGAGTCTTCCTTTAGTTATTCAATTAATGTGATTGTCTTTCCTTATGTGTATCAATCACAACGAATGAAAAGATTCTCCATGTGTTGGCCTTCGGTTAATTTACTAGCTGTCCATTTGCATGCCGGATTTGACCTATATAGATTCGACATCATGAATTTCTTCCTGCAATAGATATTGTATCCATGGAAGTCTTTTTTACAATGCCACTAGAATCGTATCAATTCGAATTATACATAGGAAGATATGGCTGAAATACTAAGGTTGTATCAATATGTCCAAATCAGCTTCTTCCCGAATTTAGTTCTTTTGATGCAAATCTGAAATCCAGCGGGTCCATAAGGTTGTGTACGACCATTACATGCATGTTTAGACCATTAAGAGCTCATTCTTTACTTTCAAATAGCTTTGGGTAGATGGGCTTGACTTCCTCTTCTACTTGGACCCTATTGAAACCTGTTAAGACATGTAAACTCAATTAAGGTTTAACTAATCTATTCAAAACATAAATAGTCAAAATCAGCAAAGAATTAACACAAAATAGTATTGCAATTCGAAATGTAAGAACATTTAATTGAACATGATTTTAGTGTATCAAATACACCAAACCTACTTTTTGCTAGTCCTCGAGCAAAACAAAAATTAAAACAATAGAAAACAAAACTAACTACTCCACTTCCACAGGAAATCTCGATTGCATTTAGTATATGGAAGAAGCCTTTAAACCCCTTGTTTACATTAGTGGATGAGTTATAGTCTCGTGAGGGTTTCCAGTGAATCTACCCACAAAATTCAAAACTGAAATGATAAAAGAAAATTAAAATCAAAACCCCATAATATTTACAAAACAACTCCTCCTGAGCATGTGACTTCATTTAGTAAAATCAATCATGCATAATACAACTTATCTTCTTAAATAATAATTTATTCTGACAACTTCATATTGGTAGTAAGTACTCATACATACATAATAGTTTTAAAAAAAATAGACATTACCATGTAATTATACAATCTCAATCTCATGAATCGAACAACTCAATGTGTCTCATGTGCACTCAGCAATTTCAATTTTAACACTCAAAAATAGACATTGGCATCTATTCATCTTCAAGAGATCATAATAGAGAATCATGCAAAACCTTCCTTAAAAGTAAAAACACCCTAGATCACCTGACAACTCATTCAAGATATACTTGCATAATGTCCTACTATAATTTTATGCCCATCACACATGACATGTGTAAGGCTTAGCCTTTTTATGATTTCTATAAGATCCATGTAGCAATTATTAGGCCAATGACTCCCAATCCAATTGGCTTTGGGCACTAGGTTTAAAGCACCCCTCAAGCTTAATAACCTGAACCAAATTTGCTTCAAGGCCATGCATGTCATAAATTTGTCAACTCTACCTTTTGACTCGAACACCCTATCCTTAATGAGGCACGCTGAGTCCCGGTCTACTAAAAAAAGTGACTTTAATTCTTTATAATTCTTTTTTTTTCACATTTTTTTCTCTTTTTTTTCTTGAGCACATTATACAATCAACTTGAATTGTGTTGATAAAAAGTCCTTGACTGTTCTACAAACCAGGAATAGTGATGCCCAAAACTCTATTATGATAACATGAGTACTACTAGATCATGCCAAAGTTTTACTCTCATAAGAAAATAATTACTTAGATTCAATGATATCCACCAAGATGTAAGTCCATAATCAAGGGCTCGAATTCTTACCTAGGCAAATGTCTTTCTTATTTTTTTTTAAAATAGGAGCACAAGAAACCAATATGAAGTAATCAGAACTCAAAATCATTAAATCTGTCAAGCCCTATTCTAAGCAATCTGTTGTCATTAAATACAGTCACATGTCTAAAATAAGCATCAATGTAAATAAGCAAAAAATATAAAATAAAAGAAATATAGTTAATTTTTTAAAATTTTTATTTTTTAAGTAAGACTAAAAAAACAGAAAAGAGAAATCTTTTTCTACACCCCCAAACCAAAACTAAACATTGTCCTTAATGTATAAAAGAAAGCAAATGTAATGCTTAAGGTAAAAAAAGAGGAAAGAAGAGATAGTACATCAGTTGACGTGCTCATGTATCAAAAGAAAAAGTCAATAAAGCACAAGCATAATTACATAAGGGTAAATAAAAAATGAATCGTATAAGCACACCCTAATAATGATTAGAGTAGTAGACAAAGATAATAAACCAAAAATTAATGAAAAAAATAAAAAAAAAACAACAACTATTAAATTAAACAAAAATAACGATCGAAACCAAAAGTGGGTTGCCTCCTAGGAGCACCAAATTTATTGTCTTCAGCTAGACATACCTCCATCTAAACTCATCCAGAGTCCTTTAAAGAAATTATCTTCTCTTTATCAATTCTACTTATCAAATCAGAGTGAGTTAAACAAATATTTAGTGAATCATCATAATAAATAAAAGGAAAAGCATCCTCCACCAGACACTCAATCATGTCAACCTCAAAACTATCATTAAAGTATGATGGTTGCCTACTGGCATCAAATACATTTAACTCACATATCAAGTTCCCAAAAGAAAGCCTCATCACTCCATTCTGTCAATTTATTTGAGCATTAGATGTAGCAAGTAATGGATGACCCAAAATCACAAGGATTCTAGAAGATGCATTAGAAACCGGTTGTGTGTTTAAAACAATGAAGTCTACTGGAAAAGAATTTGTCCACTTGAACAAGGACATCTTCCACAATTCCTCTTGGCCTTTTGATTGAGCGGTCATCAAATTGAAATGTTATGTTGGTAGGTTTCAAATCCACTAAACCTAATTGCTCATATACAGAAAAAGATAAAAGATTTACACTTGCCCCTAAATCAAGCAAAGCTTTTTCAATTTGAAAGTTCCCAATTACACAGGATATGGTTGGACAACCTAGATCCTTGTATTTAGGTGCAGTATTGTGTTGCAAACTTAAGCTCACTTGTTCCGTCAAAAATGCCTTCTTTTGTACATTTAGCTTACTCTTGATTGTACAAAAGTCTTTCAAAAAATTTGCATATGATGGAACTTGTTTAATGGCATATAAGAGAGGAATATTAATTTTCAGTTTTTTAAAAATCTCTAGGATGTTAGAATGAGAAACCATTTTAGAAGAAGAAAAATTCAGCCTTTGAGGAAAAGGAGCAAGAATTGGAGAAACATTTTCAGAGTTGTCAACTTTATCACATTTTTTAGAATTCAAGGACTCCTCCTCAGGTTGAGCTACCTTCTTTGGAGTATCTTTATTTATGACCTTTCTATTTCTCAATGTGGTGACTAAGTTGACATTCTATGGAGAATTTAAAGATTATACGTTCTAACCTTTTGGATTAGGTTGAGGTTGAGAAGGAAAACAGTTTTTTTCTTGTATGCTCAAGCTTGTAGTAAGTTGATTCATTGAGGCCTTCAAATCATTTATAGCCTACATTGTCTGACTATTGATGGTTGCTTGGCCTTGCATGAACATCTATAAAGTGTCCTCAAGTGACTTCTTATGTGGTGGCACATATGTTGAAGATGAGGGAGGTACTTGCACGTTAGACTCATTTTTCTAACTATAGTTGAGATGATTTCTCAAGTTTGGATTATATGTTTCAGAATAGGGAGAAGAAAATGGCATTTTGTAAGTGTTTATGGCATTTGCTTGGGTGTGTACCACTTCTTCAAAGGCAGGGATTGTTGGACAATCCTATGTCAAGTGTCCACTTTTTTCACAAATGCCACAAATACTTTGTGACTTTGCATCGATTTGTTTGCATTGCATTGCTTCAATTTTTCTAGTTAGACTAGCAATTTTGGCATGAACGTCATCTTCTTCCCTAAGAACGTATATCCCACCCTTATTTGGTATAGTCGGCTTGAATTTTTCAGATTTTTCTAGTTGACTAGAATAAGTCCATGACTGGGCTTTTTCTGCCAACCAATCAAGGTAGTCCCAAGCTTCTTCCAGCTCTTTTTCTAAAAATTTACCATTACACATCATTTCTATATGCTCACGCATTTGAGAACTCATTCCTTGATAAAAGCTACTCACGGTCCACCAAAGTTCATAACCATGGTGCAAACACATAAGCAAAAGATCTTTAAAACGTTCCCATCATTGAAAAAATGTTTCATTTTCTTTTTGATAAAAGTTGGAAATATTGCTTCTTAAAATATTGGTTCGGTGAGTAGGAAAAAACTTTTTCAAAAACTCATGTTGCATTTCTTGCCAAGTCTCAATGGAACTTGGTTTCAAAGCATTAAACCAATTTTTTGCTTTATCTTTAAGGAAAACAAAAAAAGTTTTAAGCTAATGACATCCATTGAAACATTTGGATTGTGTAATGTACTACATACCTCCTCAAATTCTTTTAAGTGCAAATATGGACTTTCCGACTCTAAACCCTAAAACTTGGGTTGTAAATGAATTACACCCGGTTTTAGCTCAAAAGTGCCCATATTTGGAGGAAATATCATACAAGAAGGGGTACTAATCCTTTTGGGTTGTAAATAATCACGTAAAGCTTTAACTTGAACATTTTGTGAAATATCATCCCCATTATTACTTCTTTGTTCCTTATTCATTCTTAGATCCTCCATTAAATCAAAAGAAAGAAAATTTTTAAAAGTTTGGTTCACTCTTCTCAATCGTCCTGAATTATCGCGCACCCATGTGAACATGCAACAATTTTTTTTTAATCAAAGAAAGTAAAGGCACAAATATTAAACGACAGAATATAAAAAGTTAGAGAGTTAGAAGTTAATAGACAGAATTTAAATTGCAAAATAAGGCCAAATGCACTATCAAGGTACACATTCGAACCCGAAAGATTTTTTGTGGTAACGTAGGTAGTACCTCTGGTCTAAAAAAGAGAAAAATTGCATAATTTAAATACTAAAATTAAATGACATAAAATAATTGAATGAATTTAAAGAGTTAGTGTGCAAAAAATAAAAGTTAGAGAATTAGTAAAATTAGAGTAAACTTTTTTTCGTAACGGATTCTTTTTACACATTGCAATCCCCGGCAACTGCGCCAATTTGTTGTTACGTCTGAAACAAGACTACGAAGAAGTCAAATTCAAATTTGTTTTACTTGCCAATTGTAGTAGACAAGGTCGATCCACAGGGAAAGCCTTGTGCAACAAAGAAAATAATTACAAAAATAGTAGAGGAAAGAAAAATTAAGAAAGACAGAGTGGAAGAGTATTGAGGCAATAAAGAGTTAAGAAATCAATAAGATAAAATACTAAGGCATTAAAATCATTGTAATATCTAATAATGTTCTTCATGTGTCATGTTATCTCAATTAGAATCGAATGAAGATTCTATCTAACTGGAAGATATGAACATTAAAATTTAAAATAAAGATAGAAAATGCTTTAGATAGATGAAGGATAAAAATAATTGTCTCTTCAAGATTTCTATGTATCAAAATCACAAAATATTAAGAAAGAGAGCCTTCAAGCATCTTATGTATCCCAATCACAAAGAAACAAGAAGAAGAACAATATTAAATGAACATCACTTCAAATAACTAATACTTACTTGAAACCATTGATGAAATATAAATAAAACTCTATTAGATTGTTACAAATCACCTCTAGCCTTAGCTTGAGAGCTTAGAAAGCTATTACAATAAAACTAAAAACAAAAATAGAAAAGAAGAAAAGAAAAATAGGAGAAGAGAGCTCCAAAGAGGAGGGAATGATGCGTCTACCACATCCACCCCTCTATTTATAAGAGTAGAAAGGGTTGCTTCAAAGGGGAAAGTTCAATCAGCTCTCTTGATTGCATCCTGATTGATTGCTTGATTGATTGCTTCTTTAGCAATGATTAGATTCAAAATAATCAAATAAATCAATGGTTTATATAGAAAATAAGTATCTTTGAGTCTTCCTTTAGTTATCCAATTAGCCTCATTGTCTTTCCTTATGCGTATCAATCACAACAAATGAAAAGATTCTCCATGTGTTGGCCTCGGGTTAGTTTACTAGTTGTCCGTTTGCATGCAGGATTTGACCTATATAGATTCGGAATTATGAATTTCTTCCTTAAATAGATAATATAGCTACGGACGTCTTCTTTCCAATTCCACCAAAATCGTATCAATCCCAATTATACATAGGAAGATATGGCCAAAATACTAAGGTTGTATCAATCTGTCCAAATCAACTTCTTCCTGAATTTAGTTCTTTTGATGCAAATCTAAAATTCAACGGGTCCACAAGGTTGTGTTCTACCATTCCATGCATGTTTAGACCATTAAGAACCTATTCTTGAGTTTCAAATAGCTTTGGGTAGATGGGCTTTACTTCCTCTTCTACTTTGATCCTGTTAAAACCTGTTTAGACATGTAAACTCAATTAGGGTCCAACTAACTTATTAAAAATATAAATAGCCCAATTAAGCAATGAATTAACACAAAATAGGATTGCAATTCGAAATGTGAGAATATTTAATTGAACATTATTTCAGTGCATCAGGTACTCCTTCCAGTCTTCCTCCATCTCCTGAAACAAGTTTCTACGAGGCGGCATCATTTGGAAATTTTCCTGAACACTTGGCATGTCTTGTATATCCCAAGCCCGGCGCCTCCCATCCATGGCTTGGTCGACTATGCCAAAGTGCACAGGACCTTGGGTAAGGCATGTATCCCTGTCTGCCAATTCCAAAAGGTCAGAGCCTTGCAATTTGGGGGCCTGGGATGGCCCCCCTTCTCCATAACAGAAGTTGGCGGTCTAGGCAAAAGAGGCGTTGTGCGCTTTGCTTGGAGTTGAGTCACGGTTAGGCCCAAAGCATCGACCTTGAACACACCCATGCTCCACAACGCCAGGATTTGATCTCAGCCATGATTTGCGCTAGAGTAGGTTTGCTGGTGGTCTCTAGAACTATCTTCGGGTTGTCCGCAAAGGCGAGAACCTCCTTCTCAGGTGGAACTTCCAGGGCCGTGGGAGCTTATTTGCCTTGTGCCATGGCCGGGGATCGTAAAAGCTCTGATACCAATGATGTGCCCAAAGTGGCACAATCGGTACCTTGGAGTTTCACGCAGGGAAAGGGGAGGAAGAAGGAAGAAAGGGAGGGAAAGCTTAATATTCAATTGTATAAACCAACCAAGGGATGGGACAACTCTCTTATGCGATGCCGTGCCCTCCTTACTTGGGAAACTTTCTGCTAGTGGGCCCGGCTAGTCCATGGTCCACTAGCGTCTCTAACACAGTTTAATAATCCAATACTGTAACGTCTAGGATTTTTCTAAATTCCCGAAGCGACCGCCTAAAAACATTGGTATTAGACCCCTTGAATTTCTCCTGAGAATAACTTTACCATAAGTTTGGATTATTGACTGAAACTATGTAGTTAGAAAGTAGATAGAAAGAGCTTCGAAACGCTACCAAGAACGTGCGAATCGGAGTTCGGATAAGGGAGATACGACCGTTTAAAGTTGAGCAGATTGCACATGGCCTGTTTACCCGAGGTGGATGGAAGTCCTAAATGTACTAGGAGTTAAGATTCCTAAATGTAATAGGATTTGGGAGTCCTAAATGAACTAGGAATTATAAGTCCTAAAAGATCCAGGAATTGGAAGAGAGAGAGTCTTAGTAAGACAAGGACTCCAAACAATGAGAGGATTTCTAGCCCAAGTAGGAGTCCGAGGAGTGCTATGAGTGGTGAAAAGAGGTGAAGGATGGATCAACTATACATCTAGTTGGGTTAGGACTCTTTTGAGACTGTTTTGAGCATGTATGGGGGTTGGTTTCCTATTGGTAATGGGGCAGGGATTTTGATTCCGGGATTGTAACTAAGGATGGGAGAGTCTTGGAGGGGGAGGGCACCCTATAGCTTTTAGAGAGGCAGCCCCTATTTATTTTGGAGAGCCTCCTTCTTCTCCATCTCTTCCTTCCTCTTCCTTCTCTCAGCAAGGACCTCCATAACCAATAATTTTGAAGGTACAAATCAGCCACCTTTGGATTGAAATCAAGGCCTCGAAGCATAAGAGCAAGAGCTATGAACTTTGGGGACAAGTTGGTACAAGTAGGTGCTTCTTTTCACACTCTTAAGAATGAGGTTTTGATAGATATAATTTAGCCATAGTTCAGCCTAGTTCTAAGGAGTTTTGATGTCATGAATCATCCTTTACTTTTTTTGAATGATTGTGATTTTATCGCTTCTGTACATGGCTGAATTGTACATGCATGATCCTGATTTTTGTCTAGTAGATTAGCCTTAATTCATGCAAACATGTTGCTGATTTTTATCATCTACTTTAGCCCCATGTAAGGCATGAATGATTCTAATTCTAGTCATGTTTATCATCCAAAAATTAGGCATAACCTTTGCTGAATTTTATCCCTGGTTCGTGGCCTTAGTTTAGGCCTTGCTTTTGTTTATTTTAACCCTGGTTTCTCTCCTTTGTCTAGGCCTTACTTTAGGCCATACTTTTGCCAATTTATTCTCTGGTTTGTGGCCTTACTTTAGGCCAAACCTTGGCTAATTTATTCTTTGGTTTGTGGCCTTACTTTAGGCCAAACTTGGCCAATTTATTCCCTGATTTGTGGCCTTACTTGAGCCCATACTTTGGCCAACTTAATCCCTGATTTGTAGCCTTATTTTAGGCCATACTTTGGCTAATCAAATCCTTGATTTGAAGCCTTAGTTTAGGCTCCACTTTGGTCAAGTAAATCCCTGATTTGAAGCCTTGGTTTAGGCTTCACTTTCGTAAAGTAAATCCCTGATTTGAAGCCTTAGTTTAGGCTGCACTTTGGTAAAGTAACTCTCTGATTTGAAGCCTTTGTTTAGGCTCCACTTTGGTCAAGTAATTCCCTTATTTGAAGCCTTAGTTTAGGCACCACTTTGGTTAAGTAAATCCTTGATTTGAAGCCTTGGTTTAGGCTCCACTTTGGTAAAGTAAATCTCTGATTTGAAGCCTTTGTTTAGGCTCCACTTTGGTTAAATAAATCCCTGATTTGAAGCCTTGTTTTAGGCTCTACTTTGGCCAAATTAATACTAAATTCTCAGCATTGATTTATGCTATAATCATGATAAGAGAATACCTAAATCTCAGCCCTAGTTTAGATTGTATTGTTGCATATCTAATACTTGATTATCAGCTTTGTTTTAGATTATAATCTTGCTGAATAAATCCTTAATGTTAGAGCCTTAGTTCATGTTTTGTTCATGCTTATTAAGTCTCTGAATTTCAGCCTTAATTGTGATATACCATAGGTTGATTATTGATGCTTGTTTCAGCCTATGTTGTCCTTGAATTTTAGCCTTGATTATGATATACCTTAGGTTGATTATTGATGCTTTTTTCAGCCTATGATGCCCTTGAATTTCATCCTTGATTGTGATATACCTTAGGTTGTTTATCGATGCTTGTTTCAGCCTGAACTTGTCATGTTAGGTGGCTGACGTGAGATGTTCATCTCAACCCCAAATCCTTTTTATTAGAATGTTGGATTGGTCAGTTCATCTCAGCATGAGTCTGAGTCCTTGTCACGATGATTAGAGTGCATGCTTATGCCCTAAGTCTGCCTTTTATCTTGCAAATCATAAGAGTCAATTGCATACATAATAAAGTGTGATTAGTATTAAATCTTTGGATGCATTAAGTCATACATCCATTCAGCATTGTGTTAGTTCACATTAACAGCCATGGCGGTAATCTTTCAGACCCTTGTAGTCTCCGCTTCTTTGGGACGATGGATCCCTACAAATGCGCAAACCAGGCTTTTGAGCATCATGGAAGGCTCATCTACCTCCGGCCAGTGTGTCCATGAGCACAGCTGGTACCTACATCTCTAGGCTCATGGCTGATCCAAGTGGATCTCTAGAGATAATAGGATTTCTGATAATAGCCATGACGGTATTCTTTCAGACCCTTGTGGTCTCCGCTCCTTTGGGACGATGGATCCCTGCAAACGCGCAAACCAGGTTTTTGAGCATCATGGAAGGCTCATCTACCTCCGGCCAGTGTGTCCATGAGCACAGCTGGTACCTACATCTCTAGGCCCATGGCTGATCCAAGTGGATCTCTAGAGATGCTAGGATTTCTGTTAGCATACAATTACTCCTTTGAGCGGGAGTCGGTATTTTCAGGTAACAATTAGTGCATTGTTTCCTGAATGGTGTTCATTGTCTTGTGCATTGTGTTGGTCTTTATTGGTTAAAGGTCAGCCCATGTTTCTGAGCTATGTTATATTCAGTGCTCTGTATATTACCCTTATGTGGTACTGTTTGCAGGATGTTAGCATTAATTATCGAACAATGGTTTGAGAGATAATTAATAATATTATTTGATATTACTTGTTAATTAGACAAGTGGAACGATTAAAGGACTTTCATAAATTGTAGGTTGCCTTAAAATACATAAGTATTAAATATGTGATGTTATGCTTCTTAGTATAGTGTAGTTTTAGGCAGAACTACGTCTGGATCCGATCTTGTTGAACGTATTGGAGATGTTGTCTGATGAGTACATAGGCAACTAACATCGGGTGATGTTGGCCCGATCCAAAAAACATTAATAAAATCTTTTGTCCTTGTGGAAGCTCTTCTCTTAAAGGTAGAGAGATTCCATTGTTGTTGTTGTGGTTGTTTGGCAACGATAAGTGAGACCAAGGCAAGCAAGCACAAGAAGAAGTTTCTGCGTTTTTGCAACTCCGGTACGTAAGTGTTTCTTTGGCGTGAGAGTCAACTTGTTATTTATTTTCAGACATATGAAGAACTTGTACTTAGATGGATGAGCTGTTCTTAGTCAATTTTCAAACCTGTAGTAATATCAGTGTATTTGATATTCGTATTTGTGAACCCTGGTTATCATGACCTGGGTATTTAATCGAATAGTTTGTTTTGTATTTAAGAAAAAGAAAAATAATTTCTTGTGACTACCGTTCATGCGAATTTGGAAAGGGTTTTAAAAATCCGGGTCGTGACAAATACATAAGTAAATACTAATCAAATACAAAGGAAAATATCCTAATATACTAAAATAGAAGGTAAGTGAAGAGTATAATGAACGTGCACAACATTACATGATCGAGGATGTACATGGCGGTGTTTAAAGCCTCACCTCAAAATTTTGTTCCTAAGTCAAAGTGATTTAACATGGATCTAATCATGTCTATATAAATCTTATTATGCTTTTCTGCCACTCCATTTTGTTGTGGAGTGTAGGGGAGTGTGTATTGATGCACTATTCCCTAATCGGAATAATAATACTTAAAAAACTCGGAGGTGTATTTGCCACCCATGTCAGTCCTTAAGACTTTGACCCTCTGGCCTAATTGAGTCTCTACCTTAATTTTAAATTCCTTCAATTTATCTAGGGCATCAGATTTTTTGCTTATTAGATACATGTACTCGTATCTTGAATAGTCATATATGAAAGTTTTAAAGTAGGTCATGCCTATGTTGGTCTAAACATTCAAGGGCTCATAGATGTGTGAGTGAACTACCTCAATAGTTCATTTGCCCTTTGTCCCATTTGGAAGAATTGCCTATTCATCTTCCCTGATATGCAATCTCACACACACATAGGTCTTTAGATATCTTGGGTAATAACCCCGCATTCAACATTCTATTTAGCTTATCTACATTGACATGACTCAAATGCATGTGCCAAAGTAATGCATCATCCATTGACAAGACAAAATACGCAAAAGAAGCTAATTCATTAGAAATAAATGAGTCAAAAACATCAAGACTGAATAGTCCATAAACTAAAGTAGTTGTAAATAAAATAGAGCCGCCCTTGCCCACTATGGCTTTGTTCCCTTTGAATTCGACCTCAAATCCCTTCTTAGTGAGAACAGGGATAGAGATCAGATTCCTCTTAATGGAGAGAGCAAACAAAACATTAGTCAGGACTAGGGTTGACCCTTCCTTCAAAGGGATCCTATATGTCCTCATTGCCTCCACATTGTAGTAAGTATTATTTCCCATGTAAATCATGTTCTATCCAGGGAGAAGATTGATCATCTCACCTTAGAACCCTTGGAGTGTGACATGTGGACTATGGCTCCAGAGTCTAGCCACCAAGTCTTCTCCTTAACATTAGCAATCATAACCTCAGAAACAACATCTTTGTTCTTGCCCTTGTTGTTGTTATTGGTCTAGTAATCCTTCTAGAGACAGTTAGTCTTGAAGTGGCCCAGCTTGCCACACTTGAAACAGGCACCCTGAGGTTTGTTATTCACCTTCCCATTGCCTGTGTTCTAAGTCTTCTTTACTCTTTTCTTGAAGGTTTTCATCTTTGAAGGTCCAGGCCCTTGTCCATCCTTCTTTCCACCTCCATTGTTCTATTCTAGGTGGGCAGTTGAGTCCCTAAAGCATTAACATGGTTCCTCCTTTCTTGCTCAAGACTAAGCTTGGCAATCAAAGCCTCCATTGTGAGCTTTTGGTCACTCATATTGAGGTAAACCACCACACTCTCCCAGGACTTCAGAAGGTTGTTCAACACTGTTGACACCTGAACTCCCACATAGATGGGGTCATCCAAGGTCTTTAGGTCATTAGCTGTGGTGGACATGGTAATCAGGTGCACAATCACATCACCCCCCTCTTTCATCCTTGAGTTTTGATACTCAAAGTGTAGCATTCTCTTATGAGCCTCTGTCTGCTTTTGTAATCTTAAACTCCTCAAAGATCCTCTCCATCTTAGGCTTCATGAATGTTAGAATTGTGGACCTAGACTTGTTGTCATCATCCTTCAGCTATTGATAAGCATTTTTTTAGTAGGAGTACAATTCTTTGGGCAAGGCTCAATGACTTGCTCCAGGACATGAGCCAAGTTAGAGAAATGATATGGTGTATCCTCCTCTTCAACACCAGATAATTATTTGCATTCAACTTTTCAGTCTTCCCCAACTAAAAATGACCATTTTACTTGCCGTGATGCAAGAAAATAAACTACAAAAATAAGACAATGACACAAAGGAGTAAAGAAAATGATATGGCCACAAGCTACTTTATTAATTATAGGTATGACACACTTAATCTAAATTACAACAACAATCAAGTATGTTTTATGCTGGGACAAACACTACAAATGCATATAGCCAAAGCTTGAACCTTAAGCAAGTGAATTGTCTAAACTACCCAAACCCCTTCAGGTATGCTTCTTTCAACATGCAAATATATATGCAAATGTGTTTTGATAGCCCTTAGGCATATATTTCAGCAAGAAAACACATAAATATTTCAAGAAAATATCTTTTCTTTCCAAGCAAAAATTAGTGCAAAATTATAAAATTAGCCCTAGGGCTAGTTTGGTATTTTAACCCAATCAATTAATAATCAACCAAACAAAAACTGAAGTAGAGTGGCATACCAATGGTAGCAAGTAGTGGGGCATGCCATAGGGGTGGTCCCTTGAGAAAAAATCAAATCTTTAAACATAAATCTCTACACATTCACATGCACAAGCACAAACCATTCATAAGCAATAATCACATGTATGAGACAATTAATCAATTAGAATTGAATAGAATAGTGATAAAAACTTACTCTTGGGGCTGATCAGCCCCAAATGCTTTAATCCTTCACTCCGAAACTCGATAGATCAATTGAATAAAAATTTAATTAAGGTATAAGTGGATTACCTTTGAATATGTGTACGTAGAACCCTCTAAAACCTTACTTTGGATTGTAGAATTCTTTTTATGGCGTGCCCTAGAGCTTTCCTTGAAGCCTCTATAAGATGCCACGATTCCAACAGGAAGAGAGGAGGTAGACTTGGGAGGTAGAGAAGGGGACGACAAGCCCTTTTCTTCTTGTTCTTCTTCTTCTTTGTGCAACTCACAAGAGGGAGAATGAGGGGCGGCCAGCCCTTCTTTTTCTCTTCCTTTGTGCAACACGCAAGGAGAGGGGTGGGACATGATTGCGAGAGGGAGGAGAAGACATGGGGCTTCTTGGTTAGGGCTTCTCTTCTCTCTTTCTTAGTATGCAAACTCCCTCCTTTGTATTTCCCCACATCGTCTTTCTAAATGGGCCTCCAATCTAAATTCCACCAAATTAACCGAGAGGGTCTATCACAATGGGAGTGGGCTATGTTTCTCAGAGCCCATGAAGGCCCGGGCTCTAAACATGACCAAGCTCGTGACAAGGTCAATCCCTCACTAACCACGGTTCTAACTATCGATACTATTTCAAGAGTCAAGCCTCATAAAGTGATTATGCACACCCTATTCACATGCCATGTGTGTGTGTGACGGATGTGGGTCCCAAGAGAATATGTGTCAATATGGCTCATGCGTGGTTGGCGTGACTGCCCCCACTATCCTTGGACCCAGTGCCCCGTACCGGCTCACCCAAACGGCCAACAAGAGTGGACCAAATAGTTCTAATCCCATACCATGGTCTAACATGGGGAAGGATGTGGGTTCTTCCTCTTGACTCCATGGCGGCTTCTATGAATCATCTCTTGTGGACAGGAGCTCTATTGGTGCAGTCGACTATGGGTTGGAGCAACCTTGTTGGGTTATGTGAACAGTGGAAACACATGTTAGAGGAGCAGTGGCACATTAGTGGCCATGGACCTTGGAATTTAAGCAAGAAAATGAGTAGTAGTTCAACACAAATGAGGTATGTACCATCTCCAAGGTCCTTGGCCGCCTTGGACGTATGGTCAACTCATGCTCACCAAGTGCTGAACACCACTCCTGCCCATCGTGTTGCCAAAGTGGGGAAGACGACTCCTTGGACCAGATTAATTAAATCTTGTTTGAATCACAATTAATCCATTTTAAACACAAATTTCCATTTGAGAATCGATTCACCCATTGCTGTACATGGAAAAACTATTGGAAAATTTTCTAAAATCTAATATGGTACTAAAGGCCTAGTGTTACTTTCAACTCCAATGGAATTCTCCACTTGTAATTAAACATATTATTGTACCCTTGGTCGAAACTAACCCTAATTCTGCCATTTTGGTTCACAATCTAATTTACCCCATAAAAGCATGAAATGTTAAGGATTACCTCCAGATAGTGATTTTAATTATTCTGGAGTAGGTATTGTCCAAAATGAAGGTTGTTTATGGTGTAAATTGACAAATTTCTCCCTAGAGTTTGACTATGCACGGCTACTAACAAATATTTTGGAAACTATTATTATTTGAAATGCTTTCAATGTGGATGTCATTAAAGACCATCATGACATCATAACAAAAAGAACAATATTATACAAAGCCCATATGAGGTAGGTTTTCCAATCGATACAAGAAAGGTCGAATCTTGCTATGTTAGTAATGTTTTAAGTTGCGTCTAGTTGGGTCAACATAGAGGATGTTGGCTTCTATGATTATATTTAGCATTAATCCTATTGTAGCAGTCCAATTGTATTCTTCATTGCTACTTAACATACAGATTTAGTAGCAATGGTTCCTTGTATGGAAAGTGCCTCCCTAGGTTTGGGACAATCTAAAAGATTCATAGTATGCTCACATATAATATCCATTGTGAGATCGACCCGTGTGTTCCTAGGCCTTTGCAGTCTTCACATTTTTGGGGCTTTGGCCCCTAATGCTTTTAAAGCACTATGCATGAACTCAAGTTATGGGCATCATGGAAGGCTCATATATCTCCGACCATCGTGGTCCATAAGCACAATGGTACCCACATCTGTAAGCCCATGGCTGATCTTATTCGATCTCTAGAGGCATTGGGATTTGTTGCATAGCTTGACAATTTACTACTTTGAGCAGTGTCTATTTACTTTGTCATGAAATTAGTTTCCTAGCAGCGAAGTTAGTTACTCCTAGTGTCAAAGATTGAGTCGGAGTTTGTTTCCCTCAGCTAAACATGATATTCAGTCACATGACATCCTATAGATGTTAAGATGAGTGTAGTTATGTTGTCTAGTGACATCTATCATTCAGTTGTATCAGATCCTATGGTTCCTTTTTACTTTTAATATTGCTTCAATATGTGGTTTTTACATCTTATGGAGTATTATAGTACTCACGAATCTTGGTGATGCACGAATAACTTGGAAAGTAGAAGCTTGAGAGATTTATTGGTTGAGGGGTCCTGACAATGATTACATTTTGCAAATATTGTTATATTAATTGTATGATAAAAACATCTGGGATGCTTTTGAATGAAAAATAAATCATGGCTGTGTACTTTTCCAAAAAAAGAATTTTGAAGGAAAAAAATGTTGCAATGACAATATTTCAAAAGCCTAGGATGTTACATTGGTTGGTCAATTAAGATTGTTCTAACACGTTTTATTTGCATGATAAATATAAGTAAAGATTGGAACATATGATAAAGATTATCCTCATGACCCAACATTTGAGCATACCAAAGAGGGTAGTGACCTTGACCTCATAATGTATGACACATAAGGTCATGAGTACCAAGTGTTAATATGGGCACCAAGAGCAAGTCATTTTATCTACTTAGATGAAGGTCATGGTATTAAAAGGGACCATGGGTTTCCATCTCCCCAAGCTTGGGAGTTTATTTATAAGATTATCATCGTGGCCTGGGAGTTGGTTTAAACAAGTCCATAGTCTTAAAAGTGGCATGACTCTTGTGCAGCATAAAATATGGGGTATTTGAAATCATGGAAGTATGAGATACTCGACATCTTGCATCCATGAGACCTTGTGGTCTTTAGCTTTATGGCATGGATGGAGCAGGCAATAATCTTAAGCAAAAGTTGGAAGTTTCTCTCTGGAGTGGTATACATTTGAACAAGTCGAAGGAACTTCCTTGATGTTGCCACATCTTTATTGTGTCATCCAAATATAGATGGTAGGGTTTTGGTATATGGGTAATCTTCAAAGAATGATTTTGGGAAGGATAAATGGTAATCTTAAGAATGTTAAATTAGGATTATGTACACACACAAATAGACTCCCCCCCCCCCCCCCCCGCACATAAGGATATATATATATACATACATACATACATAGAGAGGGAGAGAGAGAGAGAGAGAGGAAACCCTCAGTTCCTTAACTTGGTTGAAAAGTTAGTTTTGCCTTCTTTGACCATGAGGGTTGGAAGCTAAGGGTTGGTTCATCGTCACTCATTGAACTCCATTCACAATCGAAAAAAGAATGGGTGGATCTTCACATAGAACCACTTATTTATTGAAAGGAGAGGCCTATTTGTAGAGCTGGTTGAGCGGGTTAGAACGACGTTTGATCTAAAAGCCATAGGGTATCCCCCTCTTTGCCCTTATGACCATACTTAATCAGTATCCATTAGACATGATATGCAGGTTCTTAATGGGAATCACAAGTACTAGTTGAGATCACAAGAAGGATTCATAGATGTATAACTTGCCTCCTATGATCCAGACATCTTTGGGGCCAACAATAGTGATTTAAGTGGTTTCTTGTTTTACTATCCCACTAAGTATACAAGTATACTCAGCATTTTTGTGGTGAGGCTAATTTGTAGGATTAATACTTGAGAAAATTGGGTGGGTGGCAAGGATGTTAGTTGTGGGGCTTTAACTTGTAGCTTTGTTCATGCCTTTTAAATTTTATCTTATTTATGAGTCGATAATTGTAGGCAAATGAGTGCTAATTATTTTTTATTAGTGTGTAGCTTGATATTTAGGTATGTAATTGGGCAGGACCCTATTTAGTTTATATTATGGTTTAACCACAAGTACTCTTGTACTCTAATTTGATATTCGTATCTTCGAAAAATTGAGTAATTCTCCCCCTTAGATGTTCTGGATGACAGAAAAAATATTTTTCACATAGTTGTTCGTCACCCACTATCTTGCCATAACTAGAGCCTTCGTGATTTTTTTGGAAGGTTTTGGTGACATCATCAATATTAATGTCAAAATCAGTAATGAAACAAAAGTTTGACAAAGAAATTTAAAAATGTAGGTCAATTCTTTAACTTAAAATGATTGAATTGCTTAATAAATAAGATCCCATTATGTTGGTTATGTGAATCATCATGGTACATAAGGGAGTTAGTATGATACATAGGAATCCTAGTGTGGTTCCTTGAGACTAACTTATCATTACCTTTAAATTGAAGTCATCACTTAATTCTCTAGATATTTATAGTCAATATGAAATGCAATAGAGAAAATGTGCATTATTATTTTTTTAAACAAACTAATCAAAATACAAAGAGCATTACCATTGGTATCCACAAACATTTACTATACAAGGTAATACATACAATTATGTTACTTGTGTAAGTACATATGTGCATCATTGACTTATTTTGATGTACAAACAATGTCAAAGATGTCTAATATGAGTCTTAAGTGTTTGTCAATTGATGAAGATCACCAGTTGAAGATGGGGTTGAACAGAAGACTCAAGGGGTGTCTAACAAGTAAAAACACACATGTGCACATCACATAGACTTGGGAATAATGTGAATTTTCATATGGGAGTGTGGGAGAGTGTAGGAGAAAGATGGATAAAAATTCTTTGAAGAATATAGTTTTGTTCATCTGTGATCAATCACACCTAAGCAAAGATTGATTTGTCTTGAATTTTTCAAGAAATCATCCTATTCAAGAATAGTAAACATTTGATTGCACGGAGGGAACAATCAATCGGTTCTAAGGTAGTTGAGAAAAGAATAGTGAATGATTGATTGCACTATGAAATGATCTATTAGTCAATGTCATGTTCTTCTAAAAGAGGACATTCCAGGTGGATTTTATATCCAATTAGAAGTCCAATACCTAAACTGACTTGGGGGTCAATAAAAAAGGTGTTTGGACATGCAAATGAGAGTGGGGAACCTTAGAAAACCTAGAGAAACTTGACTAGACCATAACTACATCTAATCCAATTTACAACACTAATTATATATTCAAGGTTTCTAAAATAATTTTGACAAAGAAATTAGCCATTTAACATTACATATAATATATATGTTTTTATAGTATATACTAAACCAAATTTTTTTTTAAACAATAGCTAACCATAAAGATCTATCATAAAACATTGAAATTTACTTGAATACAATGTTTTCAAATATATGCTCATCTAAACATATCCTACGTGTTAGAACATATGTGTCATATGATAGGCTAATTGGCTAATTTCTTTGTAAAAATTATGTCAGAAACCTTGAGTTTGTTATTAGTTTTAAAATCTAATTAAATGTAGTTGTAGTCAAGTCATATTTAGGATTGATGGACTTGAAAAATAGAAGCAGATGTGTTCTTATAGCTGAAGACACATAACTAATGAATCTTGATGTATTTTAAAGCTTATTCAGTTCACATTCGCATGCTAAAATCACATGGAGAAGTTTTAGAAGTGATTTCAAAGGTTTTACAAGGAATTAGGATAAAAGGGATAAATTGGCAATGAATAGTATCATCAATGGATCAATAGACAATACGTGGAGTGAAACGATCAATCTAAATCAAGCCTTTGTTAAATAAAGTGAAGAGTTTATCTATCGATCACTCAAGGAGGAGTCTGTTCATAAAACAATGAATGATCGATCATTGCTAATAGTTTTAGTTGCCCTAAATAAGCTATTCTAAATTGGATTTCTTTCTTTGTTAAGTAAAAGAACCAAATGGTTTTAGATATAAGAAGTGACGAAATTGAAGAGAGGAAAACCTAGAAAAAATTAGAGACGAAAGGAGAGACCTTTCCTTATTGTTTTCCAAGAGAATTCAAATTAGTGTGAAGAGAAGATCAATAGTTAATTCATTAAGTTTATCCAAAACTAAAGAAGACATTTCACACATAAGTTTCAAAGAGGAGTTGAATAAATTCTTCAATGAGAGATTGAAGAACCTCAAGGCCAAATACAATAGAACAAGAGGAGCTTGTTGAAGTCTAGAAGAAGACAAAGATGAAGAAAGGAGATATTAAAGTTTCAAGTGCGTGAGGGAAAAGACTTGAAGGTAAGCAACAAAAAGAATTTGTGGAGATCTAAACAACAGAAGTTAATATTAGAGTCAAAACAAAAGTTGGTGGTTTGCTTGTGCCGATGTAATTGTCTTGCTTGCTATTACTGCATTGATTTGGTTCTATGTTGGGATTGTCGTGGTTTTTAACACGAGTTTGGGTTTTCCACGTGAAATCGTTGTGTGTTCATGTATGGTTTAAATGTTTTCTACTTTATGGTTGATAGATTGATTACATGTGAGTGTGCATAGAGATCAGTTTTCATTATTTTTGCCATATAAGAAAACTCTGTATATAGAGGCTAGAACTCTTAATTATTACTTATTGTAGTACTAGTTTTAAGAGCAATCTAGTGATACACTAAGTTGATTAGACCGATATTAAACTAATAAGTGGTAGCTAAGGTTTATTTATTTATAAATTGTGTTTGCTCCATGATATCAATATATTTTGACGTGCTAATGCATCATTATCTTGCTTAATCTTCCTATAATTTGATTTCTAGTGCTAGATAACTTTTGCTAGGGTTTGATTTCTCAATTTTGCTTAGTTTAATTGTTTTTCTCTTAGAATTACTTAATTAAAATTGCTTATTTGTGTGCCCTTGATTGTTAGTTTGCTTCTCTCAAAATTTTCCTTGCTTTAATTGCTTAAAGTGTGTTGCTTGGGTAAATTTTGTTGAATTAAATTCAATGGCTAGTTCAAATAACTCAATGAATGAACATGAGGAATTGGGTAGGCCGATGAATCATCTCCCTTATTTGATGGTCATAATTTCACACATTGAGAAAATAAGATGAGAACTATTATTTGAGCACTTGATGAGATTGTCTAGAAAGTGGTGATTAATGGTTGGAATCCTCCAATGACCAAATATGAGAGTTGAAATTCAATCCTAAAATATAAGAGTGAATCAGATGAAAATGAGATAAAGCTTGCAAATTAAACAATAAAGCCCTTAGTGCATTGTTCAATATCGTCGAAAAATCACAAAAGTTAATTTCTAATTGCACATCTACGAAGGTTGCATGGGAAAAATTAATGACATATAATTAGGTTGCTTAGGCTTTTAAAGTATCTAGGCTACAAATGCTTACCCTCAAATTTGAAAAGAGTAGATGAGACTATTTTGAATACTATGTTATAATTTCGGACATAGTAAACACATGTGATCAATTAGGGGACCCTATACCTAACTAACTTGTTGTAAGGAAATTGTTTGGGCCCTTATCCGATAAATTCAAAATTAAAGTGCAAGTCATTAATTATTCTAAAAAGATAGAAGCCTTAAACATTAAGGAGTTTGTTTGGAAGCTTAGAACTTTCGAGACACAAGAAGAGTCATATAAAAACAGGAAAGCGTTGTTTGAAAAGTCCAAGGGAAAATAAACTAGCCTAAAAGCATCTAAAAGAACTTCCAAGAATAATAAAGCCTTAAACACCTTAGAAGAATCTAAAGACTTTCAAGATAATGAAGAATTAATGCTTTTGTTTGCTAAAAAGTTTAAGAAATTTAAGAAAACTCAGAACTATAGGTTTGGGAATAAGGGTTAAAATTTTGGGAAGATACTAGGGGATAAGAGAGATGAGAGGCAAAACAAACAAGACAAGAAGAATTTGAAATGTTTTAAATGTGGTAAGTTAGGTCACTTTGCTACTAATTGTCCTAACTTTAATTCTAACAATTTTTCTAGGTTTGACAATAAGAGAAAGGGCAAGGTGCTTCAAGCAATTTACTTTGATGAGAGTTCTTGTAATAAAGATGAGATGTGTAACTACGTGGCCTTTTATGCAAGTGTCAAGGAAGAAAGTTCTAAAGAGAGTCTTATAGTCCACTTCTCTTGAAGAGAACTCAGAGTCTAACTTAGATTCTAATGAATACAAAGGATAGGCACAAGAGTCTTGACTAAGAAAACCATAAACCTTGAGAGTGAGTTGAAAATGAGAGATGATGAATTAATTTCATCTTCTCAAAAGGCAAATAGGTCAATGGAGTTGAATGTCAAACTTGAGAGAGAAGTGTGTGATCTTAAGAAAGACCTAGGGAGTAAAAAAGAGAAGTCTAGTGTTCTTAATAGAGAACTCCTATACTCTAAAGAGAATTAGATGTATTTAAGAGTGGGAAAAATAAGTTAGAAACCATGTTGAGTATTGGTCAAACCAACAAGATGGGCTTAGTTTTTAGGAATTGCTTGACTATAGCCTTAGCAAAACCTATTATCTTTGTGAAGGCTAAAGAGATTAACAATAACCATAAGATAGTGCCCAACCCACCTAGGTCAAGAGTGAAATGAGGAAAGATAGGTTCTAGTGGGATGTGTATGTGTGACATATGCCATATTGATTCCCATACAAGATGAGAATGTCCCAAGAATTATCCTTTTTATATCCAAGAAGAATGAGAAGAAGAACTCTACCCATATTATGCCTAAGTTGTCCCACCAAGTGTATGAAAAGAAGACAAAGAGAGTATGGGTGAAGAAGATTGATCTTCAAGCTCTAAAGGATTAATTAGGAAGAGTAAAGAAGAGCACCTTAGATTGCTCTAGGATAGGTTGGCTATGCACAACAATTGAGCTTGTCATCTCTAAGTAAAGTAATTCTTATTTTTGTCCATGGTTTAATTATTTCAATTTTTTTGAAATTCATGTTTTTAGTTCTCTATCACATTTTTTCTTATTTTTCATGTCATTTAATTCCTAGGTTTGAATTAAAAAATTAAAAATGGAAAATAATAAAAAACTCAAAATAATTAGTGCAGCTTTTGCTTGTTTTTACAATTAGCTTTGTTTTTTATTTTTTTATTAGTTCAGCTCTTGAGACATAATGATATTAATTTTCTTTAAGATGAACAATAACATGATTAGTGGTCAAACACACCTTGACAAAGAGAAGAATACACCAAGGAGAGTGAAGATCAATCTGATTTTCTTTTCCTTGATGTTGCAATTCTAATTTTTATAAAATTAGCACTCATCATGTTCAAACTCACGTCACTTTTATATATGAACATTAATAGAAAATTCTTGAACATAATTTGACCTCAAAAATTGGAGTAACTCTTCAGAAATTGATCATTTATTTATTGTAATGGTCGTGTTATCGATAACATGAAGTAAAGATAATTGGTAACACATAGTGAACAAAAAAATTATAATATTCATTGTAAGTCTTTTTTATTGTGTAATTGGTAACATGGAAACCCTTTGATCGTGTTTTTTATTACATGATATGTATAATATACAATATTAACAAATCAAAGATTAAAATATCGTGTTATCGAAATCACAATCTTTAACTAGGTCATGTTATCAATAACAAGATGGATGTACAACATCATATAATGTAATACGAGATTTTCTAAAAATTGTGTTTCTAAGAGCACGACATTAAAAATGGCATTTTTTCCAATCAGCTAAAGAAAGGTTGTGGGAAAGGCAACCCCGATCGATGTTCCCCATCCTTACGTTGTTTACCTACTCATTTATTCTCCGTTCTTCTACTTGTACTGAGACCAGCATCCACATTCAGAGGGACCTCTTATGTGCTAGTGCATCGTTTGCGATTGTGACCCAACTACCCACATGCTCCACATTTGCGTGGTGCTTTGACCTTGGGTTGTGACTCTATTCAGTTTTTACTTGGACGCCACCACTACTTGAGTAGGATAGGCGGGTTAAATGTAGGTAGAACACTAGTTGGTGCCACTGGTGTCTATCTGTCATTGGGTATAATGGCTCTTGATATGTCATTTTATATGTTTCTATAGAGTACCATTTTTCATAGTAATTAGACACATAGAAGTGTCTGTGATCAATTGCTACAATTGCATGTTTGCACGGTAGCCCTTGATGCTAAAACTCTCTACATGTGCAGCTATATTCGATCATATTCACTACAACTCGTTGAATGAATATCATGTGAATGAGAACATGATAAGTGATATTATAGTGTTATTGAAAACATGAGCTATCAAAACATGCCTTACGCTCATAACTGCCATGTTATTTTAATAGATAAACATACATGATATTGTCAATAATGTATGAACATACACACGGCATTAATTGTATTTTACCTGGTGATATAGCGAGTTAACCTGGAATTCATACATTGATACTGGCAATACATGCACATTCCTTGCTTCTTCTCTTTTTCTTTTGATGTGTTTAGGAGCAAATGGGGTTACATCTTCAGTCATATCCATTTGTCCAATGTTTCTTAAAGAGTGCGGTTGTGCACTCCCTTGTATGCTCAATTAATTAAGTAATAGGCATCGATCAGGCTTCTTTGAACATTGCATTAGTACTTTCATACCTGTTTGAGCTGAGTGTTCCAAATCTTTTGCATGGAAATGCAACATTGGCCCAGTGCTCTTCACCTATTTTATTTAGACAAGCAAATGTTTCAAGATTATGTTATTTATGTAGATCATTACTTCATCATGCATGTTCTATCTACAAGTTTTAGCCGGCACATGGAGCTAGTTCTTTAGGTAGTTGTCTTTAAATCTATCCAACATATTTGCTGCCATGTAACCGATACAATATCCATGGTATGTAGTGGGAAAATACTACTTAAAAGCATTTTCTAAGCCCTTCATTCTATTAGAAACAATTATATCCAACTTGGCTAGAGGATTAGAAAATAGATAATTTCTAAGCAATTCAAGAAACTAGCTCCATGTTTTCTCATACTCATTCTTAACCACTGCAAGTGCCATGTATAGCATATTATTTCTCTCACATAGTGCAGTTACTATCAATAACTGTGCAGGATACTTTTCCTTCAAGAAATTCACCTCTATGGTAAGCAACGGCCTCATTGTTGTTCTAAAGTCTCTTACAACAGGCCCGAATATCCAAAAGATCCCTTTCAAAATGTATCCCTTTATAGGATCGGGAATATCACATGATCTGATTGGAACTACTAAACTACCTGGATTAATCCTTTTTATTTGAATTCCCTATATAGAAAGTATACGATAGGATTTGTCTGGGTCTCCATCTATTAAATCACTCAGTGCTTTACTTGCACAATCGGATTTTAAGTAGTTAACATTCTCATATAGATTAAATGACAAGTTAGTAGGTCATGTTCCTGAGAAAATGACAAGATTAGTATCATGTTTTTTGGAACCTTAACTGTGTAATCATAGTGTACATGTTAAACATTAGATAAATAGGTCGTGTTGTAAGAAAACATGATTGTAAAAGCCTTGTGTGACTAATAACACATCGTATTCAATTGTTGTGTTTTTGAAAACATGATTCAACAAATATCATAAGTTTGCTTTACCTGCACGCCAGAATTTCTTGTAGTTCACAGATATACCTGAGTGTTTCGAAATATATCCTGCTATGTTTTTCAGTGTAATGCCTATTGTATGTTTAAATAACCCATAACAGTTTCTCCTAATCCAAAGGTGTGATGCCAAAGAATGGTCAGTTAACTTCCTTTGTGTTCCACATGAATGGTTGGGCATAACCTCGTAAGAGTCACAGGATTTTGAAGCCCTTATGTACCAATTACAAGACAGGTCGAAGCACTTTGCAGTGTATGTAACATATGGTTTTTATACACTTTATACGCCTTTTTACCTTATTTGTTAGTGTATGATTAGGTTAATTGAGGGTTAATTAGAGTTTATTTATGTTAAGATAGTTATGAGTAGTGTGGTTTAATTCTTAAGTAATTCAGGCGATGTTACTTCTTTAAGAGTTTATTTAAATAAAGTTGGTATTCTATATTTGTCTTACTTGCCTAAAATATGACTATTTATCCATTATAGGTAATGCACACTTCTCAAGGCACTTGGACAATGTTTAGAAAAATTAATAATAGTCTTGACATGCTTACAAGTGATTTGGATAACTTTATTGAGATGCAGACATGTTGGAAACATATATGGCCATGAATAAAAGAGCTTAATGATCAAAGAAGAAAATCGAATTGTAATGTGAACTGGCTAGTGAACTTCTTCTTCCCAAATGAGTTCTTGGACACTTAACTGGACATAAACATATAGATTACAGAGATTGGATGAAATTAAGTGCAAATTTGTCAAAATAAATTAGGCATTAAAAAAAACCATTTCAATTAAATCAATGAAGAACATGTTTCAAATTTAAATTCAAAGAATGGTTACTCATTTAGATTGGAAAGAGGAAATTTTCTTGGCTATCACTATTGAGTTCGAACCAAAGCATATAAAAAGAAAGAAGACTTAAACAAGGAAAGAATTGGGCAGAAAGAAATTGGGTTCTTAAACAATGAAAAAAGTATTGTCCAGAAATTTAATTAAAAACAAGTGCAAAGAATTGTAGAAGAGGAGAGAGGAAAATTAGAATAAACCATAGAGAAAATTCATCAATCCCATCCACCGAAATTGATGAGAAAACCCTTTAAAAATCAGTGAATTAAATTCCCAAGCTAGAGGAGCGAAGAAGAAGCAAAACACAAATGACAGTCTGTGGTAACTATAGCACTACTATTCACATGCAAAAAGTTGAAAACAATGAACATCAACCCATGGCTACTGTTCATCGGTACTATAGTAAATAGTGTTTTTAAAAAAAATCCCTCTTTTTCACATCTTGTAAGTCTCTTTTCAATTCTTCTAATTGAAATTTTATTTCATAGGTTAATGAGTGGCTAAAACTCTTTGCTAAGGCATCGATGAAGCTTTATTATATTGTAGAATTTCAGTATTATGAGACATGATTAATTTTTTTTAATGGTAGATTTAATATTAATTATTTCTACCTTTTTAATTGACGAGATTGATTTGGATATGAGTTTAGTCATGCTTTTCAAATGATTTAAGTTGGTTCTCATTAGTTTCTTTATTGGTTTTGTCTTGTTTTATATTAAAATTGGGTATTAGTTGTGATTTAGAAATTGTAGATCCAATTGATGACTTTATTTTAATCCACTGAAGTGAGGATGAACAATGTATTATTTTTATTGTGCTTGAGAGCTTAATGATGATATTTTCCATAATAACAAAGATTGAATTCTAGATTATTATGAGATGAATGTAAAAAAAATTATTAATGATCATACTTATGAGTTTCTATGATTTAATGAATGTGGATTCATATGCCCTAGTGTTTGTTTATTTGATATTTTAGTTATTTGAAATGCTTTCTTATTCTTAGATTAAAGCTTTAGAATTTTGATTGGGAAAGTTTAATTGCCTTTAAATTCTTATTTGCTTTTGTTAGTTACATTAGTCAAGTTATTCTCTTTATATTTGTTAACTAGATTAGGGTTTCCTTGAGTTAGATTAAATTTGGTTTTCTTATTTCAAGTCTCTTTGTAATCAACACTCGATTTAGCCGCTTAACTACATAGATTCATGAACTTGTGAGTAAACAATTAAAATTTAACATGTTTTTGGCGCCGTTGCCGAGGATTTGTAAAGGAAAACAAATCAAATCTGAACTAAGTTTATCCTTCTACTCATTTTAGCTTAGAATTTCAAAAAAAAATAAAAAAAAAACTAGAGAGAGAGAGAGAAAGGTGTGAAAACAAGGAGGCATAAGAGAGGGGATTAGTTGTGCATGACCATGTGGCTATGTGATCAAACACACCAGTTAGTTCGAGGTTATTTTAATTCCCTAGAGTAGTGAAATTAAAACAAAACTTCTATTCACAATGGGAGATAACAATGTTGAAGCCAAACCCCTTAGGGAGTTATTTTCACCAATCTCTATCAATCCTCCCTCGTGCATAGTGTTGCCCGCTACAACTGCCACACACTTTGAGTTGAAAGCTCAAGTTATTCAACTTCTTCCCACCTTACATGGTCTTGATAGAAAGGATCCTTACATGCATGTAAATGATTTTCTTCAAAAATGTGTTACATTAAGTTTTAGAATTTTTCTGATGAGTCTGTCTATTTGCGCTTGTTCCCTTTCTTGTTAAAAAGACAAAGCAAAGGCGTGGTTGAATTCTCTTCCAACAGAGTCTATTAATTAATGGGAGGGACTTATTAGCAAGTTCCTTTCCAAATTTTTCCCAATGTCCAAAACCATTGTCTTAAGGAGAGAGATAGCTGACTTTTGTGAAGAGGAGGATGAAAACTTTTATGAGAGTTTGGAGAGGTTTAAACACTTGATTTTGAAACATGGAAACTTGTGCAATATTTTTTCATTGGTTTGACTCAAACACATGATAATATAATTGAAACCATGAACACTAGGTGTTTCTTGAGTCTAAATGATGATGCATCGTATAAGTACCTAGAGGGTTTCTAAGAGTGTTCCCAGCAATGGGATTTTTCGAGCCATAGGAAAAAATCAACCCAAAAACCTAGGAAAGGAGGCTTATATGAAGTGATGGAAGATACTGATATGAAAGCTAGGTTAGACCAGCTAACTAGGAAAATAGAAGCCATGACCCTTGCTAGAAACATGAATTTGGCTAACCAAATTCAAAATAAAGTATGTTCTCTATGTGCAAGTCCAATGCATATTTCTCAAATGTGTCCTTCCATGTTTGGTTATTTTGAGTGTTTTCCTGAGCAAGCACATGCACTAAACAATTATGGGAAACCATTTTCCAATCCTTTCTCTGAGACAGACAATCCAAATTGGCGAAATCATGCAAATTTCTCTTGGAAGCAAAACTAGCCCCCCATGAATGGAGTAAGGATGTCAATGCAATAGATGTCCACTCAATTTAGGTAGCCCAACCCCTCCTACACCTCTCTTCCCCAATTAGCTCCTCAAGTAGTTGCACCACCACATCAATACTCATCCCTTAAAGAGTCTCTCAAAACATTTATGCACTATACTATCCAGGCCATATTATAACTTAAAAATTCTAGTCAAATGAACACTCAAGTCATAGCTAAACTAGAAACTCAAATTGGCCAGTTAGCAACTCATATAGGGGAGAGAGAGAAAGGCAAGTTTCCCTGTTAGTCTATACCCAATGCTAAAGGTCAATATCTTGTTAGTAATGCTTCAAGTTCATCACATGACTAGGTGCATGTCCAAGCAATCAGCACTCTTAGACCTGGGAGACAGGTTGACAATCATGTGAAAATGTCTGAAGAAGAGAGAACTGAGAATACATAGTCAAAGAGTGAGAAACAGGAATCCAATGTCTCCCTACCTATTTTAGTTGACCCCCCAGTTAGGAGTTTTGTGCCTAAAGCCCCATTTCCTCAAAGACTAGTCAATCTTAAGAAAAATGCACAGTTTGGAGATATTTTAGATGTGTTTAAGCAAGTGCAAATAAACATCCCATTCCGTGATTCAATCCAACAAGTGCCCTCTTATGCTAAATTTTTAAAAAACTTAGTCATGGTAAAGAGGAAAATAAATGTTCCTAAAAAGGCATTCCTGATAGAGCAAGTTAGCTCTATCATTCAATGAAAATTCCCTGTCAAATATGAGGACCCTTGTTTCCCACAATTTCATGGACGATAGGGGATAATCACATTGAGCAGGCATTGTTAGATTTAGGGGCTTGCATGAATTTATTGCCATATTCTATATATGTGCAATTGGGATTGGGAGAGTTAAAACCAACATCAATGATACTTCAATTAGCTGATAGAACTGTAAAAATTTCTAGAGGTGTTGTTAAATATGCTCTTATTAAGGTTGACACACTTTACTTTCTAGTGGACTTTGTAGTCCTTGATACTCAGCCTATTCAGAATATCCATGGGCAAATTCCTGCCATTTTGGGTTGTCATTTCTTGGCCACGTCCAATGCTCTAATAAATTGTGGAAATGGGGTGATAAAAATATCCTTTGGAAACATGACATTTGATCTTAGCATTTTTACATAAGAAAACAGCCATCGGACATGGAAGATGTGAATGAAGTTAACTTGGTTGATAGTTTTGTTCATCCAATCACATTCAGAGGATCCCTTAGAGGCTTGTCTAGCACACTTTGGTTGCGGGTTTGACATTGACAAATTAGTTGAGGAGGTTAATTCATTTCTAGATTCCATTCGTCTAATGAGTACTCAAAAATGGAAACCTAAGGTGGCTCCTCTTTAATTATCATCATCACCACCCCTTCCATCCACTGTGGAACCACCCAAGATGGATCTAAAACTATTACCTAACACCCTCAAGTATGTGTTTTTAGGTTCTTCTGAAACTTTACCAGTCATCATAGTTTCCAATAGGATACAGATGCTTAGCCTTGAATTTAAAAACATGATGATGAATGAAGATAAAACTATTTTTAAATATTATGATAAGATATCAGGCATAGCAAACACATATGATCAATTAGGGAGCCCATACCTAATTACCTAGTTGTGAGAAAATTATTAAATTCCTTGTCCCTCAAATTTAAAATTAAGGTGGTAGCAATTAATAAATCTAAAAAGATAGATACCTTAGACATTGAGGAGTTGCTTGGGAAAAACTTTTGAGATGGAAGAAGAATCTTAAGAAAATAAGAAAGAGTTTTTTGAAAAATCCAAGGGAAAACAAACTGCCCTTAATGCATCTAAGAGAATTTTCAAGAAGAATAAAGCTTTGAGCACCTTAAAAGAATCTGAAGAGTCTGAAGATCATGAGGAATTAATGCTTTTGTTAGCTAAAACATCGAAAGATTTATGGAAACTCAAAACTTTTAGGTTTGAGATGAGGGTCAAAATTGAGGGAAGATATATGGGGATAAGAAAGATGAGAGGCAAAATAAACAAGACAAGAAACATATGAAGTGTTTTGAATGTGGTAAGTTAGGTCACATTGCTGCAGATTGTTCTAACAATAATTCTAATAATACTTTTGATGATAAGCCTAAGAATCAAAGTTTGCTCATAATAGAAAGAGCAAGGTGCTTAAAGCAATTTACTCTAATGAGAATTCTTCTGATGAAGATGAGATGTGTAACTATTATTCCTTTTACGCAAGTGTGAACGAATATAGTTCTAGAGAAGATTATGATGAGTGCAGTTCTCTTGAAGAGAACCCAGAGTCTAACTTTGATTCTGATAAATATAAATGGCTCCACCAACAATTTTTAGTTCTGACTAGGAAAACCAAAAGCCTTGAGAAAGAGTTGAAAAATAAAGAGGATGAATTAGTTTTCTCTCCTCAAAAGGCAAATAGGATACTGGAGTTGAATATCAAACTTGAGAGAGAAGTGAATGACTTTAAGAAAGTCCTAGAGAATGAGAAAAAGAAGTCTATTGCTCTCAATAAATAACTTATGTCCTATAAAGAGAAATCACATGCATTGAAGAGTGGGAAGAAGAAGTTGGAAACCATGTTGAGCATAGGTCAAACCAGCAAGTTGGGATTATGTTTTAATAATTGCTTGACTACCCCCTTAGCAAAACCTACTATCTTTGTATAGGCAAAATAGAGTGACAATAACCCTAAGATAGTGCGAAACCCACCTAGTTCAAAAGTTAATGGAGTGAGAAATTTCTAGAATTTTGTGTGTGACATATGTGATAGTGATTCTCATACTAGAAAAGACTGTCTTGAGAATTATCCTTTCAAACTTATGTCAAAGAAGAATGAAATGAAGCACACTACCATCAATACCACTAAGTTGCACCACCAAATTTATGAAGATGAAGAGAGTGCTGGCAAAGAAGATTGATCTTCAAGGTTTGAAGGATCAATTAGGAAGAGTAAGGAAGAGCACAGTAGATTACCATATCTTTTTAGAATGAAATGAAGCACATTGCCCTCGATACCTGGAAGATTGATCTTCAAGGTGTGAAGAGATAATGATTTTTATCCATGGTTTAATTCCTTCTATCTTTTAGACACACATCTTTTTAGTTTTTATCGCATTTTACTTTGTTTTTCCATCTTTTTAATTCATCGGTTTGAACTAAAAAAATTAAAATATGATAAAAAAATACAAAAAAATAGTTTAGTTTGTGCTTGTATTTGCAATTGACTTTTATTTTGTTTTTTATTAGTTCAGCTCTTAACACATACTGAAATTAATTTTCTTCTAAGACAAAAGGCAACATGATTAGTAGTCAAACATACCTTAACAAAGAGAAAGATACAGCAAGGAGAGTGAAGCTCAATTTTATTTTCTTTTGCTTGATGTTGTAATTTTTTGTTTTAAAAATTTGTACACATCATGTTAAGACTCAAGTAACTTCTACTTATGAACATCAAGAGAGAATTCTCAAACATAAGTTGACTTACGTGTTTTGACTCTAGTGGAGTCTTAGTGATCAAATTAGATGATCTTTGACTAGATTTCAATTTAGAATTCAAAAGAATGAAGAAAATTTTATGTAATGTGATTCAAGTTTGCAAGTTTATGTACTTCAATACTTACAGCCAATGGATTTGTCCTCATAAAGATAATGGGGAAGGTGTACCTACTTAGGTCGGCCTAAACTAGTGTGAAGCTCCCATCTTCTTCAATCAAGAAAATGAATATAAAAAAACTGATACAAGTTGAGAGGATTCAGAGAAAGCCAAACCATAGAAATAAGTTAGTAAGCCTTCCATACTCATTTCAAATTCCTTATCTCTTCCGAAAAAGCTTTGGCGAGCTTATCATTTGTAGATATAATTATGATGTCATCCACATAAATTTGTGTCATCATAAAATATTTTCCATTTTTCTTGATAAACATGTTTTATCAACACCTCCTCTTGTAACCATGCTTTGTAAGGTAATGTGTCAATTTATCATACCATGTTCTTGGATCTTGTTTCAGAAAAACACTCTTGACATCCATCTGATATACTTTGAATTTTAAATGACAATCCATAACAAGAAACAATTTAATAGATTCAAGTTTAGCAATAGGAGCAAATGTTTCATCAAAATCAATTTCTACATTTTTGTAGCCTTAAACCAAACTTTTTTTGTTTCTTAGTATATTACCTTGTTCATTTGTCTTGTTCTTGTAAATCAACTTTGTGCTTATAGCATTGCATTGCTTGGGTTTAGGGACAAGAAATCATACATCATAATTATTAAATTGTCCTAGTTTCTCTTGCATTACATTTATCCAATTCTCATCCTAAAGAGCTTCAACAATCTTCTTTAGTTCAGCAAGAGATACATAACAAGAAATTATTATTTGTTATTCCATCTGATGTCTTGTTCTTCCTCCTCCATTGATGTCATCAATCACATGGGTTTTAGTATGGTCTTTTTGAACCAGTTAGGTACTTGACTAGCTTGAACTTGTGGTTCTTGCTCTTCTTCTTGAATTTTAATTCCATTTATGTGATCATCATAAGCCTCCACCTATTCATGTTATTTTTTGTATGTATCACTAAACACATTAGCTTAATCATAATAATCATAGCAATCATTAACTTTTTGTTTTCCTCTCCCATGTTGAATATTTTGATTTTCCAAAATTTGTACATCATTCGCAACTACATTAAATGATTCTATGCACCTTTTATGACTTACTTGTCAAAGAGTATCTAAGGAAAATTCCATCATCATTCTTGCTATCAGATTTTCCCGAGGCTTCTCTATCTCTTAAGATGTGACAAGGGCTACCAAAGACTCTGAAGTGTTTTACAATGGGTTTTTTGCCTCTCTATAACTTATAAGGTGTTTGTATTGTTGCAGTGCTCACAGCTTCTGCCCAAAAATGTTTATCTAAAATTTTCTTATTTAGCATAACCCTAGCCATTTCTTGAATTGTCCTATTTTTTCATCAGCTATTCCATTTTGTTGATGAGTCTTAGGGGCTAAGAACTCATGATAAATTTCATATTTATCACAAAACTCTTTAAACCTTAAGTCAGTAAATTCACCATCTCTGTCACTTTTAATATTTATAATGTGCAGACCACTTATGTTTTGTATGGTAAGGGCAATTGTTTCTTTATAGGTTATCCACCATCACAACGATATACTTTCTACCATCTACACTAACTATTTACATTAGTCTTGTAAGGTCCATGTGCATCAATATTAATGGTCTCTTAGTTCTTAGATGTTTCAACCTCTTATGGTGGGATATTGATTGTTTACCCTTTTGACCATCACCACGTACAAAGTTTTCAGGTGTTTTCAAAATAGGAGCACATCTTATGATCCCTTCCTTTACCATTAAATCTCTGAAATGCACATATCCTATCTTTATTACCATAAATGTTATCAAGAAAGGACAAGTTTACAAAATAAATTGGATCAAGTAAATAACAATTATCATGTATTATTAAACCTTTCATACAAATCATTCTAGATTTGTCATTAATGTAACAAGCTTCCTTTGTAAATTTAATAGTAAAATTAGAGTCACAAGTTTAACTTATGTTCAAAAGATTAGCTTTCAAGCCACTCGTATACAAAGAATTATCAAAATCAAAAAATTGAGAAACTTTCAAAGTGCCTATCCAATCTTTTTTATGATACTTCCATCTCCATAGGTAACGTTTTCATCATATTTCTCCACAATCTTAGTAAGCCTAGATTTTTCATTAGTCATGTGCTTTGAATATGCACTATCTAGGTGCCACATATTAGTGTTGAGTATTCAAGGCGGTGTGCATTACAAGGCATTTTACATCGTTTTTCTTTACCAAAATTGTCTTAGCTTTCACAAATTCTTGAATATCATCCAAAATTTTCACATATTTTGTATTCTTAAGTGTTTTAGCATTCATCATTTATTCTTTCTTGTGATAACCATTATGAGCAAACTTATGAGAATCTCTTAGTGAATCATGTGTGTGAGTGCTAGGTCCAAGATTTTGAACCTTTGCTCTAAGTTCCCTTAAGTTTCTTCCCATGTGATTTGTCTAAGCAAGTCAATTTTAACATTATCTCTCACAAGTTGTTGTTTCTTCACTAATTTGTTCTTGTTTGCCTCAAATTTAGGCACTAGTTCCTTCTTATGCAACTGGGTTTAGAACACACAATTTTAGAATCTGAGGTACTAGCTCAATTATCATTCAAACTTTTATCCTTAACAAATTTAGTGATTCCTAAGGAATTTGTATCCATATGTCCCACATACCCTAAACCAATTATATCACATCCAAATTACTCACAAGAGAGAAATTTATCAAGCTATTCATTACTTTTGACAAACTCTTTCAACTTCGAATTTGATGATTTCAATTCTTCTTCTAATAATTAAATTTTCTCAAGCAATATAGGGTTTTTTATATTACATAAGGATTCTGTAAAAACATATGTGACATATGTCTAGTTTATAGGCTTATTTGTTTGTCAAAATTATGTCAAGAAACCATATGTATGTACTAGGGCTTTGAATTTGATTTGAGGTTGTTGTAGTAGAGTCAAAATAGGAATTGACAAACTTGAAAAATAAAAAAAAACATGTTCTTATTGATTAAGGTGAAAGACTGAAGAATGTGAGGGGTTTTGAAGCTTATCCACATCAATTGGCATACATAAATCACTTATGAAAAGTTAAGAAGTGATTGCAGAGGTTTCAAAACGAGGCTAAAAAGGGTAAAAAGATTAAAAAAACTAGCAAATTAATCGATTGTAGTAAACAATAAAGGAGAAAATGATAGACCACCAAATGATTCAGCCCTGTGCAAAACGAAGCCTATAGTTATCGATCGATCACTTTCGCTATCGATAGATCGATTGAAAAATCAAGCACATTAAAAATAGTGACCAATCAATCGTTGCTTAAATGATCAACTGTTTCAATAATAATTTGCCTAATTTAAGACCTTCCTATTTCCTTATTCAAGTACATGTTCTAAACCAACTTAATGAGTTATATAAAGGTTATAAAATCATGAAATTGGAGTAAGAAAAACCTAGAGGAGAAAAGAGAAAGAGGGTTTACACCTTTCCTTATTGTTTTCCAAAGGATAATTCACTTGATATTTGTATTGAAGATCTATGGTGAATTGAAAATGATAATCAAGACAAGACTAGAAGGAGACAGAGACAAGGCAATGAGGAGAAAGTTTCAAGTACTTGGAGAAGACATGAAGGCGAGTAACAATGATCTAAAAAAGAGGAGCTTGTGTTAGATTCTAAACAAGGCTGGTGATTTGCTTGTGTCCATGTAAATTCCTTGTTTCTAGTGCATTGATTTGATTCTTTTGGAACTATTGCAGTTTGTTAACCTAGTTAGGGTTTTCCACGTAAATTATTTTGTTCATGTGTGGATTGATTAATGGTTGATTGATTGATATTTCGAGAGTGAGATTGAGTGAATATTTGGTTTTAACCATTTTTGCTTAATAAATAAGATTTGCCATAATATTGATTTAGAACCTTACTTAAATTTACATAGTTTCAATGCTCGGGCTCAATTTCTTGTGCTAGGGTTTGAAATCTGATTCGTGCTTCAGTTTACTTATATTTCTTTTAGAAATACTTAATTAAAACTTGCTGATTTATGTGCCCAAGGTTTGTAGTTTTTTTTCTCATAACTCTCCTTGATTTAAGTGCTAAATTTGCAATGCTTGGGTTGATTTTTGTTAATTGAATTCACCTCTCAATTGGTAGATGAGGATTAATTATTCAAAAATTGCTTTTGCTTCTTGATATTAATAAGATTTGCCATAATATTGATTTAGAGCCTTACTTAAACTTCCATAGTTTCATTGCTCGGGCTTGATTTCTTGTGCTAGGGTTTGAATTCTGATTCGTACTTAAGTTTACTTATATTTCTTTTAGAAATACTTAATTAGAACTTGCTTATTTGTGTGCCCAAGGTTGGTAGTTTTTTTCTCGTAACTATCCTTGATTTAAGTGCTAAATTTGTAGTGCTTGGGTTGATTTTTATTAATTGAATTCACTGGCTGGTTTGAACAATTCATTGAATTGATTGAACAAGGGGACTTAAGAAATACTTTTACTTGACCTCCTTTGTTTGATGGAAAAAATTTCCCATATCGGAAGAATAGCATGAGAGCACTTATATTTGTGTTTGATGGGAATGTCCAGAAAGCAGTTGTTAAAGGCTAGAGTCCTCCAATTACAAAAGATAAGGATGGAAACTCAATTCTAAAAGATGAAATTGATTGGGATAAGAATGAGACAAGACTTGCTAATCAAAATAGTAAAGCCCGAAGTCCTTTATTCAATGTTTTACGAAAACCACAATTTAAGTTGATCTCTAATTGTGTGTCTACCAAAGTTGCTTGGGATAAATTGGTAAAATATAATGAGGGAACTATGGTTGTGAAGGTATCTAGGCTTCAAATGTTGACTCTAGAATTTGAAAACATAGTAATGAGTGAAGATGAAATAATTTCTAAATATTATGTTAAAATTTTAGACATTATCAACATGTATGATTAACTAGGAGGGCCTATTCCTGAATACCTTATTGTGAGAAAGTTGTTAAGGTCCTTATCCTCAAAATTTAAAATTAAGGTGGTTTTCTTTAATGAATCAAAGAAAATGGACACGTTAGACATAGAGAAGTTGGTTGGGAATCTTAGAACCTTTGAGATGTAAGAAGAGTCTTATCAGAATAAAAAGGAGATGATTGAAAAGTCCAAGGGAAAACAGAATGCCCTAAAAGCATCTAGAAGAACTTCTAAGAAAAACAAAGTTTTAAACACCTTAGATGAATCTGAAGAATCTTAAAATGATGAACTAATGCTTTTATTAGTTAAGAACTTCACGAAATTCAAGAAAACTCAAAACTTTAGATTTGGGAATGTGACAAAATTGTAAGAAGAAACAAGGGGAAAAGAAAGATGAGAGACCAACAAAACAAGATAAGAAGAATTTGAAATGTTTTGAATGTCGTAAGTTAGGTTACTTTGCTGCTATTTGTCCTAAATTGAATTCTGACAATTCTTCTGATGAGAAGCCCAAAAGGCAAAAAGGGTTTGATTATTATGAAAAAGGGAAAGGTGCTTCAAACAACTTATTCTAATCAGGGATCTTATGAAGAAGAAGAATTGTGCAACTATATTGCCTTCCATGTAAGTGTAAAGGATGATAGTTCAAAAGCATATTCTCAAGTGTCCATTTCTCTAGAAGAGAACTCAGAGTCTGAAGTTGACTGATGAGTTTAAGGGATTGCTAAAAAAACTCTTAGATTTTACTAAGAGTACCAAAAGCTTTGTGATACATGTGGTTTTTATACATTTTATATGTTCTTTTACCTTATTGCTATCTTAAGATTCGGCTAATTTATGGTTAATTAGGGTTTACTTATGTTAGGATAGATATTAGTAGTTTGATTTAATTATTAATTCATTCTAGAGATATTAGTAGTTTAGCCATGTATTCAAATTATATCAGGATTTTATTTATATACTACAGGTCAAAATTATGACTATTTATAATTTGTAGGAAAGGCATACTTCTCGAGGCAATTAAAAGACGTGAGGAACCATTCACAAGGACATGAACTTCTTCTTAAACAAATTTCGGGCAAGTTTTTTAATGTAGGGCTTATATTAGGGAAAATGAACTTTCCTCATATCAGTTATTAGTGAAAGCGAATGTGCAAAAGAGAAAATTAATGTTGTAAAGTTAGTTGTTGGAGTCTTCTTCTAGTGTTGAGGATATTGTTGAATTCATGTTCACTTAGAGGTTGAGAAGTAGAGGTGTACTAATTCATGTCGTTGGACAAGGACCCAGAATTAGCATAACAGAAGAGTTTTGGTGTGAGGTAATGGAAGGCAAGTAAAGATGGACTAGAAAAGGAAAAAATTACCAATAAGAAGGGTCAAGGAAAGGAAACTCAAACTAGAGCTAATAAAATGAAGGCATCCAATGCAATAAGGAGAGGAGACTCAAACAAGGAATGTCTAAAAATATAATAGTCAATTTGCAACTAGCATGATCAGTTCGTTGGAACAGTTAAAAAACATAGCACAAATAAGAAAATTCAAAGAAAGGAATGAGAAGAATAGAAGGCAAGGATTGAGAAGCAAGCAAGAGGAAGTAAAAAGAGAGGAGAATAAGAAGAAAGAAGCTGAACATGGATGGAATTTAGAGCTTGAATTAGGTAAAAAAATATTTGTCCAATGATTTTAAAAATAGAACAGAGAATTGCATAAGATGGAAGAGAGGAGAAGAATGAATCAAAGATGAAACCAGTTACTCCCATCCTCCAAAATCATTTAGGTAATAGTTTGAAAGTGAGAGAATCGAAGCCCAAAGCCGGAGAATGAAGAACAAACAAGCTAAAAAATTGTTCTTGTGGGTACTATAGCATAGCGGAAAGATTGAAGATGATGATCAATCGGTACTATAGTAGTTCAAAACTTTTGAGCTTTCTGGATTTTCTTTAAAACATGTAAGTTTCCTTCCACTTAACTTAATGGAGATTATGGTTTTAATCTTTAGGTTAATGAGTAGCTAATTTTTTCATCTAAGGCTACCATGAAGCCTTATTAATTTGTTTGTATCAAAGATCATGAGAGTTGATTAAATTTCTTCTACATGTGCTTCAATGTTTGATTGTTCTACCTATTTTCAATTGACAAACTCTATCTTGATTATAAGATTATTCATGTTCTTCTTATGATTTGAGATGGTTTTTATTAATTAGTTGCTTGGATTTTTTATCTCTTGAATTAGAGTTAGGTATTAATTGTGATTTACATCTTGGGGATACAATAATGGACAATCCTATTAAGCAAAGGAGAACATAATTTTTACTCTTGAAATTATGCTTAACGATGATATTTTTGTAATACATGGGACTGAATTCTAATAAGTTATAAGATAGTGTGGAAATTGAATCAATAACCTTGGACATGACTCTTTAAAAATTAATTTGTGCGGATTCCCATGCCATAGTAGTTCAGTTAATTAAATATTTGAATCGCTTGATATTGCTTTCTTAGTTTAAATTAATTCTTAGAGTTTTGATTCTTATTAGTTCTTAGATTTAACATTGAATTATATTACTTGTTTTTTATAGTTTTGGTAACAATTTCTTTTATTTTCATTTTTACTTGCTTTAGGCTTTTTAAAGTAGGCAATTACTTGATAATTCGCTAACTAGATTAGGGTAGCGCTAGATTAGATTAAAATTTAGGCATCATTTGGATGACGCTTTGCAACCGCTTTTTGTCAGCTTTTCATTGTTTTGCATATAAATCTTGTATGGTTAGGCAATTTAGACTAAAAGCCTCCCTTTGTTTCAAAAATGCCTTTATTTCCGTTTTTCACTCGTTTTTCCTTTTCAACCACTTTTTGCTTAACTCTCCTCCTGAGGAGGGTTAGGCTAAAAGCGTATCAAAAAAGGTAAAAATATTACGAGTTGACATTTTTACCCTTAACTTCTCTCTTGTTATAACACTCTTTTGCATTTTTTTCATGTTTGCATACACGCATTTTCCTATCCAGTAAAACCTCCTTCCCCCTTCTCCTCCTACATGTCACGCCCAAGGTTTTTCCATACATTTACCTTAAAATTTTACCAAAAAATTGTTTCAAAATACGGATGTAAATCAAAAGAAACAATGAAATTCAAAATGTGTGTAAACAATTTTCATAAATTAGTCCATCACACAACAAAACCAATATTCTCAGGCATGACCCAAAACAAAAATAAATACATCACAAGCATCTCTAAGTACAAGTTCTTTAATAGTTTAAAACTAAAGCATACATACATACACAAGTCTAGTAAAATAACATATTTTACTCTCACCTTACTCAATGCATAAGATCGTGGCACTAAAATCTACACAGCCTCCCTACAAGTCTGATGTACTCAAGTCAAGGAGGAACAGTCCACCACAGGGAAAAGAGTCCAATCCAAAAAGCTATCGATTGACCTGCAAAATACTCTTGATGAAGGGTTAAAAATATGGTAAGTGAGTATTTTCATACTCAGTAGGAAAATACCAGTAGGGGAAACAAATCAATGAACTTCATAGGTTCATACATAGATGCATTCATGCAACTACACATGAAGCAAGCAAGATATGAAATATAAATAGGGTCTCACACATAAATCATTATACTAACTGAACTTACACTTACTCGTATGACTTTATTCATACAAACTTACTTGTACGGCCCTACTCATATCATCTTAGTCTTACTCATGAACTTACTATTACCATCTTCCTTAGAAGCTTACACTTACACTTACTCTAGATCTTACACATACAACTTACTCAAAATCGAAAACATATAACTTACTCTTAGTATCGTACACATACTACCGACAACTATAACTCATTTCAATTAATAAGCGCCAGCGTCAGAAAGGAAGGGAATGCCACTGGGGCGTCACCTTAACCTTTGGGGAGGAACTAGACGCCATGGACTTTTTTGAACGCAAGGCACACCTATGCTCATGGGGCACAGGATCAAATAGGTAAGAGCAGATCCATGATACAACTGACCTAATCATGCAAATGCCAACTCTCTAGGCCATACAATGCCAACATAGGGTGGAAAATAAACGGTGCCACTCTTGGGCAGGAATCTTACAATGCCACACTTGGGCGGAACATATAGTGCCATTTGTAGGCAGAAATACATACATTGCCCACGAAGGGAGAAAACTTACACCGCTCCCAACTGAGCATCAAATGACTGGACCGAAATACAGCACCAAGACTAAATCCTGCAGGACAACACCATGGCTGGCTCAAACACGGAACTTAATCAGTCAAAACCATCAATCTCAACTCACAACGTTATCAAATTAGGGTTACTTACAATTCAAGTTCATATTAGGTAACTTATGCATGTATAATTATGTTTAGAACTACTTTTGTCTTACATTCTTTAGCCAACTAAGCTAGAACCACACCGGTTCTGAAGCCTTAGTCCACAAGGGTAACATACTCCAACTTAACTCATCCAATCACTCTTACCCTTACAAGCTTATAATCTCTACATAACCTTACTTGTCAAACTCGAATTCCATGTCAACATATGCTTACCATTATATACTTATAGCCTTACATCTTGCATCATCCGCCTTAAAACCAAAACATCTTACTCGAACTCCTCAAATGAAATCCTTTAGATCTAAGTCCCATCATCAAACCCTTACTAATGTTTTACTCATTATTCTTTCATTGCAATTCATATTACATACATTATGTGTGTACAATTATATTGTTATCTCTTACTAACTCACAGTCCGCCAAAGGTGCTCTGAAACTTAAGTCTTCAAAATTCTTGAATCTCCTAAGTCTCTTGCTTGCTGCTCCAACGTACCCTCCGACTCAATCCAAACCAATCCTCCAATCTCATGTCCAACCTTTGCCCGTCATTCATAAGTCTTCCTTCGCCTGACATATAGTTGTAATTTCCACATCTTAATCCTTGAAATACCCCTTCCGTAAACTTACAATCAAACGCCCGTACTCATGTCCATCGACCACACACACCACTAACGCACAATAAAGATCTATCACATGCTCTGATCACATACATATAAAACATTACAACTTACTAACATACACTTAGTCTTCACTAACATATGCATAATTCACATACATAAACATGATCATTTAATCAGTATTTATCATGTAAAGCATTAAATTATCAACTCTGAACATGCTACTACACAATCAATGCATGCTACCATAAAATTATGAGTTAAAGGTCCCCTACCTCGTAATCCATGTGAGTTTGATGGCGAGCATACGATGGTGGCGACGTCAATGGTGGAATAGGTGCTAGTCCTCGAGCAAAACAAAAATTAAAACAATAGAAAACAAAACTAACTACTCCACTTCCACAGGAAATCTCGATTGCATTTAGCATATGCAGCAAGCCTTTAAACCCCTAGCTTACACTAGTGGACGAGTTGTATCTCGTGAGGATTTGCAGTGAATCTACCCACAAAATTCAAAACTAGAATGATAAAAGAAAATTAAAATTAAAATCACGTTAAATTTACAAATCAACTCGTCCTAAACATGTGACTTCATTTAGTAAAATCAATCATGCATAATAAAACTTGTCTTCTGAAACAATAATTCATTCTAACAACATCATATTGGTGGCAAGTACTCATACATACATAATAGTTTTAGAAAAAAGGGACATTGCCAAGTAATTATACAATCTCATTCTCATGAATCGAACAACTCAATGTGTCTCATGTCCACTCAGCAATTTCAATTTTAACACTCAAAAATAGACATTGACATCCATTCATCTTCAAGAGATCATAATAGAGAATCATGCAAAACCTTCCTTGAAAAGTAAAACACCCTAGATCACCTGACAACTCATTCAAGATATAATTGCATAATGTCCTACTAGAATTTTATGCTCATCTCTCATGACATGTGTAAGGCTTAGCCTTTTTAAGCTTTCTATAAGATTTATGTAATAAATGTTAGGCCAGTGACTCCCAATCTAGTTGGCTCAGGGCACTAGGTGTTAAAGCACCCCTCAGGCTTAATAACTTGAACCAAATAGGCTTCAAGGTTATGCATGTCATAAATTACTCAACTCTACCTTTTGACTCGAACACCCTATGCTTAGTGAGGCACGCCGAGTCCCGGTCTACTCAATAGAGTGACTTTAATTCTTTACAATTATTCATATATTTTTTTTCTCTTCTTTTTTTCTTTTCTTTTTTTTTCTTGAGCACATTATACAATCAACTTGAATTGTGTTGACAAAAAGTCCTCGACTGTTCTACAAACCAAGAATAATGAAGCTCAACACTCTATCATGATAACATGAATACTACTAGATCATGCCAAAGTTTTACTCTCATAAGAAAATAATTACATAGATTCAATGATATCCACCAAGATGTAAGACCACAATCAAAGGCTCGAATTCTCACTTAGGCAAATGTCTTTCTTAGTTTTTCAAAATAGAAGCACAAGAAACCAATATGAAGTAATCAGAACTCAAAATTATTAAATATGTCAAGTCATAATCTAAGAAATATGATGTCATTAAATATAGTCACATGTCTAAAATAAGCATCAATGTAATAAGCAAAAACATAAATCTAAAATTTTTTTTTTAATTTTTTCATTTTTTAAGTAAGACTAAAAAAAACATGAATGGAAAATCTATTTCTATACCCCCAAACCTAAACTAAACATTGTCCTAAATGTATAAAAGAAAGCAAATGCAATGCTTAATATAAGAAAAGAGGAAAGAAAAGAAAATATATCAGTTGATGTGCTCATGTACATAGCTATCAAAAAAAAAATAGTCAATAAAGCACAAGCATAATCACATTAGGGTAAATCAATAATGAATCATATAAGCATACCCTAATAATGATTAAAGCAATCAACAAATATGATAAACTAAAAACTAACTAAAAAAAAAAGCTAACTATTAAACAAAAATAACTATCAAAACCAAAAGTGGGTTGCCTCCCAGGAGTGCTAAGTTTACTGTCTTCAGCCAGACACACCTCCATCCAAACTCATCCAGGGTCCTTTAAAGCAATTATCTTCTTTTTATCAATTCTAATCAAATCAGAGTGAGTTAAGCAAATATTTAGTGGATCATCAGAATAAATAAAAGGAAAAACATCCTCCACTAAACTCTCAACCATGTCAACCTCAAAAGTTTCATCGAAGTCTGATGGTTGTCTACTGGCATCAAATACATTTAACTCACATGTCAAGTTCCCAAAAGAAAGCCTCATCACTCCATTCCGATAATTTATTCGAGCATTAGATGTAGCAAGGAATGGACGACCTAAAATCACAGGGATTTGAGAAGATGTATTTGAAACCGGTTGTGTGTCTAAAACAATGAAGTCCACTGGAAAATAGAATTTATCCACTTGAACAAGGACATCTTCCACTATTCCTCTTGGCCTTTTGATTGAGCGGTCAGCAAGTTGAAGTGTCATGTTTGTGGGTTTCAAATCTGCTAGACCTAATTACTCATAAACAGAAAAAAGTAAAAGATTTACACTTGCCCCAAGATCAAGCAAAGCTTTTTCAATTCTATAATTTTCATTTATACAAGATATGGTTGGACAACCAGGATCTTTATATTTGGGTGGGGTGTTTTGTTGCAAAATTGCAATTACTTGTTCTGTCAAAAATGCCTTCTTTTGTACATGTAGCTTACGCTTGATTGTACAAAGGTCTTTCAAAAATTTTGCATAAGATGGAATTTGTTTAATGGCATCTAAGAGAGGAATGTTGATCTTCACTTGTTTGAAAATTTCAAGAATGTCACCATTTGGCACTAATTTAGAAGAAGATTGTAATCTTTGAAGAAAAGGAGAAACACAATCGGAGTTGTCAAGTTCATCACCATGTGTAGAATTCAAAGACTCCTTAGGTTCAACAACCTTCATTGGAATGTCTTTGTTAATGACTTTCCCACTTCTCAAAGTGGTGATGGACTTAGCTTGCTCTTTTTGTGAACTTGAAGAATTTAAATTTTCAATTACAAATTGACCTTTAGGATTTGGTTGAGGTTGAGAAGGAAACTTCCCTTTTTCTTAAATGCTCAAAGCTGTAGTCAATTGAGTGATAGAAGTCTTCAAGTCATTGATGGCTTGCATTGTTTGGTTGTTGATTGTTGCTTGACTTTGCATGAATTCTTGCAATGTGTCTTCAAAAGGCTTCTTATGTGGTGGAACATAATTTGAGGAAGATGGTACCTGCATATTAGACTCATTTCTCCAACTAAAGTTAGGATGATTTCTCCAATTAGGAGTATAAGTTTCAGAATAAGGAGAAGAAAAAGGCCTCTTGTAGGTATTAATAGCATTTGCTTGAGTATGCAACACCTCTTGAAAAGCAGGGATTGTTGGACAATCTTGTGTTTGGTGTCCATCACTCTCACATATACTACAAATATCTTGTGCTTTTTGAGAAGCTTTAGACATGTTTTCCCTATTAAATTCCATAACCTCCACTTTTCTAGTTAAACTTGTAATTTTCGCTTTTCATCATCCTCTTCTTTAAGAAGGTACATGCCCCCCTTAGTTGTCCCATTAGATTTAGTCTTATTACTACTTTCAAATTCATTAGAATCTTCCTATGATGGAGCATTTTTAGCTAACCCATCAAAATAGTCTAATGCTTCCTCAAGTTCTTTACTAAAAAATTCTCTATTACACATCATTTCAACAAATTGCCTCATTTGAGAAGTCAAGTCATTATAAAAGAAACTAATTGTACGCCATGTTTCATATCCATAATGTGGGCACAACAATAAAAGTTCTTTAAATCTTTCCCAACATTGAAAGAAAGTCTCATTTTCTTTTTGTGAAAAATTCATGATGTTCTTTCTAAGTGTATTAGTTCTATGGGTGGGGAAAACTTTTTCAAAAATTCTCTTTGCATTTCTTACCATGTTCCAATGGATCTTAGCTTCAAAGAATTCAACCAATTTTTTGCTTTTTCCTTTAAAGAAAATGGAAAGAGTTTTAATCTAATAACATCATTTGAAACATTTTGGTTTTGCAAAGTTGCACAAACCTCTTCAAACTCTTTTAAATGTAAATATGGGCTTTCCGAATCTAAGCCATGAAATTTGTGTAGTAATTGAATTACACCTAGCTTGAGTTCAAAACTACCCACATTAGTTGGAAAAATCATGCAAGAATGAGAACTTGATCTAGTTGGTTGTAAATAATCACGCAAGGTTTTAACTTGAATATTTTGTGCATTATTATCTCCATTATCACTTCTTAGTTCCTCATTAGTTCTTAGATCCTCCATTGTATCAAAATAGAGAGAATTTTCAAAAGATTTGTTCACTCTTCTCAATCGTCCAGAATAATCACGTACCCATGTGTACATGCAACAACAAATTTTTTTTTTTTATAACAACAAGTAAAAGTGTAGAAATTAAATGACAAAATATAAAAAGTTAGAGACTTAGAAGTTAATGGACAAAAATTAAAATTGCAAAATAAGGCCAAAGGCACTATCAAGGTACACATTTGATCCCGAAAAATTTTCGGTAGTAACGTGGGTAGTGCCTCCAGTCTCAAAAAAAAGAAAAATTACAGAATTTAAATACTAAAAGTAAATGACATAAAGTAAATGACTGAATTTAAAGAGTTAGTGTGCAAAAATAAAAGTTAGAGAATTAGTAAAGTTAGAGTGAGTTTTTTTTGTTTTTTGTAACGGATTCTTATCACACGTTGCAATCCCCGGCAACGGTGCCAATTTGTTGTTACGTCTGAACCAAGACTATGAAGAAGTCAAATTCAGATTTGTTTTACTTGCCAATTGTAGTAGACAAGGTCGATCCACAGGGAAAGCCTTGTGCAACAAAGAAAACTATTACGAACAAAATAGAGAAAGGAAAACTAAGAAAGAAAGAGTAGAAGAGTATTGAGGTAATATAGAGTTAAGAAATCAAGATGAGAAAACACTAAGGCATTAAGGATCATTGTAACATCTAATGATGTTCTTCATGTATCATGTTATCTCAGTTAGAATCGAATGAAAATTCTATCTAACCGGAAGATATGAACATTAAAATTGAAAATAAAAATAGAAATGCTTTGGATAGATGAAGGATAAAAATAATTGTCTCTTAAAGATTTCTATGTATCCAAATTATAAAAGATCAAAAAGGAGAGCCTTTAAGCATCTTATGTATCCAAATCACAAAGAACAAGAAGAAGAACAATATTAAATAAACATCACTTCAAATAAACAATACTTACTTGAAACCAATGATGAAACATGAATTGAACTCCATTAAATTGTTACAAATCACCTCTAGCTTTAGCTTGAGAGCTTAGAAAGCCATTACAATAAAACTAAAAATAAAAATACAAAAGTAGAGAAGAAAATAGGAAAAGAGAGCTCCAAAGAGGAAGGGACCATTCATCTATCACGTCCACCCCTCTATTTATAGGAATAGACGGGGTTGCTTCAAAGAGGAAAGTCAAATCATATCTCTAGATTGCATCCTGATTGATTGCCTGATTGGTTGCTTCTTTGGCAATGATTAGATACTAAATAAATTATAAGTATCTTTGAATCTTCCTTTAGTTAACCAATCAGCCTCCTTATCTTTCCTTATGTGTATCAATCATAATCAATGAAAATATTCTTCATGTGCTGGCCTCGGGTTAGTTAACTAGCTGTCTAATTGCATGCCGAATTCAACCCATATATCTTCAGAATTTGGAATTTCTTCCTGAAATAACACTTGTAGACACGGCAGTATTCTTTCCAATTCCACTGAAATCATATTAATCCGAATTATACACAAAATGATATGATCGAAATACTAAGGCTCTGTCAATCTGTCTGAATCAGCTTCTATCCTAATTTAGTCCTCTTCATACAAATCTCAAATCAAACGGGTCCCCAAGGTTGTGTTCGACCATTCCATGCATGTTTAGACCATTAGGAGCCCATTCTTGACTTTCAAATAACTTTGGGTAGATGGGCTTTACTTCCTCTTCTACTTAGATCCTATTAAAGCCTGTTTAGACATGTAAATTCAATTAAAGTCCAACTAACTTATTCAAAACATAAATAGCCCAAATCAGCAATGAATTAACACAAAATAGGATTGCAATTCAAAATATGAGAACATTTAATTAAACATTATTTCAGTGCATCAATAGGCAGCCAAAAGCATCGCACTAAGAGAGTTGCTATCCCAAGGATTTTCAAAGACGCTAGAAATTAATCTCAATAGGGTTAGACTAATTTCACTCAAAGCAAAAGATTGAGAGCACTAGGGTGGTCAGACACAAGGTTGTGCCACTAGAAATGGAAAAAGTGACCAGAGAATGGGGGGTTACTGATTGGAGGTCAGCCAACAGTTAAAAACACTTTGTTGGCCACAGGATGTTAAAATCTACCACATACCACATCCAACGGCAACAGTTTTGTATTGTCGAAGCCTCACAACAAGGCAGAGGAATTAATTGTGTACTCACGGACAAAGGAGAGGCAGAGGAGGGCTTTAGTGGCTATATTGCCTAGTGGTGGTGCCGTTCAATTGTCATACATTGAAAAGGTGGTGCCTTTAACCTAAACTGCACATGCGACATAAGTGTGCACGGTAAAAAGGGGAACCATAAGGGAGGATAGGTTGTCAGTGGTCAAACACAAAAGAGGTGGGGTTTGCTAGAGGAAATACCCTAACAAAACTTGAGGGCACTAAGGGCCGGAGAAAGTGGCCAACAAAAGGCGGCGACATTTCTAATCACTGCCCACACTCAAACTATTGTATGGGCGGTTGTGCATCAAGCACGACTTACGATAGAGGGTATGGCATGGCATCGGACAAGCCTTCACTGGCCAAAGGCCAGTGGCCGACAATGTTAGTTCATTTTGGAAGAATCGGGATTCGGGACTCTTTCCCAGAATTTTGGGTCATGCATAAGGGAAAGTAGGGGTGTAGTGGTAAAATCGGGCTAGAAGTGTTGGCCCTTATTGTCATTGGGCCGTGGCAAAGCCCACGTCGGTTGAACATGCAGCCCAACTCCACGCAATGTTAGGTGGAACAGGTTGGCCCTGGGCTGGGGTGGGTTACTCAACAACGGTCAGAGACATACCATGAAGCTTGGGGCATCTAGTTTGGGCAAAAGGCATGCAAGGGAGGCTAGGAAAAGCGGCCCCTTACCATCATTGCATCAAGCCGGCGTCGCGACTGTTCGTTAGCCGATGTCGGTGGTAGCATAACTGCCGTTAGAAGAAACAAATAAACTCAATTTTGTCGAGGGCGATAGTATACTAAGTTGGGGTGGCAGATAAGCATCGAAGAGCCACAAATGGCCAGACAGAGCTGGGGGCCAGCCTTGGGAGACAGAGGTGACCTGGTAGTCACTGTTTGGTGGCAAGTCGAGTAGACGTCAACCCGATGCCTTCTGACACTCGACGGCAAAAAATAGACACCGCCAGAGAAAAGGGGCAAACTTTACTCCGCCATGGGTCAGCCGATTGATTGGATCAGAACTGATCAGGACAAAGGAGGCCAGACTTCATCCCCTCGTTGTCGCTAGCTCAAGGAGGCAGCCAAGAGACCAATCGGTGGTTTGCGAATGGCAATGGAAACAAACAACAGAAAAATCAGAGGGAATTCTATCTGGATCGAATAGAATATGGGAGGGTCCGGGGAAGGCTACAATTTGGGCCGGTAGTGGCAGCCTTGTCATCAAAGAGTTGAGGTAGGGCCAAAGTCCGGTCAGTGGCGGCCGGCCACCGGCGGCCGCAACACACAGAGAGAAGAAAAAAAAAGAAAATGGGGGTGGCAAAGTTTTACTAAATGGCGGCAAAGGAGGTGCACTGAGGCCAAGACGACGGTGGTCGAAGGTTACTCTGGCCAGGGCGGAGCTGTGGTGGCGAGTTGGTGGCCATGAAGTCAGTGCCAGCGATGGATCAGGCAAAGGGGTGGTTTTGGAAAGCTAAAATGGAAAGGGAGAGGGAAAGGGGGTGGCTGGTGGCTGCGCCGCCACTAGCTTCATAGAAGGAAGGGCCACTCCCCTTCCACTTTTCCACTCGCGGTCGGCCGCTCCGCGCCCGATCCACTTTCTTTTTTATTTTTTTATTTTTTTTCATTTCTATTCTCCTTCATGCCTCGCCCTTTTCTCTCTCGTTTTCGCACCAAACGTTTCTGTGGAGCATCAAGGCCAATGACCTACGACTAAACACCACTCCCAACTCTTACAGTTATGAATATTGAGATCAATTACAAATAAGGATATGCCAAAGCATCAAATTTCTTCATTGAAATACGAGCAAAAAATAGTAGAACATTGCATAAAAATAGCAAAAAAGGAAAATTTACAGAAAAATAAGGGATGTTACATACCATCATGCCCTCACACAATTTTTTTCTTCTCTCCTATGCTAACTCCCTTCCCTTTTCTCCTCTTTAGAAAAATATTCTTGCCCTTCTCGTCCCACCATGACCACCCTCATCCGTCATTAATTGTCCACCATTGAAGAGCACCTTCATCCACGTAGCCTTTTTTCCTCTAATTGAGGACAATGTAGATATTTTTCATAACAAAGATTATATGTAATACATTGCCTACCCAAACAAGATTTGTAGAACTTTTTTTGAAAAGCTAATTTCCCATAATGTACATCCAAACATAACCCGCTTTTGCTTTGTTTTTCAAAAAGCAATTTCAACTAAAAGCAGCTTTCCAGATGACACAAAGTGTCATCCAAACGAAGCCTTAATTTTCTAAATTCAAGTCTCTGTGTGATCGACCTCGTTTAGCTTCTTTTCTACCTTTGATTTGTGCGCTTGCGAGTAATCAATTAAAATTTAACAACAAATTTTTGGCATCATTATCGGGGACTTGTAAAGGAAAACATATTAAGTATAAACTAAGTTTACCCTTTTACTAGTTTTAGGTTAGGGTTTCAAAAACAAACAAAAAAGAGAGAAAAGTGGTGAAAACAAGGGTGCATTTGAAAGTAGTTAGTCATGTATGACCACATGGCTACATGATCAAACACACTAATTAGTTCAAGTTGATTTCAATCCCCTAGAGAATTGTAAAATTGAAAATGATATTCCATTCACAGTGGGAGTTAACAATGCAAAAGCCAAACTCCTTAGGGAGCCATTTTCACCAATCTTCCATCGTGCATAGCATTGCCCACCAACTCTGCCACACACTTTGAGTTGAAGGCTCAAGTTATTCGACTTCTCCCCACCTTCCATGGTCTTGACAGAGAGGATCCTTACATGCATGTAAAAAATTTCTTGAAATTTGATGTACATTCTAGTTTCAAAATTTTTCTGATGAGTCAGTCCATCCACGCTTGTTTCTTTTTTCATTGAAGGACAAAGCAATGGCATGGTTGAAGGGTTTATTAATTCAAAGGAGGGACTTGTTAGCAAGTTCCTTTCCAAAAAAATTTCAATATCCAAAACTAATGCCATATGGAGAGAAATAGATGACTTTTGTCAAGAGGATCATGAAAAATTTTATGAGAGTTGGGCAAGGTTTAAGGACTTGATTTTGAAGTGTCCCCACTATAGTTTTGAAACATGGCAGCTTGTGCAATATTTTTACAATGGTTTGACTAAAACACACTGTAATGTGATTGAATCCATAAAGGGTGGTTATTTCTTGAATTTGAATGATGATGTAGCATATAAGTTCCTAGAGGGTTTGTCAGAGAGTTCCCAGCAATGTGATTTTTTGAGACAGGAAAAAACCAACTCAAAACCCTAGGAAAGGAGGTTTATATGAAATAAGGGGAGATACTAACATGAAATCTAGGTTAGACCAGTTGACCAAAAAAGTAGAAGCCATGACCCTTGCTAGAAATATGAATTTCACCAACCAAAGTCAAAATGAAGTGTGTTCTCCATGTGCAATTCCAATGCACACTACTCAAGTGTGTCCTTCCATGCTAGGTTATTTTGAGTGCCTTGCTGAGCAAGCGAATGCACCAAACAATTATGGAAAACTCTTTGGTTGTCCTTTATCTAAGATATACAATCTAAATTGGCGAAATCATCCCAATTTCTATTGAAGGAAAAATTAGCCTTCCATGAACGGAGGAGGGCCACCAACATAGGAGATGTCCACTCAATTTAAGCAGCCAACCCCTCCACCTTTGTTCCTCAATTAGGTCCTCAAGTTGTTGCACCACCACGTAAATAATCATCTTTTGAAGAGTCTCTCAAAACATTCATGCATTCTACTAACCAGGTTATATTAGAATTGAAAATTTCTAGACAAGATGAAAACAAATGTTTCTAAAATGGCATTCCTGACAGAGCAAGTAAGCTTTATCATTCAATGCAAATTCTCTCTCAAATATAAGGACCACAATTTCATGCAAGATAGGGGATCATCATATTGAGGGGGCTTCATTAGATTGAGGGGCTAGTAAGAATTTATTCCCATAATCCGTATAAATTCCTCAAGGTGTTATTAAAGATGTCCTGATTAAAGTTAACACATTTTACTTTCTAGTGGACTTTGTAGTCCTTGATACTCAGCCTGTTCAGAATATCCATGGGAAAATTTGTCATTTTGGATCATCATTTCTTACCCACATCCAATGCTCAAATAAATTATAGAAATGGGATGATGAAAATATCTTTTGGTAACATGATGGTTGAGCTCAACATTTTTGACATAAGTAAACAACCACCAGACATGGAGGATGTGAACGGTGTTAACCTAATTGATAGTTTTCGTCACAATACATTCATCCAATCACATTCTCAAGATCCCTTAGAGGCTTGTCTGGCACACTTTGGTTGTGGGTTTGACATTAATAAATCAGTTGAGGAGCTTCTAGTTGTGGGTGTCATTTACCCAATTTCTAATAGTAGATGCTGAGTCATGTTTAGTTGTGCCAAAGAATTTTGGTGTAATAGTAGTCAAGAATGGTTCTAATGAGTTAGTCCCAACCCGTGTTCAAATGGGTTGGTGTATGTATTTGTATTGAGTATAGGATGTTGAATGCTATGACAAGGAAAGATCACTTTCCTCTCCCTTTCAAAGATCAGATGATATAGAGGTTAGTCCACCATGTTTATTATTGTTTTGCTGATGGGTATTCTAGTTATAACCAGATTCCCATAGCACCTGAGGATCAAGAAAAGACTACCTTCACTTGTCCTTTTGGGATGTTTGTCTAGCGTCACATGCCCTTCGAGTTATGCATTGCACCCGTCACTTTCCAACGGTGCATGATTAGCATTTTCTTTGACAGGGTAGAACATTTCCTATATGTGCTTATGGATAATTTTTCCATCTTTGGCTCCACATTTGATGAGTGATTGCACCACCTATCCCTAGTGTTAGTGTGATATAAAGAGAAAAATCTTGGACTTAATTAGTAGAAATGTCATTTATGGTACATAAGCGGATTGTTCTTCCACATGTAATATTAGGGCATTGAGGTTGATAAAGGTAAAATTGATATAATTTCTCATCTTTCACGTCCCTGAACTGTAAAAGAAATTAAATTATTTTTATGTCTTGAAGGCTTTTATAGGAGATTCATAAAAAACTTTAGTGAAATACCTACAGTTTTGTGCAATTTACTTGCCATGGATTCTCCATTTGTCTTTGATGATGAGTGACATCATGCTTTTGAAAGGCCGAAAATTGATTTGACCTCTGTACCTATTATTTGACCACCAAAAATTGGAGTATGCCCTTTGAGATTATGTGTGATGCCTCTGATTATGCCATTAGTGTTGTTTTAGGGCTGCCCATTGAAAAACTTCTCCATGTGATCTACGATGCCATTAAATCTTAAATGATGCTCAACTCAAATTCTCCCAAACTAAAAAGGAGTTGTTGGGTGTTGTTTTCATGAGAGATAATTCTAGTCCTATTTATTAGGGTCTAAGTTCTTTGTCTATTCAAATCATGCTGTATTGAAGTACCTTTTGTCTAAAAAGGATGCTAAACTTCATCTTATCTGATGGACATTGTTGCTATAGGAATTTGATCTTAAATTTTGGGGTAAGAAGAGTTCTAAAAATGTAGTAACAGACCATATATCTAGATTAACAGTTGATTTTACTAATGATTTTGTACATATTACTGAGTATTTTCCAAATGAGTATTTACTTCATATCTCCCAGTTTCCTTGGTATGCTGATATAGTGAATAATGAGAATATTCCTTCTCATTCAAATAAACAAGATAGATGCAAATTTTTAGCGAAGGTTAAGTACTTCTTTTGGGACGACACTTGGTCAAATATTGTCCCAAACAAATAGTTAGGAGGTGTGTTCCTAAAAATGATCAACAAAGTGTCATCTCCTTTTGTCATGATCATGCTTGTGTTGACTATTTTAGTTCTAGAAATACTATTGCAAAGATTTTGCAATGAGGGTTTTACTAGCCCACCATTTTTAGAGTTTCTAACACTTGTTGCTCAGCTTGTGAAAGATGTGAAATGTGAGGGAGTATTTCACATAGAAATATGACCCCTCTAACCCAATTTTGATAGCTAAGATATTTGATGTTTGGGGCATTGATTTTATGGGTCATTTTCCTAATTCTTTTTGTAATATCTATATCCTTGTCAGGGTAGATTATGTGTGTAAGTGGGTAGGTGCTATTACCTACAAAACCATTGATCACAAGGTTGTGGTCCAATTTTTGATAGGGAATGTTTTTTGCACACTTTGGTATTCCACGTGCCATTGTTAGTGATGGGGGAAAGCATTTCTGTAATAGGGGTTTTAAGCAGTTAATGAAGAAGTAGGGTATAACCCACAAAATTACTAAACCTTACCACGCCCAGACTAGTGGTCAAGTTGAGATTTATAATATGGAGATTAAACACATTTTGGAGAAAATGGTAAACCCTAATACAAAAGATTGGTCTTTATGATTTACTAATGCATTGTGGGCATACCTTACTGCATTTAAAACTCCCATTGGAATGTCTCCATACATAATTGTTTTTGGCAAGGCTTATCATCTTCTTGCTGAATTAGGACATGGAGCATTTTAGGCTATAAAGCAATTGAATTTTGATCCTAACAAGGTAGGTATTTATAGGAAGTTGCAGATTAATGAGTTGGAGGAAATTTGAAATAATGCTTATGATTGTGCTAAAACTTATAAGGACCGAATGAAAAAGGTTCATGATTTGAACATTTTGAGGAAATCTTTTACATTTGATAAAATGGTCCTTCTATATAGTTCTTGTTTGCGCTAATTTCTTGGAAAATTGAGATCTCGATGGACAAGTTCTTTCATAGTTCGTACTGTTTATTCACATGGAGTTATTGAGATTGAGAATCTTGGGAATGGTGATGTGTTTAGAGTTAATCGTCCCTATCACAAACCATTTGTAGAGTTGAGGAGACCAAAAGTTAATAAATTACTTGTGGAAGATCCTGTTTATCAGGACTAAGCTTCAAGTTTGTCTAGATGAAGATAATAAACTTAGCCCTCCAGGAGGCAACTCAACTAGGTTTTTGTGGGTTATTTTTGTTGGATTTAGTAGTTAGTGTTTCATTTACTTTAGACCTTTGTTGACTATTCTAATCATTATGTGTGTCTTTATATGATTCATCATTGATTTACCCTTATGTGAGTACGCATGTGCTTTGTTGATCATTTTTCCTTTGATAGCTATATACATAAGCACGTCAACGAAGGTCATATCTCTTATTTTTACTCTTTTTTTATCTTAAGCATTATATTTATTTTTCTTTTGATACATTGAGGACAATGTTTAGTTTAGGTTTGGTGGTGTGGAAAGAGATTTTTATTTTATATATAAAGTATGTGTCTTAGTTTTAGTAAAAAATGAGAAAATCAATAAAACAATTGTGAAATTTTTCATATTTTATGTTTTTGGTTATCGATGCTTCTTTTAGACATGTGACTATATTTAATGTTATAAGTTGTTTTAGAACATGCTTATATGACTTGACAGATTTAATGATTTTGAATTTGGTTTTCATCATATTGGTTTCATGTGCTCCTATTTGTAAAAATTAGAAAAACATTTATCTGAGTGAGAATTTGAGCCCTTGATTATGGTCTTACATCTTGATGGATATCATTTAATATAAGAAATATTTTTCTTACGACAGAAAAACTTTGGCATGATATAGTACTACTCATGTTTTCATAATAGAGTTTTGTGCTTGACTATTCTTGTTTTGTAGATCAGTCTAGGACTTTCTGTCATTGCAATGAAGGTTGAGTGTATAATGTGCTCAAGAAAAGAAAGGAACAAAAAAAGAAAAGAGAAAATTTTGAACGAAAAATAAATAAATGAAAATTATGTAAAGAGTTAAAAAAAATTAAAGTCTTTCTATTGACTAGACCAGGCCTTGGCATGCCTCACTAAGCATAGGGTATTCTAGTCCAAAGAGTAATTTATGACATGCATAGCCTTGTAGCCTATTTGGTTCAAGTTATCAAGCCTGAGTGTGCTTCGACACCTAGTGCATTTAGCCAACTAGATTAGGAGTCACTGGCCTACCACTTGTTACATAGCTCTTATAGAAATCTTAAGAAGGCTTAGCCTTACATATGTCATGTGAGATAAGAATAGAAGTTTAGTAGCAAATTATGAAGTTGTATCCTGAATGATTTGTCAAGTGATCTAGGTTGCTTTACTTTTTAGGGAAGATTTTGCATGTTTCTCTATTATGATCTCTTGAGGATTAATAGATGTCAATGTCCATTATTTTAGTGCTAAATTCAAATTATTGAGTAGACATAGGACATATTGAGTTTTTTGATTCATGAGAATGAGATTGTATTATCATTTGGCAATGTCTGTTTTTAAAACTATTATGTATATATGAGCACTTGCCACCAATATGAAGTTGTCAGAATAAATTATTATTTTTGAAAATAAGTTGTATTATACATTACACTCATTTATGATTGATTTTATTAAATGAAGTCACATGTTTAGGAGGAGTTGATTTTTAAATTTTATGTTGTTTCAATTTTATATTTTTTAGTTTTGAATTTTGTGAGTACATTTACTACAAACCGTCACGAAACTATAACTCAACCATTAGTGTAAGCTAGGGTCTTAAAGGCTTGTTACATATGCTAAATACAATCGCAATTTCCTATAAAAGTGCAGTTAGTTTTATTTTTTGTTGTTTTTATTTTGTTTTGCTCAAGGATGAGCAAAATATAGGTTTGGGGTTATTTGATACACGTGGTTTTTATACATTTTATAACCCATTTTACTTTATTTGCTAGCATAGGATTAGGCTAATTTATGATTAATTAGGATTTATTTATGTCAATATAGATATTAGTAGTCTGATTTAATTATTAATCAATTCGGGAAATATCGGTAATTTCGGCATGTATTCAAATTAAGTCGGGATTTTATTTATATACTACGTCTAAATTGTTACTTTATTTATTTTGTAGGAAAGGCACACTCCTCGAGGCATTTAAACGACGTGCAAAACCATTCACAAGGACATGAACTTATTCTTCTTAAACAGAATTCGGGTAATTTTTTTATTGTAGGGCTTTTAGTAGGGAAAATGAACTTTCCTTATATTAGGTGTTAGTGAAAGTGAACCTATGGAAGAGAGAATTATAGTTGCAGAGTTAGTTGCTGGAGTCTTCCCCAAGTGTTGACGATATTGTTGAATTCAATTTTGCTTAGAGGTTGAGAAGTAGAGGTGCACTAATCCATGCCATTGGACAAGGAGCTTGGTAACTAAGATAAAGATTGTTGAGCCAAAATTAGCATAACATAAGCTTTTTTGTGTGAGGTTATAGAAGGCAAGTGAAGATGGACTAAGAAAATGAAAGAATACTAATTTGAAGGGTGAAGGAAAAGAAACTCAAGCTAGAGCTAATAAAAGGAAGGCAGCCAATGCAATAAGGAGAGGAGACTCAACAAGGAATGTCTGAATATATAATAGTTAATCACAACCAGCATGATCAGTTCATATGAACAGTTAAAAAAAGAAAACATAGCACAAATAAGAAAATTCAAAGAAAGGAATGAGGAGAATAGGAGGAAATGATTGAGAAGCAAGAAAGAGGAAGGAAAAGAAGAGGAGGATAAGAAGAAAGAACCTAAACATGGACGAAATCAAGAGCTTGAATTAGGAAAAAAATATATGTCCAACGAGTTTAAAAGTATAATATAGAACCGCAAAAGATGGAAGAGAGGAGAAAAACGAATCAGAGATAAAACCACTCAACCCCATCCTCCAAAATCATCTACGACATAGTTTGAAAGTGAGAGAATTGAAGCCAAGAGCCGAAGAATGAAGAACAAGCAAGGAAAAAACTTTTATAATGGGTACTATAGCAGAGTGAAAGGTTGAAGACAATGAATAGTAACTCATGGATACTGTTGATTGGTACTATGGCAGTTTAAAATTTTTGAGTTTTTCTTGATTTTCTTCCAAAATTGTAAGTTTCTTTCAACTTAATTTAATTGAGATTTTAGTTTTAATTCTTAGTTAATGAGTAGCTAAGTTTTTCATCTAAAGCTAGAAAGAATCATTGTTAATCTATATAGATTAATGATCATGAGAGTTGATTTAATTTCTTTTACATGTGCTTCAATGTTTGATTGTTCTACCTATTTTTAATTAATAAACTCTATCTTAGATATAAGATTAATCATGTTTTTCTTATGATTTGAGGTGAATTTTATTAATTTGTTGCCTAGATCTTTTAACTCTTGAATTAGGTTTGGGCATTAATTGTGATGTGCATCTTGTGGATACAATTATAGACTTAAACTTAATCATATTAAGCAAAAGTGAACATAATTTTTACTCTTGAAAGTGTGCTTAACGATAATATTTTCTATAATACATGGGATTGAATTCTAATAGGTTATGAGATGGTATGGAAATTGGATCAATAACCATGGATATGACTCTTTACAAATTTATCCATGCAGATCCCCATGCTTTAGTAGTTTGGTTAACTAGATATTCAAATAGTTTGATATTGCTTTCTTAGATTAAATTGATTCTCCTAGTTTTTATTCATGTTCATTCTTATATTTAACTTTGAATTCTATTACTCATTTTTGGTAGTTTTGGTATCTTACTTCTTATATTTACTTCGCTTTTCATTCTTTCTTGTTATAAGGTTTTTAAAGTAGGTGATTACTTGATATTTCGTTAATTGTATTAAGGTTAGACACGATTAGATTAAAATTTAGTTTTTTAGTTTCAAGTATCTATGATGGGATTGACCTTTTTTAGCTGCTTTTCTAGCTTTCATTTGTGCGCTTGAGAGTAAAGAAGTGAATGACCTTAAGCAAGACATAGAGAGTGAAAAGAAAAATATTGTGCTCTCAATGTAGAACTCATGTCCTCTAAAGTGAAATTAGAGGAGTTTAAGAGTGGGAAGAAGAAGTTAGAGACTATGCATAGCATAGGTCAAACAAACAAAATGGGCTAAGGTTTTAGGAATTGTTTGTCTATCCCCTTAGCAAAACCTACTATCTTTGTTAAAGAAAAAGTGAGTGCAAAAGAGCCTAAGATAGTACCCAACCTACCTAGGTCCAGAATGAAATGAGGAAGGATTGGTTCTAGCATAGTAGGTGGGTGTGATATTTTCTATTAGACCCATGTTAGAAGAGAAAACTACCCTTTCAAACATAGGTCAAAGAAGAATGAGAAGAAGAAGCACAATACCTCCTTCACCCCTAAGCTGGCCCACCAAGTGTATTAGAAGAAGATGAAAAGATAGTTGGTGAAGAAAGTTGATCTTCAAGCTTTAAAGGATCAATTGGGTAAATTAAGAAAGTTTACCTTAGTTTGCATTTGAATTGATTGGCTAGGCAAGGCTAAGGAGTCTTACATCTCTAAGTAAGGTTTTAATTTTTTCCATGTTTTAACTCTTTTAATCTTATGGACATACATATTTTAGCTTTTAACTCATTTTCCTTTGTTTTATGGCTTTTAATTCATAGGTTTTGAATTAAAAAAAATGAAAAAAGGAATATGATAAAAAATACATAAAAAAATCAGTGTAGCTTTTGCTTGGTTTTGTTATTAGCTTTATTTTTGTTTTTGATGACGTTCAACTCTTGAGATACTTCAAGATTATTTTTCTTTTAAGTTTAAAAGCAACATTATTTATGGTCAAATATACCTTAACTAAGATAAGGATATACCAAGGACAATGAAGATCAATATGATTTTCTTTTGCTTGTTGTTGCAATTCTCTGATTTTAAAAACTTGCACACATCATGTTGAAATTCAAGTCACTTTTAAATATGAACATTAAGAGAGAATTCTTAACATTAGTTGACTTAGGTGTTTAGATTTTAGTAGAGTCTAGGTGATCAAATTAGAGGATCTTTAGCTAGATTTCTATTTAGAATTCAAATAAAAGAAAATTCTATGTATACTTCAATGCTTACAAGTCTTGCGAGATTCAAGATAAGTCAAGAGACAAGGGAAGGAGAGGTCATTTCAACTTCACTCAAGAGGAGGTATTTATAGTTGAGGGATTCCATGTCGGGTCTATGTTTAGGTGGACATGTCTTTTCCTTACATGAGTTAGGATGGGTTTTTTGTCTTGAAGTTTGTCCCATGTCCACGTTGGGCTTGAGCCTTTGTCTCTTATTTTCTTTATGGGCTTCTTGAAGCTTGATTTATCTTCATGGTCTTCAGCCTCTGTTGCATTTTTTCTCCTAAAATCTTCATCTTAATCTAGCACTAACCCAATGACCCGTACCTATTGTGTCACAAAAATTGACAATAACTAAGGTAACTGATGCACTGAAATAATGTTTAATTAAATACTTACAAATCTTAAACTACAATCCTACTTTGTGTTAATCTATTATTTATTTGGGCTATTTATAAAGAGTTGACTACATTGGTGGTTTTTTTCAAAAACTAATAAAAGAGGATTAAAGTGTTAAAAAGAAGAGAATAAAATTGTCAATCACATACCAATGGAGTTAATATATATAAGGCAAGGTATTAATGAACATAATATGTAGATACACTTAGATCAAAAGAGAATTGATTAAAAACTTGTCAAAAAGAGGTCAACTTTGCTAATTTTGAATGTTTTATTTTAATTTTGAGTTATGGATGTACAAAAACAATTATTTTGATTAGAAAAGCCTTGAAATAAATTTAGAAATTCATTGGATTTTTTCAAAAAAAATTGAAATTTTGGGATTTTTGTTATTTTTAGAAAATAAAAATAAAAATTCCAGAACAATCAATCAATCATTCAAAACGATCGATTGCTAGACGAAATCTTCACATCAAAGCTCAGTTTTAATATTTGTTTCATTCTATTTCACCTTCATTCCTCTCCAAGCTTCCTCTAAACATTCATGGGAGAGAATACACTTAATTTGTGTCTTTTTAGCGAAAAACAAATGGTTTTCACATCAAAATCGAAGTATTCACCATGGGCAAAGGTATGTTCCAAACTCAAATTCATTTTTTAGGTGATTTCAAATGACGATTGTTAGCAATAGGATGATCTAGCTTTGGTTAAATTTTCACAGGTTTTGATCTGTTAAAACTTAAGATATGATGAAAAATTTCATCGACTTTAAAGAATTTTCACCAAATTGAGGGTTTTTTAAAATTGGGGATTTAGGGTCAAAATTGACTTTTGTTCTAGTTGACAAAATGGTACTACTCATTATGATCTACCTTAGGCTCGATTTTGAAGTCATTTTGACATGAAAATTTTTTTGAGTTTATTTTAAATTAAAATTTTGCATTTTTGGCACATATTAAATGTAGTTTGAACTTATGGCTATTTATTCCTATTATATCTTTATTCCTAGTCTATTCTTAGCTCTACGTTGATTTATGTGTCAATCAATCTAGATGGAAGAGCAAAGAAGCAAAAGGCAGTAAAGTCAGGCACTTCCGATCATGGATCATCTAGTAGTGGTTCAAATCAGGTCAAACATATTAGATGTGAGAGGAGTCTCATCGATATACCATTAGAGACTGCCATAGGATGGATAAAGGCTATACCATATTGGATAGACTATTTTTTTACCATTTCCACCTCGGGATAGTGGGTTTACCCTAGGCTTGTTAGACAGTGGTATGCTCCACTTGGAGGAGGATGGTGCACTTGTAGGAGTTGCTAGAGAAGTTCAAGTGAGAGTGACAACTGATGTTATTGCCATTGTTATTGGCATAAGAGGAGAGAGCTCACATTTATATTTGTTGGACATGCCTTTCCACAAGATATGAATTGTCTGCCACTTTGCTTGGTTTGCCACGAGATCCTGAGCTTGAGGTTTCATTGCTGCACATTCAATGACAAAGGACTTTAGACTAGTGCATGTGATTGGTCAATATGATGTTTGGAGTGCGAAGAAGGAGCGAATAGACAGAATGATGGCCAGATTACAACACCTTTTTTCCCAAACTCATTTGGAGCTTGATTTACCTTCTGTCATCTTTGGGAGGATCATGGAGTTTTTTGCATGGCCACACTCATTAGATGTTGCCATATCCATCCATCTTATGCCAGATCTTTACAGCAGTGCATGTGAGAGTGCCCAGGACATGGCCTACAGAACAATGGCCAGATTACAACACCTTTTTTCCCAAACTCATTTGGAGCTTGATTTACCTTCTGTCATCTTTGGGAGGATCATGGAGTTTTTTGCATGGCCACACTCATTAGATGTTTCCATATCCATCCATCTTATGCTAGATCTTTACAGTAATGCATGTGAGAGTGCCCAGGACATGGCCTACTATGACTGGGATTTTACCTATTGACCTTGGAGTTGTTCGACATATGCTATCTCACCATCATAGTGATGATCATAGCCCCAGGGAGAATAGGATGTAGTTGAAGGAGCAAATGCAACTTTAGATCCACCACCACCTACTAATGATGATTGCTTAGTGACGATGGGGGAGTTCAGACAATGTCAGGATGTTGTATTTCAATAGACGTCTACCCTTGATCACTTGAATGTCTAGCTTTCCACAAGCAGATGGTGAGGGGGAGTAGAGTGGAGATGACAATGCAGCTTCTATTTAATATGCTTGGTTATATATTTTTATAACTTTTCATGTATTCCATTTGGTTAAAACTTGTTCAGTTTGATTATTTTTCATTATGATGATGCAATGCATTGTTGAAACTAATAATGGAATATGTGTTGGACTTGTGTTAATTCAAATGGTTTATTTTACTTTCATGTGTTTATATGATGATTATAACTTGATGGAGTTTTAATTGTGTATTTTTATTAATTATGACTTTAACTTTTTGTCTAATTATGTCAAAAAGGGGGATCAATGATTAGTGAACATCAAAATGCTCATCTTTCTAATTGATTGGACAATGCTACACAAATCAATTTGCTTTTAAATGTGCATGATAAGAACAAGTTATTATAAGGCTTTTCAAGCTCAATTTCAAATTAATGAGTTTGAGTAAATTGAGTCTATGCTGAGCCTTTGTAGTGTCAAGTTATTATATACAATTTGAAAGTCAATACACTATGTGATAAGAATTTAGGGTAAAAAAGGAAAAAATGTCAAAAAATTGGTAGAATGAACTATCACTGCAAACAATGAAAGAGAAAATGATCGATCGTATGTTGATTCATCCCTGTGCAATACAAAACCCAAAGTTATCGATTGATCGATTAAAGAATCATACACATTAAAAATAGTAACTGATAGATCACTATTTAAAATGGTCTATAATTTCAAGAATAGTTTACCTTATTTAAAAGACCTTCTGATTTCCACTTCATTCCATATTCAAGTACAAGTCCTAAACTGACTTAATGAGATATATAAGGGTTTAGAAATTACAAAATTGGAGATAGAAAAACCTAGAGGAGAGAACTTGAAGGCCAACAACAATGTTCTAAACAAGAGGAGCTTGTGTTAGAGTTTAAACAAGGTTGGTGATTTACTTTTGTCCATGTAAAGTCTTGGTATTTGGTGCATTGATATGGTTCCTTTGGAGTTGTCATTTTTTACCCTAGTTGGGGTTTTCCACGCAAATTATTGTATTTATGTATAGATTGATTGATATTTCGGGAGTGAAATTGAGTGAATATTAGGTTTTAATCGTGTCTACTTGATAAAAAAATTATATGTTAAGAAACTAGAACTCTTAATTCTTATTTGTTGAAAGTACTAGTTTTAAGAGCAATCTAGTGATCAGCTAGGCCAATTAGATGGATATTGAACTCTCATATTAGTTATGCATAAGTTGAGAGTTCTCATGTTCCATAGCACATAATTTTTCTCTTAAGCATTTGAACACAATTGGTTTTTGGAAAACTTTGGCATTCCTTGATGTGAGAATCTTTAATGTGGTTGACACATTCGATATTTTCTCTTATATTTTTGTTTTCATGTATGCAATTCACCTTTATCTATTCATGACAAAAAGGGAGAGAAGTAGTTTTAGAGAACTATGCAAACTTGAGGGGAGAAATAACTAGCATTTATGTTTTGATTTTTATAGTCATACTTACTTAGACATTTAAATTTTGTGTTTAATTGTATTGAACAGTATTATGCAGGCATGCTCTTGTTTGTGAGGTACATGTTGAAGATCACATCACATTAATATTTGTGAGTCATAGATTAAGGAGGACATTCATTGTCAATTTGGATAATTTAATTTAGTTTGATTTATGAAGTATATAGTTGTAATTTTCTTTTTCATATTGACGGGTTGTAGTGCTTGAACATATATGGTCATATGTGTTATATTAGTTAATTTTAGTGATCCAAACAATATCAAATGATGTGTATTTTGAGTCACAATATTGTTAAAGATCACATGAAGACGATGAACCAGAGCAACATACAGAAGATGTGTTTTCACAAGTAAAAATAGGCACACACATTGCACTCACATATTTGAGAGTTATATGAACTCCATTTTATAATGTAGGAGACAATTTGAATGAAAATTATGTTTTTGTTCACCAACAACCAAACACTAATTCGCCATTAGTCGATCGGCCTTGAATATTGTTCACAAGGCTCTCTTGTAAGTTGAAAGATAGATTGTCAGGTGGTGAGATTGATCAATGCTAGTCTCGTATGATTCCATATCAGTGATTGATCGATTGTTGTCTCAAAGAATCAATCGATGACTATGCTACTATCAACTAGAACAGAGAATGATCGATCACCTTGTATATCAATCGCTTAAAAGCATAGTTTCCTGAATCCTGAAATATGCTATTTTGAGTGGGCTTCGATATTATTCAAGATACAACACCTTAACTGACATAGGGATCTATAAAAAGGGTTTAAAACTTGGGAAAGTGAGAGTGGAAGGCTTGGAAACCTAGAGAAAGAGAATGAGACTTCTCTAATGAATTAAGATTGATTTGGGTAGAATAAGAGCATAAAATACTTGAAGGGCTAAATGTGTTGCTTGTAGAGTTGCTGAGAAGATCAAACAGAAATGATTCTTCATGCTAACAGTACTTGCAATGAAGATCTAGATTTATCAAAGCAAATCAAGGTGGTGAAGACCAAACTGATGTAAGTAAACAACAAAGGGTGGTGATACAAGATTATAGAGTAGCTTTGAAGCCAGCCAAAGGAAGAAAAGAAGGAACTTTTTCTCTACAAACTGGTAACTCTCTATTTGTGTTTACAAAGTGCCTATTTGGACTAGACAAAAGGTCCTATGGTTTTTCCTGAGAAGGATTAGCACATAAAAATTCTCTTGTGTTGTTATTTGCTTTGGTGTGCATGTTTTATTGGACACAAAGGTATTTGGGAATAGGTAAACAATCTGATTTTGATTTTTTTTATTTGAGGAGGAAGATATAACTTATATTTTAATTGTGAATTCGAGGTACTTTATCTTTCTCAGCTTGTTCCATGTTTACAAACCAACAAATTATTGAATATAAATACTTTTAGTTGAGAAATAACTAAAACATATATACATGTACAATGACAAAACAGTTGGAAGAGAACTACATTGGTATCACATATAGTTGTGCACTCTCTCTCTCTCTTTGTTGTTGTATTATTTTAGAGAAAATTGCATATAGAGTATTGTCTAGCAAAACAATTGCAGAAAACTAGGTCAAAATTTCCTTTCAAAACATTGTTTTAATAATTTTTGAAAATTCAAATAGAATCACCCTTTTTCTCAAAATCCCTAAACTAATCCTACCTATATAAAGTTGTGTCCCTTCCTTCACCTTCCCCACCTCCTCCATATGGTTGCTTGCTGCCTCTGACCACTAGAACTGATGTTGCCACTACTAAAATTGTTCCCTTCAATGTTGTTTGGCCCTTTGACTACTATGGATGCTAACTCCTCCCGGTCACCACTTTCTCTTCTTCTCGGCAACTAGTAGGATCACCTGGCCGTGGCCAATGTAGTCACGACTAGGCAAATATGCCAGTTCCACTAAGGTCGTGGTCATGGTGAGTCAGACATAGCCAAGGTGAGGCCCCACCATGCCCGACTTGGCCACACCCTAAGAGTCCAAGTCTTCCTAGGCTCATTTGTAGGAGTAGCTAGCCTAGCCAAAATTGGTTATAGTTGTGGCCAGGCCCTAGCCCACACTGCCAAGCCCGATCTATCGAGGCCACGACCTCTCCAAATTAGGCGAAGTTGTGGTTGTAACCATCTAGGCCACAACTATCCAGAATAGGCCATGGCCCAGCCAAATCCAATCAGATTGTGGACATGCCCGACTCGATTTGGCCAATGTGGCTAGGCCTTGAACAGCTAGATTTGGCCACGCCATAGGTAGCATGCCTTAGTGATCGTGCTAGCTAGTGGATGACACCATTTTTCAAAAATCATGCTCTATTGAACACAACTTGATCATGTTGTACACTAGTAAAACATGATCATGCAGTAAAGAATGGTCATGTTGTGTTGGAACTTAATTCTCATGGGTGATGGCAATGGTGATGGTAGAGCTCCAGTTGTGAAGCTACAGTAGATCTCAGGCGACAACGGAGGTCCAATGGCAGCAGAGAAACAGCAGTAGCAACTAATGCCTATGGTAGGTAGTTGCAGTAGAGTTTCAAAGGTGGCAAGCAAATGTGAAGAACTAGTGGTGGAGCTAAAATGATGACATCTCCATAACGAGAGAGCTATGGCAACACTTGTGTAACCTGTTTTCCAATTACGCCTAACCTGAGGGGTTAGTGGTAATTATATAATTTATAGTTGAGTTTTAAGGAGTTTCAAGTGATGGAATCCCCAATTTTAGTTAGAGCTTCAAGTAATGAGCGTAAAGAATCGAAGAACAAATGTACCAGAGGTCAAGAACGAACATTTTGACCTCAGGAAGCGTTTCATATGGGCGGGATCCACTGCAAAAAGTGAAGGAGAACCCACCCATGTGTCATCTAGTTTTGAAGGGCTTGTTGATATGAGTCCATCAGTAGCAACAACGCGCAATTCCGACTTCAGGGTAAGAGGATATCGCATTTTGAAGTTGGGTTAGTTTTTCAATAAAAAAATTGAGAAAAGGACAAAACTAGTGACGTCACAATGATGCCAGAAGGCGGAGACACGCCGCCGCGTGGGCCATGGCGTAAGAGCTGCGATGTGTCACACAAAACTGAGTTTGCGCGACATGTGGTGGGACACGCAGCAGACTAGCGTGGACCCGCACGATGCGGGGTGTTGCCGCGTGCTCTATGCATGGTGCGCTGACATGCGCATCATGCACATGCCAGCTGCGGTACCACATTGTGCACATGCATGCATCTCTCCATCCACTCGCAGGTTTCTCCTATAAATTCATATTTTTGTCAAATCTTCCAAGTGAGTTTTTTGGTTCGTTATGAGTCTGTTTTGGTCCGTTCAATAGACATTATTAGCTAATGCAAGGGTGTTCTACGCAATGTAAATTTTCATTCCTTGATTTGGTGATTACATAAGGGGGAAATATCTTAGGGAAAGAGGAGGCTTTCCCTGTCGCCCTTGAGCCCTGAAGAGAGAGAAGTGACCCTGAGCAAGAGGACGCTTCGTCCTCCATCATCGAGCCACAACATGAGAAGTGGTGCAGAGTAGGGGAGGCATTGTCCTCCATCAAAGGGCCACACAGTGAGAGGAACATTTTCAGGTTAAGGGAAGGTTCTTTTCGCAGCTTACGAGCACAAAAAGAGGCAAGAGTCTCTGGGTAATGGGAAGGTCTATCCGTCACCACGGGTGCGTAGAAAGATAAGTGTCTCTGGGTAGGGGAGATTATGCTCGCCATTTACAAGTGCAGGAAGTGTAAAGTGGCATGAGTTAAGGGGAGGTTATGTCTGGCTCTTTCTGGCTTCAAAAAGAGAAACGTCTTGGGTTAAAGACAGGTGATGTCTGCTGCCTTCAGATGCAATGAGAAAAATGTTCCGGAGCTAGACGAGGTTATGTCCGCCATCTCTAGACCTAAAAGGAAGGGTGTCTTGTGGAAACGAGCAACTTCGAATGTCGCTACTTCCGGAACTACATGGGAGTAAGTGTTTCCAAACTTTCGATTTAATATGACTTATATGCATGCACATCTTAATTAGTAATATTAATATACTAATTAATATATGTGATTTGATGGATTTTGATATGTTGTGATTCGATTTGCTTTAATATGTTTTATTTTGATCTGATCTGCTCCAATATGATCTGTTATAGGCAGAGGAAATCTTATATGATCTAATGGGATCTGATATGATCTAATTTGCTCTTTTGTGTGTTTTGCTCCGCTATGTGATAGAGTGGGATGTGTGATTCTGCTAATTTATTGGCTTCCGTTTGACTCTGATGATTTATGAGATTTCCATCTAACCCCGAAGGATTTATTCAGATATAAGGATATGCATATTTTAACGTATATAATTTTAAAATGTCAGATTCATGTATTAGCCGTTAGGCATAACTACGTTAAGATCCAATCGTATTAGAATAATATCATAGATGTTATTCAATACGTACGTAGAAAACTAACAGCAAAACAACATTATCCCAATCTAAATTAATTATAAAATTAGGTTTATTCTGACCTATGTACAACAAAGCATAAAAGCTACATAGTACATAAAGGAATGTTACGACTCTCGTACACAAAATCTACCGCTCCTAATTGGCCTCGTTATGAGTTTTTATTAGAAAAAAATAATTTAATCTAATTTTATTTTTTGAACCCCCTAATTCTGGTAAGTTTTTGAGTCGAGATATTACAACACGTTGGAGCTTAGTGCTGGCAAAGGAGTTTCGACATATGTGGGCATCTTTGGCCTCAGCGTAGCTCATATTTTACTATTATTTTATTATATTTTTATAAAATTATTTAATTTAGACATATTTTAGTTATTGAAATTTAGTACGACTGTGGATGACATTAAGTTGAAGTCTTAGTTATGTAGAATAAAAAAAATTGTGAGTGTATCCGTGATTCCTTTATTTTAATCTTGGATAGTGGAGCGCATATGTGCTCCATTGGTAGGACATTCGGTTGTTAAGATAAAACCAAACTTTACTAACATTTTATTCTCTCCAGTCACCAATCATGGTGTTCATGAAGCACTTTATGACTAGATTAAATGAAAGTTGCTTAGTGGGACAGATGTTTCTCCACACTTACAATAATATATTCAGCTCCCATTTTTATTGGCGGCTAGCCTGTCCACCGTCCAAGACAAGTACTTGTGACAATGTTACATGGGCCATAACGCAAACACAACCTTAGTATACTATGTAAAAGATAAACATCTTCTTAATTTACTTGTATGTACAAAGTTAAGAATCTCAAGTAATAAAGTTACGGATATTAGTTGTAGAGCCGTTCAGGAAAATAATTTCAATGTGTAAAGACACTCTAAGGTGGTTTGTTGCGGCAACTCGCCATCTGACATAAAAATTAATTAATCAAAAATCTGGGAATTAGCATCTTTGGAAAAATTAAAAGAAATAGGTTTAAAAGAAGGAAAAACTTCTCCTTTGGATACGAAATTGTTCGTGCTCCAATTTTGAATACACTCTTTGTGAGGGGGCCCACTGCTGGCTGCGTATCATCAGGAATATCCATTTCCTGATTCTCATTTCAGAAAGTGCCGAAACTGCTTTTTGGCTTTTCGCGAAAGAAATCTTCTGACAGTAGTACCCCCCGCTGTTGCCCGTACAGTCAACGTAGTAGCCAAATAGTTCCAATAAAAATAACCAAATAGTTCTATGTTATATTAAGATCTGGCATGAATCTGTTTGTCTCATGTTGGCTCAAGCCACATGGAAGGGGAACACAAATCCTTCTTTAGTTACTGAAATACCCACAATCGTTACAACCAGCGGATGCACTTCAAGAGCCTATTACACTTTAGTTACACTTAAATTCTAACTTTCAATCTGCTACAATTTTTATAAGAAGTTAACATGAGCTCATGTTTATGCATGATCATATGACCTAAGGTATCATGAACAAAAGAATCAGCTAAGGTTGAAGGACGGCCATCAACGGGTAAATGAATCAAGTCAAGAAGCAGGTGGACAAAACCTTGTTGGCGAACCTGAGGCAACAAACTGTTAAAATTATAATAAGGATTCTGGCCAAAACGGAGGAAAAGAGCATGCTCAAATTCAGGCCAAGTAGCATCCGGGTGTTGAGGAAGGAACTGGTCGACCCAACGCGACCCAATGCATAGCATGACCATCCATATGAAATGAGGCTAATTCGCATTGTTCGTGAACCGGAGTGTGATGGAAGTGAAAGAAACGCTTCACCCGAGAAACCCATTCATCTGGATCGTCACCCTTGAAGACTGGAAAAGTGACATGAATCGGCTGAGCCTGAATAGCAGGATTCTGGTTAGGACGAGCAGCTCCAATGGGCTACTTGATGCAGCCACAATTACGACCGCAAGGGTAACCTATATGGTCACAGTAATCCGGCTCCTCAGTAAAAGTGTCTCCATCGTCGAGGTGATCAATAAGTGGAGTAGGAATTAGTGCTGGATGAGAGGGCCCCTGAGTGTACAAGGGAGGATGTGGTAGCTAATCCGTGTGTACGAGAGAAGGCGCATGTGGGGCCACCGGGGCATACTGGTGCTCAAAGAGAGGATTATCCATAATATTAGCCCTAGGTCGAACTGGTAGGGTATGAGAATATCCATCCTGAATTGAAGGAACTGAAGAGGGAAGAGCACATAGATCAGACTGTACAATAGGAGGAATGGTTGGACCCATATAATCAACCCAGTTCGGAAGATAATGAGAACCCGGTGTTGTAATACGATGAACTGGCCCAGAGGAACAACATTTGTCGTCCGAAGAAGGAAGACGCCGCGATCTAGACTGTGAACCTGGGGGGGAAAGAGAAGAGCGACCGGAGGGCCCCCTCTCCCCGGCCTCCCTCCTCCCCCCCCCCTCTCTCCCTAGGTCCGCTCCCTTGCCCCCTGCTTCCCCTTCTCTGTTTTAGAGGGGGGGGTGATTTCGGCAAGGACCCAAAATCCTGCCTTCTCTCCCCGGGTCCGCCCACCTCCTTCCCCTCCTCTGTTTTCTAGAGGAGGGGAAGGAGGGGGGCAGCCCGCTACCCCTCTCCCTCCCACTCCCCCCCCCCCCCCTCTTCTTCTCTCTCCCTCCCGCTCACCCCCCGCCCTTGCCCTCAACGGAGGATGGGGGTGGGAGGGAGCGGAGGCCCAGGGAGAGGGGGGTTTGGATTCTGGCTCCCCACCAAAATCTGGCCACCCACCCCACCTCCTCTCTCTCCTCGGGTCCCCCTTGCATCTCCCCGGTCACCACACCCCCCCCGTGCCCCAACCTCCCATTGGCGCCGGATTCAGCACTTCCGTCGGTGCCGCTCAAATCATCCCGCCTACCGCAGGATTTTATTTTTTTAATTTTTCTAAAGTTTTTAGCAACACTTATAAAAGTGTCGCTAAAGGCTTTTTTATTGTTTATAAAAGCGTTGCTAAAGGCTTTTTTATTTTTTTAAAAAAAATTATGAAGTATTAGTGTCGCTTCAAAAAGCGTCACTAATACACAAATTTTTTTTAAAATATGTTTTTCATTAACAACACTTTCAAAATTATTTTTTAATTTTTTTTTATTAGCATCGCATAAAAAAGGTCGCTAATAATCAATTATTAGCGACACCTATATCTATGCATCACTAATAAGTTGTTATTTTTTTTAAAATATTTTTTTATACCAGCGACGTTTAGTAAAGCGTCGTTAATAATTTATTATTAGCGACGCTTAAGCTTTACGCGTTGTTAATAATTTACTTTTAGTGACGCTTTATTTTGCTTCGCTAATACTAAAATAAATAGTGACGTATGGATAAATGTCATTAATGTGCACTATTAGCGATGCTTTACGTAAGCGTTGCTAATGAGCAATAGCGACTCATGTTTTAGCGACGTATTTAGCGATGCTTTGTATTGGCTATGGGTCCAGTTGGGGCATCAACAACGTACATATGAAGAGACTTGCATTTATGTCCAGGAGTATATTTCTCATCACAATTGTAGCATAATCCCTTTTTTTGGCGGGCATCCATTTTAGCTTGTGTAAGCATCTTGATTGGAATCATGGGAGATGAAGAGGAAGAAATAGGGGATGCAGTAATGGGGGTAGTGGACGAACAACTACAACAAAAAAGACTATTAGCGACGCTTATAAGCGTCGCTAGTGACTATTCATCCCATGTTTCAAGCCTTGGAAAAGTATTCGCCTTGAGGACAAGGCGATGCGGAAGTTGTGGTGGAATGTTATATTCCTAATTAGACTAGGATTTTAGTACCTTACTGATTTTATCTTCCTAGATTAGCCTATTTCCCACTTTGGTTAGGATTAGTCTTGTTTACCTTTTGCTAGTAGGATTAGTAGTTTATTTTTCTATAAATTATATGTTTTAGCCCATTTGATGGAGAATGAGAAAATCAAAAAGTTAGTTTGCTTTAATTTTATTTGCAGTTATTTTTAGTTATCTTTTTATTTTTAATTAAGCCTATGTAGACCATCGATCTACATCAAACTCAAGCTCCTATGTTACGTCATCCTGATTTATCAAAAGTTTTTTAGGTCGCTTGTGATGGGTGTCTTGAGTCAAAAAGGCCATCCTGTTGCGTACTTCAACAAAAAACTCAATTATGTCAGACAAAGTTATTTACATATGAAAAGGAATTATATGCTGTTGTGCAGGCTTTGCACCATTGGAGGTATTACCTGTTGCCCTGGCAGTTCATCTTGTATTCTAACCATCAGTCCCTCTGGTACCTCCAATTTCAACGTAAGCTGAGTGACAAACATGCTCAGTGGGTGTCATTCCTTTAGGAGTACAACTTGTCCTCCATAATCATGCTGGTATTGAAAATGTCACGCCCCGGCACTGCCCGACGTGAGCTGAACCCGGTCCAGGGGCCGGTCAAGCGCACGGGGGTGACAAGGGAAATTGAAATACGGTTTAGTGGAAGACTTAACCCTAATTACGGGCGATCTAACAGAATTACGGAGTATGCACACCACTTTGAGCAAGAGTAAATAAGTAGAAAAGAAAGAAAGTTACATTAACTCAAGATAAACAAAAGTCTCAAACCCACATGCTTAGTTTAACCATAGCCCACTCTAGGCTCCAAAATGGGTCTTAAACAACACAAGTGTATAAAGTAGCATAAATCAAAATGAGAACCATACACAAAGGTTCTAAACATAAAGCATAAACTAAGGAAAATAAGTCACATAAGAGGACTCCACGATTACTCCCAAGTCGTCTCCGATCTTTCCTCAAAGAGGAGATCCTGTCCATCTGCGTGTCATGCCACGCAGCCCCAAAGCAAAACACAATAAAGAGTGGTGAGTTTAATAAACTCAGCAATGGTTTTCTAATATACTATCATCATCGGAAATACGATGGCATAGCAATATAACTAATCAAAGCAAGAATTGACAAGATGTATCATTTCCTGATCTCACATAAACATCACCTAAACTTGCATCATAGTGTATAATCCACATAGTGTCATTCACATCATATCAACCTGCATGAAATGTATCTCTAACATACATATCACATCATGCTTCAACATCATATCAACCTGCATGAGATGTATCTCTAACATACATATTTAATCATGCATCACATCATATCAACCTGGATGAGATGTATCTCTAACATACATATCAAGTCATGCATCACATCATATGATGTATCTCCAACATACATATCAAGTCATGCCTCCATCAAGGAGTAATCACAAATAGTGTCACGAAGACGGGAACACAGATAAGGCCACGTAGGCGTGTCATGGTCCAAATTCTACGTAAGAATTTAAGAAGTTCGGGGTTGTCAATCCCTAATTGCTGCTCGCCCCAGACGATCCTGGCCAAGGATGTCACATTCTCACGAAGAGAACCTAGAGCAGGGGTGTTTGTTTTGGGACAGCTCCTGCGATGGGGAAGAGCCCAAGTTCCTAAATAGGAAACCCACAAACACATAGTAGCTGGTGCAAAGAGCATACCATGCTGGATTCTCAGGATCCAGAAGACAATAATAATCTCAAATCGAAAGACAAGTACGTAACTCGTCCCCCATATAATTCCACTTAACTAGACTCAACCCGGGGAGTGCACATGTTCCACGAAGGAACTCAAATCAAAACATGTCCTTTCGGACCAATCAAGTTTTGATTAAGCCACGACCGATTAATCCGGCACGCCATTTCACCACATTGCATCCAATTGATCACATTCGATTAATCTCGATAAAGCCTCAATTGGAAATCCATTTTCATGATGTATGCAGCATGGTTCATACGTGGGCAAGGCATACATGAATCTTATTTCATGATAAGTGTTCTCATCAGCCCCTTATGCACCATTCATAATCATGATATCAATGCTCATCATCATCATTAAATCCCACATGTGTGTGTGTGTTCATAATAGAAACATTTCCCTCAATGCATATCAACATGCTTGTAGGGTGAAGAATCATTAAAATCATAACTCAAATCAAAGCTTAACCACAAGCTAAACACATATAAGATCATTCACTTCATCCTTGAGCTATGGCATTCACTAACATTCACACATCAATTAACCACATCCTAACATGACATGTCAGCCCATTAGTATGTTGTAGCTCAATTGAAAATATACCTAACCATAAAGAATCAACCATTCATAACTTCAAGATGGTAATTCCAACATCATATAACCAACCTCAAGTCATTCCACATAACACTAAATATATACCACAACTTCATAATCTCAATGGTATACCATTCCAGTGGCATACTATAGCTCAAAACACTCCACATTCATATGAAAATGATATATCAAAGTAGAATTGCCGAAATAAACATCATGCAAATAATAACAAAAATCTATTGTGTGCCGTTCGAACGACCAGTAGGGCCGTTCGATCGGCTAAACGTGAAATCTGTGGAACTAACAGTGTTGCCGTTCGAACGCCCAGAAGGGCAGTTTGATCGGCTAAACGGAAAATCTGTCAAACTGACAGTGTTGCCGTTCAAATGCCCAGGAGGGCCATTCGAACGCCAACAAGGCAGATCAACTTTCTTCTCCATTTCAAAATTTCAAACCGAGACACCATTAATAAAACTTAAAATCACCATCTAACAACCTAAATGCCATTAAAATTCCACCATAACTTCCAGAAAGCTAATTCACATCATAACAAGATAAAACCCTATGAAATCGGGATTAAAGATTACCATTTACTAATCATGTCATTAAAGCACTAAATCAAGTAAATCCACTCAAAATAAACCATGAATCAAGAGCTTTACCATAGGAAAACTGAAATTTCGAAAGTCCATTACCTTTTCCCTTGATTAGGCTTGGATTTGATGGTCACCCTTCTTGAAAACCTTACAAAGACATAAAGTTTAAATTAAACTCTATTAAAACCGATTTAACAGAGAAAACCCTAATGAAAAACTTAGATCTAGGGCTTGTTGAACATAAAAATCGGATTTTTAGATCTAGAGTTTGAAGTAAAGATGCAAATCAGTAGTTTTGATGTTTAAAAACGAATTAAAATAAAGGAGAAATGATAGATCTAAAAGGGATTAAGAGAAAATCTAGAACTTAGGGCTTAATTAGAAGAGACTTACCTTAAACTCCTTCTAATCCGGGCCTAATTGGGGAATTAGGTCTAATCTCCCTTTCTCAGCCTATTCCCAAAATGGAAATAGTTCAAGTCATTCTATTTATAGTAGGGTTTGGGGTGTGTAGATAATTAGTGGGGTATGAATAGAAAAGTAGGCTAAAAATGGGTAATTTGGCTATTTGAGCACTAATTAAACCTGGGAAAATTATGAAAATTTTTGGTGAAGGCTTGTGTTGATGTCTGGGTTAATTTTGTCCAAAAACCCAAATTTCAATGGTGGGGCCCATAGGGGGTCCCGCCAAACCCTAATTTTTGGAAAATTAGTGAAAATCAAAAAAATCCCAAAAATTCAGATTTGACTCAAAATCACTTAAAACCTATAATTGTAAGGTTTATTTTGATTAAAACTATCAGAAACATCATTTATTTTTGAAACGACCGAATTAATAAGAAAATGAGTTAACTAAGCAATAACCAACTATTAAAATGAAACGAAAACCGGTTTAGAAATGAGAGTCCTTACAGAAAACATACCCACCAATGCTTTGAGTCAGATAGTTGTGGTATTGCAATCTATGCAAACGCACGTGGTTGGCTTTGAACGATTTAAAGATGAATATACCCCTCTTGTCCCGACTTTGGTACTCTCTTTGAGGAGACTCTAGTTGGTAACTACCGTGACCATATGGAATTTATCATCCATGTGGCTACCTTTTTCGTGGCTCTCAATTGTGCATTCCCTGTTCCTTAGTTCGAAACTTTTTTCTTTGGGAATTGCATGTTGGGGGTCTGGCAGGTCACTTTGGCAAAAGACAAGACAACGGCTCTAGTGGAGGATCGATTTTATTGGCCTTCCTTGAAGGCTGATGTTGCCCGGATTGTCTCCCAATGTCGTACATGCCAACTAGCTGAGGCTAGAAAACAAAATACTGGGTTGTACACCCCGTTGCCTATCCCACACACCCCTTGGCATGACCTTAGTATGGATTTTATCCTTGGTTTACCTAAAATCCCGTGCAGACATGATTCCATTTTAGTGGTTGTTGATAGGTTCTCCAAGATGGTGCACTTTCTTCCTTGTACCAAAATTGTTGATGCGTCCCATGTGGCTAAGCTTGTCTTTTGTGAGGTTGTACACCTCCATGGGTTACCCAATTCTATTGTGACTGATAGAGATATTAAGTCCGTTAGTTATTTTTGGAAAACTCTTTGCAAATTGTTTGGGACCCAGTTAAAATACTCCTCAGCCTTTCATCTTCAAATGGATGGGCAAACTAAAATGGTCAATCAGAGTCTGAAAAATTTACTTAGATGTATAGTGGGGGAGCATTCTGGATGGCTTTGGGATTCGTATTACCTACAGCTGATTTTGCTTACAATAGTTATGTCAGTCACTCTACTGGAAAAAGTCCTTTTGAGATTGTTTATGGTATCCCTCCTCGCTAGCCTCTTGGCCAAATTCCTTTACCCATTGATGGCTGTCCTTTTGCCTTATCTGATTCTTTTGCTCATGATATTCGTGAATTGCATGTTGATATCTGGTGTAAACTTGCAATGACTAATACCAATTATAAACTTGCTACTGATATGCATTGTAGGAAGCTTGAATTTAATGAAGGTTATTATATGATGGTTCATGTGGACCCAATGCTTATTCCCTTGATTTGCCATCTGACCTTCCGATCAGATCCACCTTCAATATTGAGGACCTATTCCCTTACCGTGGCACTTTTACCCCTCCACCATTTCCTTCCACTATTCGCTTCCGACCCATTCAGCCTCCCATGCCTTGCTTATCCCCCGCCTATGCATTTGCCTCTTGATCGTATTGATACCGTCCTTGATCATGAGATTGCTACTTCTACTGATAGTGGTTGTCAACACTTTCTTGTTTGTTGGGTTGGTAGGTCATACACTGACGCAACATGGCTATCATAGGATGAGTTTTGACGCCTTAATCCAAAACTTCTTGAGCAGTACCTTGCCTCTGACTCTCCGGAGGCGAGTCCTTTTCAGCTAGGGAGGATTGATGCATATGTATGCCCGATGGATTCCAAGTCTATAGGTGTAGGAATAGGGCATGAGTTTTATAGTTGTTACTTTATTTACTTGGAGTTATTTTATTATTTTTTTATAAGGGTACTTTGGTCTTTTACTTGTTCTAGGCTTCAGTATATAAAGCCAATAAAGCATCCTATTTCTCAGTTTTGATGATTGAATAAGAATTCTTCCGACAGAACTCTCACTTGGCTCGAGCTCCGGCTCCCCCCTTGTTTATTTGGCTACATTTCTTGTTCGAATGTGGTTGTTAGTGCAAGCATCTTTGAAGAAAGGGTTCTTTGGAAGAGGCTTGCTATCACACATTACTCAAGACTGGCTGCCCCTTGAGTAACATGCTAGGCTCGTATTAATGGGCTTCTTTTTATAATAGGCTACCTATCTTGATAACAAGTAAATTTGCAGAGGCGTCAGTTATCTTATTAACCTTCTGTAGATAAATCTTATTGAGGGAAAACAAAAAATACTGATTTTCCTACAATATTTTCTATCAAACAAAACCATACATCTAGGTTTGATTGGACAAAGAAAAATGAGTCCAACTCTCATGTGAGACCCAATCTTTTTTCTCCACTCAAAACCTGGTATAAGCTTTTGGTGGAGAAAGTAGTGTTGGGTAATTAGCATCCAAAAATATATAGGCAGAGTGCAAACCACCACCCTTCTTGTCCCATAATCAGCATGTGGGGATGGAGAAACTTTGGGCTGCATGAAACTTTCTTAGAACATAAACATATTTGAACATGTTTGGGCACCTCCATTTCTCAAGCCTCTTCATCTAAGAGTACACCGCCCAATCTCCTTTTTATGTCATTTACAAATCATCCATTTCCATGATAGTAATTCCAGAAAGGTTTGGGAAGGGTTAGGATTGGAAGGGTTACTATGCACACTCCACCTCATGGCTTGGGAAGGTTAGCGGCCAATCCGGTGGCTGGCAACAAGACTGTTGGTCATGCCGAGTACGTCTCATCAGTATTGGTTATGGTCAACGCTTAGACATGGTGGACTCAAAGGGAGCTCATGGTAAACAGCGGTTGAGAAAACAACTAACGCTCATCTTCATCCAATGGTACAGGAAACCAAGTTCAGAGGATGTTGCACTTGGTGCTAAACCACTATGGAGCCGCGTCTTTGTCATCTCTGTTACAATTCTTTGAGCTATAGCTCATGGATTTCTCTTGTGAGAAAATTTGGAGTTGGGCTTTGGAGAAGTTTCTCAACAACATTTTATTATACTTTGTCCGTCTTGATATAAGTGTCTTATTTGAAAAATAAATGTCTTTGAAATAAGTGTCTCATTTGTTTAACTGTCAACCACTTTCCCCTCTCCTATACAGTTTTTACGTTTTTTTTTTTAAAGTGCCCTCTATTAGCTTTTTTTATTTGTCAATAGAAAGAGTAATTCTGAAAAAAATTTAATGATACGATGTAGCATGATATTTGACTTTTTGAAAATAAGACACTTATTTTAGGATGGAAGGAGTAAGCAATTTTGGTTTAATCGGCTACTAGAAAAAAAAACTTTCTTCCTTTTTAACATCTATGATTATGCATGGAGGTTGGGGAATCAGAGAATAATAATTTCTTCATTTTGTTTGAGATGCACAATGTAATGTGCCCCAAAACATTGTGTGCCTTAAAAAAAACAATATGAGAGTATAGGGGTTCCTAGTAGAAGAAAAAAAATAGACTTCTTTAAAACTTGTGAAAAGAAAGTGAAAATTTTGGGGGTGTTGCAGCTAGGGGTGAAATGTTTCATGGCTGACCAGCCCAATCCTACCCGACTTTTAAAAATGTGAGTTGTGGACTAAATTTTCACCACTTTAAATAGGGTTGGCCACAACTAGGGAGCAAAAATCCCACAAGACCATTTTGCCCATCCCCAAGTATAAAAAAAAAAGATTTTTGAGCTTAGATATAGGGTTGGGGTTGTATATTTTAAAGATTTTCAAGGAATTTTAACCTTGTAAGCTTTCATGGGGACAAACAAGTATACGCAAATATGCCTCATGATCGCCTAGTCGCACGATAGCATCCAAACTGCCTTGATTTTACCTAATTTTTGGCATACCAAGCACCCTTTGCTTTGATTTAACACCATCAAGGCCTTCTACCTTGCACTTAAACCCAAGGTACACCACTGCATTCACACAGGACTGTACCCTGCGAGGTTCGGCCTTGCCCAACTAGCCCACAACTCTTATCTCACTGAGAACTAATTTGTATGATGGTCTAGTTGCCCTCTCAACCAGCCACACACCCCCCAGAAGCCTAATACTACTAAAACTCCATGGTCCCCATTATATGTTCGTTACTCAAATGACCTTGCCCACTACAACTAGGAAACCTACACACAGTCCTACCCAAGACAACTATCAAGAGTTCCAGTGTAGCTAAGAATCAGCTTGCACTCTCTTTCAAGATTTGACCAGTGGCCTTGGAGCTCCTACTCTAGCTCAAAGTTCTCAGCTAGCATGACTCTTTCCTTAGGAAAGCCCTGCTTGTGTCCACCTCTCACATGGAGACCTTGTCCACTAGGATTTTTCCATCTTGAGTAGTCTTGATTGCATATATCTCTATCAACGGGTTTCCTATTTGCACTAGGCCTCCGAGCATACTTTTAATCATTCTAGGACTCTTACTAATGAATCAACAACCAAACAAGAGTTCTTTTGCCTGCACATCAGCCATCTGTCTTGTACAAACCTGTTATCTATGTAACATCTAAGAATTTTCTAAATTTTCTATACTTAGCCCACGTGGAAATAAGTGAGTTTGATCTTTAGGCCTTCTTAGGTATAATAATTTTATTTATACAAGGAGCTTGGATATATAACTTTATTATTGAATAGTGGACATAAAGAGCTTCATAGAGTTGCCAATAGTGCGCCAATCAAAGCTCAGATGAGGAAGTTATGATAGATAAAACATCAAGCAAATTTTGGGTGTACTTGTGGAAAATAATGAATTTGACCTTTGATCATTCTCAATAGAATAACTTATCATTTGATTTGAATTTAATGGTGAAACTTTAAATATAAAAATTGGACATACATAGCTTTGAAACACTTTTAAGAGTGCTTGAATCAAAGTTTGGACAAAGGAGATATGATTGTCTAAAGATGGACTTGAGGTGCAGTCATGACTTGAAGATGCCTCTGATGCTCTGTTGAGAGCATTGTATGTTTTGTCAGTGTTGTCTTAGTGGTGTATTTAAGCCCAGACATTTGATGCTCTATTGAAAACACTGTAAGTTTCTGCCTTTAGTATGCATTGTATGATTTTTTATTTATAGATGACATTGTATGTTTCAGCCTATATGTGGCACTGTAAGATTCTACCCAAAAGAGGCATTGCATGATTTTTGCCCTTAGTTAACACTGTATATCCCTTAGTTGGCACTGTATGGCCAATAGAGTGTGGGTGTTTTTGCTCTTAGGTAGGTAGTATCATAAATGTGTTATTACTGTTTGATCCTATGCCCCATGAGTATAGGTGTGTTTTTCTTTTAGAAAAGTCAATGGTGTTTACTGCTCCCTAGAGGTTAAGGTGACGTCCTAGTGGCATTCCTTTCTGAGATTCTGAGTATGAGTTTGTTAGATTCTGTGTACATTTGTAAGAATCTGAGTAAGTCTGTAAAAGTAAGCTTCTGAGTAAGATTTATAATTGTAAGATTTTAAGCAAGATGGTAATTGTAACTTTAGAGTATTACTTCTGAGCAAGATTGTAAGTGTACTGATTTGAGTACGATGGTATGAGTAAATCAGTATGTGGAGATGTGCGGTAAGATGGCTTATGTGAGAGCAAAGATATTATATATTGTAAGATTATGCTTTGTTATGCTTGCTTCTTGTGAAAATTGCATAAGCGTATTTATATATGGATTTGCATAGTTCACTAATTAGAATCTCCCTACTAAGTATTTTTTAAGAAGTGCAAAAATACTTATTTCCCCCCTCTTTTTAGCCCCGTTGTTTGAGAGGCTTTTCCAGATATTTGATTAACAGCTCCTGGATTTAGAGTCTTGTTTCTGTTGGTGGACATATCTTTGTAGATTCAGGTACAATTTCAACTTATTCAAGTATTTAGTATTTTGCCACGACTTGTTGGTTATATTGTGGATTTGATGTATTAGGTAAGATGAGAGTTAATTATGTTGTATTTGTTTGATCTTGTATACTAGATTATAACATTGAACTGTTGTGGGATTGTACTTAGAGATGCCTGGGATGGGTTTATAATCAAGACCATGTCCATGACAATTTATTTAGTATGTTTAACTTTTGATGTACGCCTAAGAATGTTTGGTTTGGCTATATGATAAACCAAAAAGAAATTTATGTAGGAAAATAGATGTATGATGTTTTAAAATTATAAACATTATTTTATAGGTTTCGGATTTTGTCAATTTTCCCTATTTACAAATGTTATATTGAAAAATCTTTTCCAGGGCGTTAGTCATTCAATATTTCATATTACAATTCATCAATTTCAGAAAATAGGGTTAGTTGTTTGGGATTTAGAGCACGCATTTTAGAATGAGGTGTTATTTGTTTGGGATTTCACATGTGCATTTTAGATTACCCCGTTAGTCAACGCAAAAGCGATTTCCAAACTCGTACATTTCAACCCCAACTTACAACGTGATATAGCCTTCACTCGTGGATTTTCAATTCTGACCCCAACTCATGTGATTTGAAAATGCACGCATTAGGCTAGGGGCTTCTCCTTTGTCACATTCTCCTTTGTAACCCCTTACAAAGACAAATTTATCAAAGGCCAGAAGCAACGACCATGCCATCGTTGGGCCGAGGGGGGCCAAAGTCCAACCACTGGTGGTTTACGATTGGCGGCGCTGCCACGGGTCACAAGGCACAGATTCAAAGAGAAAAAGAGGGGTTGTCAGAGTTTTACCTCACGCCAGCGAAGGAGGGGCAGGGTGGCTGGGACAGTGGTGCTCAAATGTCATCTTGGCAAAGGTAAAGCCAGGGCGGCGGGCTGGAGGCCAATCGATTGGCGGCGGTGGCAGATCAAGAGAAGGAAGGGTGGGTTGTTTTGTTGGGCTAAAACAAGAAAATAGGAGAGAGAAGGGCAGACAGTCGGTGGGGCCAAGCCGGGCTGGTGGCGTCAGGCTGAGGCCTGGTGGGCGGAAGCCGGCGGCTAGTGGTGGCATTGCCTCCGACTTCACAGAAGGAAGGGCTAGTTCCCTTCCACTGTTCCACCCGCGGGTTGGGCGCTCCAATTTTTTTTTTTTATTTCTTCTTTTCTTTCTCTTTCTATTCTCCTTCGCATCTCTTCCTTTTCTCTCCCATTTTCGCGCTGAAAGTTTCTGTGGTGCATCGAAGCGCATGACCTACGACTAAACACCACTTCCTACTCTCCTCTTATGAATACCAAGGTCAATCATGAAAATAGACATGTTGAAGCTTCAAATTTCCTCATAAAAAATACGAGCAAAAAATAGCAAAAAGTTTACAAAAAAAATAAACAAAAATGGAGGATGTTACACATATGCAAATGACAAAGTGCACATAATATCATCTTATTATGGACAAATCATTTTTTTTATTTATCAAACTAAGATTTGAGGAACTAATAATTTGTATCTCTTGTTTAAATAAAAGTTGAATTATGTCCTGTAGTTTATCATGCATTCTAAAAACTTAAGATTCTAGTATGTAGTATGAAATCGAGCATTTGAAATACAAGATTTTAGCCTGCATTTTGAAATCGAAAATCTGAAATACATTAGTTTAAAATACAAAATGACTAATGCAGAAAATGTTTATAAAAACCTCAGGTGTTATAAAATATGCCCTCCTTCCTAAATTAATAGCTCCATTTGGCAAGAAAGTTTGTTTCATATTAATAGTTCCATTTTGTTCAATTTAAGTAGTTAGGTATTTAAAAAAGAGTATCACAAGCTTATTTTTCCTTCTCTTGGTTTCACCATTGATACACTGAAATAATGTTTAATTAAATATTCTCATATTTTGAATTGTAATCCTATTTTGTGTTAATTCATTGCTGATTTGGGCTATTTATGTTTTGAATAAATTAGTTAAACCTTAATTGAGTTTACATGTTTAAACAGGCTTTAACAGGATCCAAGTGGAAGAGGAAGTAAAGCCCATCTACCCAAAGCTATTTGAAAGTCAAGAATGGGCCCCTAATGGTCTAAACATACATGGAATGGTCGAATACAACCTTGTGGAGCCGTTTGATTTGAGATTTGTATGAAGATGACTAAATTAGGAAAGAAGCTAATTCGAACAGATTGACAGAGGCTTAGTATTTTGATCATATCTTTTTGTGTATAATTCGGATGGATACGATTCTAGTGGCATTGGAAAGAAGACTTCCATAGCTACAAATGATATTTCAGGAAGAAATTCCAAATTTCAAAGATTAATGGGTCGAATTCGGCATGCAAAGAGACAGCTAGTAAACTAACCCGAGGCCAGCACATGAAGAATATTTTTATTGATTATGATTGATACACATAAAGAAAGACAAAGAGGCTGATTGGTTAACTAAAAGAAGATTCAAAGATACTTATTTGCTAAATAAATCATTGATTTATTTAGTATCTAATCATTGCCAAAGAAGCAACCAATTAGGCAATCAATCAGGATGCAATCTAGAGATATGATTTCACTTTCCTCTTTAAAGCAACCCCTTCTATTCCTATAAATAGAGGGGTGGACGTGATAGATGACTTACACCCTCCTCTTTGGAGCTCTCCTCTCTTATTTTCTTCTCTCATATTGTATTTTTACTTTAGTTTTATTGTAATGGCTTTCTAAGCTCTCAAGCTAAGGCTAGAGGTGATTTGTAACAATTTAATGGAGTTCAATTCATGTTTCATCAATGGTTTCAAGTAAGTATTGTTTATTTGAAGTGATGTTTATTTAATATTGTTCTTATTCTTGTTTCTTTGTGATTTGGATACATAAGATGCTTAAAGGCTCTCCTTTTTGATCTTTTGTGATTTGGATACATAGAAATCTTTAAGAGACAATTATTTTTATCCTTCATTTATCCAAAGCATTTCTATTTTTATTTTCAATTTTAATGTTCATATCTTCCGGTTAGATAGAATTTTCATTCGATTCTAACTGAGATAACATGATACATGAAGAACATCATTAGATGTTACAATGATCCTTAATGCCTTAGTATTTTCTCATCTTAATTTCTTGACTTTTTATTACCTCAATACTCTTCTACTATTTCTTTCTTCTATTTCTTCGTAACTATTTTCTTTGTTGCACAAGGCTTTCCCTGTAGACCGACCTTGTTTACTATAGTTAACAAGTAAAAAAAGAAATCTAAACTAGACTAATTCATAGTCTTGGTTTGGACGTAACAATAACCATTCCATAAAAACCACTGTTTTTCCAAATGTAGCTATTACTATAGGACAGAGGGAGTATTATTTAAAGAAGCCATTTAATTAACCTTTTTACTCCTTCCTCTATTACTATAAGAAGGATAACATGAAATAGGACTATTAACCTGGGACATTTTTTAAAAATAAGACATAGGTAATATTTTTTAATCATTATTAATTTTTAACTGAATTATTGGGTAAATTTTTAAGAATCTAACCCATTATGGTGATATCCATTTCTTTTCATTGTAGGACTTTTAGAGTTGGAGTTTGAGGGCACCTAATAGCAATGAATATATCCAACAAACCTTCTCAATTAGATTTTGGTTAGATAGATGCATGCCTTACAGAAAGCTCACTTGGGCCCACAAATGGTCCATAACCAACACCCATTGGGTAGATTTGTTGGATTACTGTCATTTTTACATACTAAATATTCTTCCCATCTCTTGCTCTGTTCGACATTCTTGATTTGATTGACTAGCTACGCCCTGAAGCAATGTTACCATTGAACAAATAAAAACGACCTCAAATAAGGGCGTCACAAATATGGAAGGCATGTTAACTGTTGAATAACAAGCATTACATCGTATGATCTATTCTGAATTTCTAAATATATAGATAATATGTGTGCTTGGGAGTTTGTACTTTTCAAATAAAATAAATTTAAATTTTTTCATGATTACAATTTTTAAAAGAACGCAAGCCTGGAGGGTTGCTCATGTTGCATTACTTGTTTTCCACAAAAAATAAACAAAACAAAAAACTCTGCATTATTAACGTGGAAACCCATGCATCTTGATAAGGGACACATTTTGTATGCTTCTAGAATGAGCCTAGTAAAGCCATGTATGGGTCTTTGATATTTGAGATTGAGAACGCACATGCAAGTGTACATTAGCATCAATAACACTGATACTAATGTGCACTAGTATACACCATCGATCTCATTATTAAAGGGTTTCCATGCATATCTCACGCTAAGTTTATTGTCAGAGAAGGGTTTTCAATGCTCACTGCTCAACATGAGCCTAATATAAAGAATATATGAGGGCTGTCATATGACACATACGTTAGCATTAGTGATATCACTAGTGTTAGTACCACTTACTTTAATATGCATTAGCATGTCCACCGTTGATCTTAAAAATGAATGGTCTATAAACCTTCCTTACACTTAATTCATAGTAAGTATGGAGCATGAGAATTTTTTCCCAACATCGATTCCATTGACAAATGCTTCGGTAGACAACAATGGTGTAATAGTCCACCATAGCCAAACAAGGTTCCTCCGTGGTGTTGGGTCAGTGGGTTTGTACCCACGTTTGAACCCAAAACGGAAGAGAGAAGCATGAGGGAGATTGGTTATGTGTGGGGCCAACTAATGAGTTGGAATGGGATAGGACTTGGTCAATCCTATCCCAATACATAATTAGTTAGAGGGAGAGTGGGAAAAAGACTCTCCCACTCTCACCCTAAAAAAAAGGGTCCCAAGTTTCCCACCCCAAGCAATATCCAGCCCACCCCATTTTGCTTATGTCAAACAACTTAAAATTCTTCTTTTCTTTCTAATACAACTCTTGAGACACACACCCCTCTAATTGACTACCCACCCTCACCCAATAGACTTACCCACCCCATGAGAATACAACCCACTTGAACTCTCTACCTTGCCAGAGACCTTGCCAGAACCCTCATCGAAACCCTCACCGGGGGCCACCATCCACGAGGGTGGCCGCCGTCCATTCCTCATTTCCCCCTTCCTCTCTTCTTCCTTTTCTTAAAGTTTTTTCACTTTTGGTACCCTCTTGTCAGAGTTCTCATCGGCGACCTTGTCGGACATTGATCTTCTTCTTAGTGAAACTCCCCTTCAATGAAGAGTTAGTGGGCAACCATTTTCTATGTAATATGGATGCATTGGACACACTATCAATTGAAAAGTTAGAAGAATATGGTTTTTTTCCTAATGAATCAATACCCTCACAAGATTTCGTAATATGTATTTGCCATAATATGTATCACATAAAGTAGGATGACTATAAGCTACGATTTCACTGTCAGTGGTTGATAGTTGTCCAAAATTACCCACCTTGCCAGTGGATATCTACCGTATCAATTAATAGTACGTCAGTGGATATCTACCATCAATATAAAAACTAATTGTGATATCAACTTTGATTTAGATGGTGTTTATCCATCGACACAATTTTAATTGTAAAATGGGTGATATCCACCGTAAGTGTAAAATTGACTTGTGATCATCCCCTGTGAGAAATAGTATAATATGACGGTATACATCCACTGACGGTTTAAAAACTAATGTGATATAAATTTCCAGTATAACGGTGGTTCTCGACCGACACACATCTAATTTCGAAATGGGGGATATCCACCGTAAGTGAAAAATAGACTTGTGATCATCCCCCGTGAGAAATAGTAAAATATGCCGGCGGACGTCCACCGATGGTTTAAAAATGACTGTGATATCAACTTCCAGTATAACGGTGGTTCTCGACCAACACATCAAATTTTAAAATGGGTGATATCCACCGGTTCTGTTACATATACGTCGGTGGATATCTACCGTCAATATAAAAACCAATAGTGATATGAACTTCGATTTAGGTGGTGGTTATCCACTGACACAATGTTAATTGTAAAATGGGTGATATCCACCATACGTATAAAATTGACTTGAACGCAAATTGTTGGAAAATTATGGATTTGTTGCGTAACGCCCGAGATTTTTCATACATTTTCCTCAAAATTCACGAAAATTTTTTGCAATATAACGGCTGTAAATCGGGAAAAATGACGAATACGAAACCTGATAAAACAGTTCAATAATTTAAAACATCACACACATGGTTTTCCCATACAAATTTTTACTCATTTGATTAACCATCGTACGGCCAAAGCAAATATCCTCAGGCGCTACTCGAAAACAACCGTACAAATAAACTGCTATGATCATAGACTTTAAATACAAATCCCTCCCAGGCATCCCTGAGTGCAAGTCCCATAACAGTCCACAGTCTAATCCAAACTAAAGTCCAGAATACATAATCATCTTAATGTTCATCTAACCCAATACATCAGATTGTGGCACAAATAAACTTGCAGTGAGTCAAGCATATACCTGAGTTAACGGGAATCAATCCACCGCTGAAATGAGCATCCATCTCCAGGAGCTCTCCGTCGCAAACCTACAAAAGCCTCCCGAACAACGGGGCTAAAAAAAGTAGGGTAATGAGTATTTTCATACTCAGTAGGAAAATACCCAGTAGGGGAGTTCTGAACAGTGAACTCAGTAAATCCATACATAGATGCGTTCATGCAACTCATCATGAAGCAAACAGGCATATCATAACAATGCTAATACGCATACAATCAATGCCAAATGCACCATCATGCCAAAAACATACCAAATGCACCATCATGCCAAAATCATACCATATGCACCATCAAATTAAACTTACACAAACACCCTTATTTAGGGTCTTACAAACTTGCTCGTACCATTGTACGCATACTCATACAACTTACACATACTTGTACGACCTTACTCGTACAATCATACACATATTTGTACGACCTTACTCGTACATCTTACACTTACGGTCTTACTCAGAAGCATACACTTACAGTCGTGCTCATACTCATACTCATACTCTTATAGTCGTGCTCATACTCATACTTTTATAGTCGTGCTCATACTCATACTCTTACAGTCGTGCTCATACTCATACTCTTACAGTCGTGCTCATACTCATACTCTTACAGTCGTGCTCATACTCTCATAGACGTACACATACTATCGACCGACGAAGCTCATTACAACTAATAAGCTCTAGTGTCGAGATGGAAGAGAATGCCACAGGGGCATCACCTTAACCTCCGGGGAGTGAATAGATGTCATGGACTTTTTTGAAGGTAAGGCACACTAGTGCTCATGGGGCACATGATCAAACAGGTTAGAGTAGGTCCATGATACTACTTACCTGAGAGCGCAAACATAAACACCCACACATAAGGGGTCATACAGTTGCCCACCATAATGGGTCTTATAGTGCCAATGCCACTCTTGGGCAGAATCATACAATGCTACTTGGGCAGAAACATACAGTGCCATTCTTGGGTGGAAATCATACAACGCTCTCAATAGAGCATCAAACGTCTGGGCTTAAAACAACACATAGACCAAATCGAAAGCATATATCGCTCTCAACAGAGCATCAAACGTCTGGGCTTATACAGCACACAGACCAAATTGAAAGCAAACATCGCTCTCAACAGAGCAACAGATGTCTGGTGCTCTATACAGCACACAGACAAAATCCCGCAGGATAAACACCATGGCAAGACATGAGAAATGCTCGGCCGACTCATTATCGGCTAGCTCAAACATGAAACTTAATCCGTCGAACCCTTAGGTCTCAAACTCACAACGCTATCATTAGCTGTGCTTATAATTTAAGTTTGAATTAAGTAAGTTATGTAATACAATTATGCCACACAAACTCTCAAACATACTGTGCTCCACTAATCAAACCGAAGCTGAGCCCGATCCGAAACCCTAGTTTGTCAGGGTAGCAGACTTCCTTTATCCATCTAAATCACAACAAAACTCACCGTACACCAAAATCTTATAGTCTTACATACTCCGCCATCCCCTTATGGCCAAATCATCTTACACTGACATCATCAAATGAAGCTCCTCATAGCCAAACCCAGTTGTCACCCTTTTACTTATACCTCACATATTGAGCTTAATTTTCATTTCATAATCTGTATGTTATGCTTGTACAATTATGCATACTCTTACTGTCTGACAATCCCCCAATCATACGTTCTGATCCAAATCAAACAATTTGATCCCATCCTCGCTCGTCAAACTCATATCCGTCGTCTTTCATCATACGCTTAAGCATCCACATCCATATCCAAATCTAGACGAAAACACTATCACCTCTTACTGTCCATCGCCCATACTTTTGCCTGCATACACTTACACAGATCCATAGCATAGGCCAATAGCCATCATACATACGTATGTCTATCACACATACATATAACATACACGTACTTTTATACATAGCTTACTATCATACTCGCTAGCCATCACTAGTGCACATACATACACATACGTTTAACATACACGCTAACCATCACTAGCACATATACACATGCTTCAAACATACATGCTAGCCATCACTAGCACATATATACATGCTTCAAACATGCACGCTAGCCATCACTAGCACATACATACATACTTCAAACATACACGCTAGCCATCACTAGCACATACATACATACTTCAAACATACACGCTAGCCATCACTAGCACATACATACATACTTCAAACATACGCGCTAGCCATCACTAGCACATACACATTCCATACATACTTCAAATATGCTTACAGCCCATATGCACGTCATAGCATTTCAGCATGGCATAATTTATCCTTTTACATCATGCAAACAGATTTGATTCAACATCCATATCATTCAATCATATAGTCCTAGCATGTTGCTACCAATTCAAAGCATGCTATCATGAAATTACGAGTTCAAAGCTCCCCTACCTCGTAATCATGACATTTGATGGCGAGTACACGACGGTGGCGGCGTCGGTGGCGGAGTTGGCGACCAAAACCTTTTCCAAGTTGAGAGAGTTAGAAATGTCGTGCTAACGGCCAAATGGGGTGTCAGATTTCAAAGCGGCAAAGTCCGCAATCCACGGCGGCACACTAGGGGCAGCCGGGAGAAATGTCGTGCTAACAAGAATGGCGGTGCGACCATAAGTAGAGGGTGCACTCACTGAAGGTCGGCCGATGGCTGTGAAGTACACGACCGGCCGTAAGACATTGAAATCGGTCGTGGACAGCACCCAACGGCGGCGATTTCGCATCACAAGGGCCCACATAAGGGCGGAGGGCATGGGGCGACACTCGAGGACAGAGGAGAGGTGGAGGAGGCTCTAGTGGTCAACTCAAATTGTGACGGAGCCATCCGCTAGTCAGGCGGCACAAATATGGCGCCTAAACCTAGAAACGCACGTGTGGCCACATGCACACGCGGCCAAAAAGTGTCACTCTAGGGGGAGATGGGTAGGATAGTGGCGGCCCAAGGCCCACAAAGGGGCAATGGTGCTAGGGCCAGGAAGTGGTGGCCGATCGAAATGGCGACATCACCAATTGCCACCCACAACCAACGCCATGGTGCAAACGTCTGTGCATCTCGCACGGTATAGGGCAATGGCAAGCAGCCCGTTCCGAGCGGAGTGTAAAATGGGCCAAGCGGGGCTGGCCCTCACTGTCGCCGAGCTGGGACAAGGCCCACGATGGCCAAATGGCCCACGGCTCGCCAATGGCAACGACTTGAGACGCACCCAAAGCATCTAATTGGGCGGATCAAGACCATAGGGGCGAGGCGGGGTCGAAAACGGCAACCCCCTACCAACACTGGGTTGAGGTAGGCTGGACGGAGTCCTACCGGTGGCCGGACGATGACCGGAAACACACCAGCTTCCAAAAAAATCCCATGGACAGTGAGATGGAAAATGTAAACAAAACCCAACCAAAGTGCCAGTAGCTCACCGCAGAGCGAAGAAGCATGGCAATGGCTCTAGCCAGCGCCTATGGCTTCCTAGCGGCCAAACAAACATAAGTCTAGTTAAGGGTGGCCGCAAACGACATCAAAATTGCACCCCCATAGATCAAAAATGGGATTTGAAGGAGGAAAAACCCGAAGAAAAGTTTGGTACCTCATGGAGGAGTGAAGAGGCCATGGCGGTGCTCATAGCCAGTACCTACAGACTCATGGCGGTGAGGCAAAGAGGATCCTGATAAGAATTGGCGGAATCCGACGACGGAGGAGGGAGAACGGAGTGACCGGAATCAAGCTCGGGTTCTCACAAAATGTTACTGGACATGAAAAAAACTTCTGGAAGTTGCTTATGTGGAATTCGATCTTCATTTTGATATTTATATACTCTTTTAAATTTTTACATCTATGTCCCTAATATGCGTTCACTTACTGTTCACGCGTTGTACCTCCAAAATTCGTGCCGTAAGTGCGTAGCGAGGCCTGCGGCCTGTGACTAAGCTCCACACCCGACTCTACGGGTATAAATATGGGGTAAGTATATAAATATGAATACGCCGAAGCATCATATTTTCTCGCCGAAAATGACCAGAAAAATAGCAAGAAAATCACAAAAAATCGTAGAAAAATCATGGACATTACATGTTGAACCTACTTTCTGGCATAATTTGAGCCTTCTTTATTATGTGAATAAAAAACTGCTAGTCTCTTACAGATTTGTTGAACCTACTTTTTGGTATACCGAATTAAGTTATTGAAATTTCATATAATTTTTGTCTAGGGTCACGACCAAAAATAATATACCTAGTGCTTACGGATTTGAACCTGCTATCATGCAAAACGCATGATCGTCCTCTGTGAGAAATAGTAGCCCTATGAGAAATAGTAGACCTGCTGCTAAAGACATAGACCATCCATGATAAAAATTACATTCACAAGACATTCTCACATATGATTAAAGACAACACTACATAAAGAACCATAACATCGTTCAACATAAACTGATAGTTTACTGCTCAAAAGAAGGACATGATTGTTAAATTTCATTGCTCAAAAAATGAAACTGATGTGGTTACATATCAGTGTACAAAAAAAACTATGTATTAGTGGTTAAAACATTCCCTTCCTTGCTGCTTAGAAAACGTAATTGCTCCAAAAATAGTAGAGTTCAAAGCACAATTACATATCACATTTACCTTAGTCTCTTCGTTTTTGCCTTCCCTTTTGTTTGTGACTTCAAGGTTACTCTTGCCTTTCTCCTCACATTCACTTCCACTTTTGCATTCCCCACTACAATAACATAGCCGTCAAGAAGTGTAGCCAATACAACTTGCTAATTCTCTCTAACTCACTTAAGTCAATTGGTCCTCCTAGAAATTATTCAGCTTTTTCCCCATGTTCTTGTACATTTATTTCTCCTATTTGGTCAATTTCTTCATCAATGTCTCCTTCCATTGATCTCCATAAATTTATCTTTGCAACTTCATTGGCGGTGCTTTTTGATCTCCTATATGAAGCCGTTTATTGTTTCCTCTTCATCTTGAGAATGCCTACATATTATATAACATTTCTACAATTAGCAACTGAGAAGAGCAGCCATAGTGATTTAAACTAACTGTGAGAATTTATAAGCTGTTGAGAATAAAACTGCAACTTATAAGCAACTGAGAATTTTAATTGTTGGAGGATAAAGTAGCAAAAATTGAAATGTAAATCGTGAAAATCATTAGAACAAAGAAATAAATGAATTTTAGTCATAGTTTTGCAAATTTACCTTAGTTGTCAAAATATTATTTTTTTTATGAGAGAGCAATGTTCTCTCGTAAAAAGTTTCAGTAAATCTGATCCATTCATTTGTTCTCACATTTTTGTGGGTTCCAAGACTCGAGTCTGATGTGTAAATGTGAACTCCTATTAGCATGTCATTACATGAGCATAAAAACTATATCTCAATTAAACATTAAGAATGCATATTTATAAATTTAAACAGAAGACACAAAACAATAACACAATGTAAACATCAGCAATGAAGATTAAAGTACTCCTAATAAAAAAAATACTTCTCCAGATAGTTAAGCTTAATGAGTAATGCAAGTCACTAGAGAGTTTGAAGTTATTTGAATTGTTATCACCGCTAAGTTCGGATGTGGAATCCTTGTATGCCCACCAATTTGTTCCACTTAGTCAATCATCAATTGTTACCATCTCAAGTTATGCAAGGAAGTCTACAATTGCACAACCCAAATGTCGAAACATTTACAAAAAGAGAAAATACCATTTAGTTGTTTTTTATTCATTGCTGATCCTGAGATTGCACTCTTTGTGAGAAAAAAAACCCAACAAAGATGGAAATCATGCATAAATTTTTTGTAACTTTTGATTTTTTGGGACTACTAAACTTGTGTTGATTAATTGCAAATTTGCCTACTTCAATTATAATTTTTAGCTAGAGGCCCAACTCAGAGAAAATAAAAAATATCGCCAATCAATTTGATGGAAATTGAAAAGCAATGGCACCGTTATCACCATTCTTGATCAAGAAATCAACATAAACATCAGAAACCCTAATTTTCTTCTCTGTAGTAACGAATAATTTGAAGTAGAACTGACTAACCTTATGTAGAATAATATTACAATGTGAAACCTTTTAATTGGAATTAGATTATAGACTCCAGAGAGAGAGAAAAAGGGAACATTTGGTAGAGGGGTTGGCCCGACCAGCCATCCACTGGCCAAATATGAGGCAAACACAGGATAAAAAAGAGAGCAAGGGAGAGTAGAACAGAGGGTACAACTTGTGGAAGGTCAGATTGGCGGCGGTGGGTGACCACGACACTCCTCTTTGTCAATGATCAACTTCGCCTCCAATGATTTAAGGCACACCGTGTTGGTCTGTAGCAATTTAGGGCTTGACAGGAGAAGCTTAGGGGAAGAAAGAAACAATTAACAGGAGGGGCTTAGTGGCAGAAGTTTGGTGGCGGAGGTGGGTGTTAGAGGCAGAGGAGATGGAGAGGCATCTCTGCGGTGGGGTGGGCACTCCTCTTTCTGTCGGGTAGGTGAGGGGGGAAAATGAAATGGGGAGTGGGGTGTGCGGCTCATATTTTGTATTAGTTTGGGGTGGGCAACTCAAGGGGGTGGGCCAGATAAAATTTGGTGTGGTAAACCCTGCATCCTAAACAAAATAACTCTCCCTTTATGTGAGAAAAATTAGAGAGGTGTGTGATATGACTTGTGAAAAAGCAAAAATGATACAGAAGCCTCTTCTCCTCTTTGTGTGTTTGACGAACCAAGGAAGGGCTGGATCTTCTTCAAGTTTTTGCAGACCGAAGGAAGACTCTCTCTCTTTTCTCTATTATACTTCTTTCAAGCCCTCTCAAGCAAATTGTTCATAGCAAATTGGCAAGGGAAATAAGGGTTTTCTCTTATATTTAAGAAAAAGATTTCATCAAAATAGGTAATTTTAATTCCCCTTATTTATACTTGAAATAAATAATAGGTCATGTTTGCTTTTGGATGATTGGCCATGTCCTGGGGGCTCAGCCCCTAAAGGTCAGTAGTTCTTAATTCATACTTTAATTAGTACAAATTTAAAGTTATCTAAATTTATTCTACTACTTATATATATATATATATATTGTTATAAATACATGTAAATTACTTAAGAGAGACATAAAGGTTAATTTTTTGCACTTCCACTAATCTACAAGCCGGACTCACCATCAAACTTCCGCTACGCTACCCAACATGCAATCTGGGATGGGACTCGGGGGATTGAAAAGAGGAAGGTCTACAACCCAGGAGGGCAGATCCCATTGGAGGCCTTGTGGCAAAATTATGTACCATTTTTTTAAAGATAAATAATAATTCGATACAAATCTTCACAACAAATATATACACCTAACAAAATATTAGCTATGTGAAACATGCTACCTCACGAGTATTTGTCTAATACAAATATACTACATCACGAACTTAAAAGTTTAATATACAAATCAGATGTATAGTTTATCAACACGGTATAATCCTTACCATCTTTTTGTTGTTTCTTGATCATCCTTAAGCAATTGATCCGCTTGATCCGCTCTCTCAGTCATGAGCACATTACTACTCCTTTCGTCCACAATAATAATTTTATTTAATTTTTTAAAATGAGCTAAATTTAATCTATTTAATGTACTCTTTCTTATATTAATAATTATATTTAATTTTTTAAAATAAATTAAAATTTATTTATTTTAAAAATTAATTATAACTATTAATTTGAAACAAAGGAGTAACAAATTAGCACTAATAAAAGCGCACTTGGCGTCCAGTTCGTATCGATAAACACGACAAGTTTTGAGGAGACTTTTTCACGGGTGTATGTTTTTTTTTTCAGTTCTTCGCTTTTCTTGGGTGTATTTGATTGCAACATCTTTTTCAGGTGCTGAATAACTCAAACTGCCTTTTGACAAAAATACTGCGCTTGACTGAAGTGGGTTTAAAACTTGAATACAGCGTAAAGGTTAATGAGGGGTGTTTACGGAATTCGAGTACTGTTGCGTCACAGTTGTTTCAACAGTCATATGTGGATTGAACAGCTCTCTCTCTCTCTCTCTCTCTCTCTCTCGCTTCTCCACCACCGCCTGCAACTTTGCTTCCTTTCATCCCATTGCTATCCAAGTTCGCCCACTGAGAATAGACAGAGGCGAATTGGAATAACTGAGAAGATGGTATGGGGAAAGGGGAGAGGGGAGCGTTGACGGATGGTGTATAGGGAGGGAACTTCCCTCTCTAGATGCAGAGGTGTCTTCCCTTACAGTTGTCAGAGAGGCGGAGAAAGACGAGCAGAGCTAGAGAGAATTAGTCCGGGTTCATGGGCGTGGCCAAATTCGCATGAGTTTTTAATTCCATCGTTCATCTAATGAGGAGAGGGAGGGGTGAGTTCACTGGTCTTTTTAGATTTCGTTTTTGTATATTGCTATTCAGGAGATACGAATCTGAGATGGATACTACGTTTTGAGGAGACTTTTTCATGGGTGTATGTTTTTTTTTTTCAGTTCTTTGCTTTTCTTGGGTGTATTTGATTGCAACATCTTTGTCAGCTGCTGAATAACTCAAACTGCCCTTTGACAAAAATACTGCGCTTGAATGAAGTGGGTTATATAGGAGGATTTTCTTCATTAATTTGGTTTGATAAAAGTTTTCGAGTATTCCTTGTTTAACAGGAACATGAAAATTGATATTCTAACTTACTTTTATTCATTTTCTTAGGGTTTATATAGTCTCATGTGAATTGCAATCTTACAATTTCTTTGGTGCATAAGTAATATACTTTCGAAGAGCTAATTAAGCGTTTGGTTGTGCTGGTTGGATTTCTCTGAGTTAAGGGATAATCCCAGGGTCTAATCCCCGTGGCCAATAGTGGAGGTTGTGTGAGTCTTGCCAATCTAAATAAAAAAATAAAAAAAAAGTTACAAAGGAAATGCTTATATTTCTCTTATCTGTTAAGATGGACAAGTTCATGATAGTGACTTCTTTTGGAGTTACTTAATAAGATAGATCTTATTTTCTGCAGAAAACAAAGCTCAAACACCTTTTTGAACTATTGAATATATGAATAATTTTTGGTAATAAAACTGAAAAAAGCATAGAAATGAGGACAGTTCGTTTTTTTTTTCCTTACATAGGAATTGTTTGGCAGTTTTTCTTCTAAACTTTATTGTTTTTTCATTTAGCAGATATAAATATCGAGGGGACTTTTTCCTGAGTCTATGCTTGGCCTTGTTTAGTTGTTATGCATTCTGCTCAAGTAAATTCTGAATAATCTGTGTGATGGGATTTAGTATAGGTTTGTGGTTTTTGTTTAACTACCTCTGATTTATTTGTAACAATATTAGTTTGTGCTGGATAACTCAAAGTGCCTTTTGGCAGAAATGATGATGATCCAATTGCAGAAGTGGATATATAGGATAATTTTTTTATTAAATTTGGTTTAGCACAATGTTCTGCTATATGTTCATGGCTTACCATGTGAACAACACAAACATGAGTAAAGATATAATATGTTTGCCATATTGGTTATGTACTTACAAAGGAAAAGTTATATGCTCTTTATTTGTTAAGATGGAAAAGTTCATGATGTTGACTTGTTTTAGAATTATTTAATGGGACGTCTTATTTTCTCCAGAAAACAAATCTAGATCATATTTTAAGCCTTTTAAAATTTTTAAGATACTCATTTTCTGTTTCAAGAAAACAAAGAAAGAATAGAAAATATGGAAGTTTGTTTCTTTTCCCTTGCACAGAATCACATTTCGTGGACCCTTTCTTGCTGAAGAAGGCAATTTTTTCTCTGGAACTGAAGCTATACTAATTGGACTGATGTTAAGTGTAATTCCTTATCAACAGAATCGATTTTGTTTTTTTGCAGAAACTAAGATTCAATTGCCATCATAGTTTTTTCCTGGTCCCAACTGGTGACAGTTGTACCTGTATGTATTGCATGGTGTTGGAACTTATAATCATGGTCGTTGTATTAACCTCTTCAGCTCTAATATTGACCATTTCAACTCCCAGTTTATACATCTTTTACTCTCTTTCACTATCTCCACTTAGTATTCTTCCTTGTATCTTGTCTCCTTTGTCTATGAGCATGTACAAGCCACTGCCACATTTCGTAAGGGAAGCTGTTGCTTGTCTCATTTGCCACTTACCAAATTTTCTCTTGTGGCCTTTCAGTTTACCATCTACAGGAGCTACCTCTAAATTTTCTTATGTGGGTTTTCTATTGTGATTTTTAGTATCCTTCACACTTATCGACCTCATTATAGATGAAAACCTTAAATTAGGCTTTCAAAATTTACTTTGGTTTTGGTAAAAAGGTGTAGATTGTCTTAAATAAGTTAAAAGTACAGAAGTTGCAGTGCTTCCTAGTCAGTACCATCTTAAAGGTAAAACCTGTTGTTGATACTGATGTTATGTTTCTTTATGTATTTAACAGGGAATGACAACACAATTGTCTTCATCATTGACCTCTCTGACATCCTTGGTTCTGCAACACCATATATATGGTTGTGAGGAGGCATATCTCTTTTGGCTGTCAAAATGTTTAGCTCTCCGGGAACATCACCTTTGGCAGTTTAATTTATAGTTAAAACAGTCTTTTTCTGACAAGTCTCCTGGATACAACAATATGCATATATTTCCTACTCTTGCTTCTTCTGGGCAAATCTCCTTTGGCAATAGACTACTTGTTTGAATTTTGTTGTATTAAGGGCAAATCTCCTTTGGCAAACCCACAATACACCAAGAATTTTGTTGTATTAAGGGCAATTCTCCTTTGGCAAAAAAATAAAAATAAAAAATTGAACTTTGGCTTTATTAGGGCAAATCTCCTTTGGCAAATTTATCTGAAACAATTGCTTCTACTTGAAATATCTGTTGGAAGAAGCATCGAAGTTCCTTGCATTTACTGGCAAAATCTCCCTTGTGAAGTTCTATAAAGAGCACGTCTGCTGGACATCACTTAATTCGAATCACATCTCCATTTTCTGCTGGTGGAAGGCTTAGTCTTGAGCACTTCTCTTGATTCCAGATACAATATATGTATATTGCAACTTGTGGCTTTATTCTGGAGGTTTCTATTTGACATACTATATACTGTTGTGGTGGACTCACACGCTTCAATCGTAAGATGAGAAGACAATTGTTTCTGATATTTTTATTTATTTTCTTAGAGTTTAGTTAATGAATTTTATTACTGAATAATGATTTCACATAGGTATTTCAAATGACAAACATATTAAGTGACTCTGATTGGGATAGCTACAGTGACACAAGCAACAGTGCGGGGGATCAATATGAACTGGAATCTACATACGGGGGCCATGCTCAAAGCATCCTTTCCAGTTTAGAGGAGAGTATTGGGAAGATCGATGATTTTCTTGCATTTGAAAGAGGGTTTGCTCATGGTGACATTGTGTGCTCCTCAGTGGATCCCTATGGGCAAAGGGGTCAAATTGTTGATGTGGATATAACTGTAGACTTAGAGTCACTCTCTGGTGAACAAGTGAAGGATGTGAGTAGTAAGAAGCTTATGAGGATCAGATCTTTTGCATTGGGTGACTATGTGGTTTATGGGCCATGGCTTGGAAAAGTGGTTAATGTAATAGATCATATCACGGTGCTCTTTGATGATGGCATCAAGTGTGAGATAAAAGCAGACGATCCCATTCTACTTGAGCCTGTATTTTCAAGCGTGCTTGAAGATGCACAATATCCATTTTATCCAGGTCAGCGGGTCTCTCTTAAGCGTTCAAATTTGTTTGCCTGTGGACCATGGAAGGAAACTCGTGAAGGAGTTGTCTGTCATGTTAAAGTTGGATCTGTGTACGTGAATTGGATTACTTCTGCACTTGGTGGTTACGACCACAAAATGCCTACTCCCCCTACTTTACAAAGTCCAACAAATTTGACATTGTTGTCATGCTTTTCTTATTCTAATTGGCAGCTCGGAGATTGGTGCTTTTTTCCTGCTAATGGTCCTCAGCATGATCAGGTGCTTGCTGAAGATAACATGTTAGTGAATGCCCTTCCACAGGGACCAACTGCAATGCTGCACTGGAAGAATTCTATAAGTGATAAGATATATGTAATCTCAAAGGTAAAGACAGAAGTTGATGTCATTTGGCAGGATGGTAGCTTTTCTTTTCACTTAGATTCCCAAGCACTGACTCCAGTAAAGAATGTTGGTGACAATGACTTTTGGCCTGGACAGTTTGTAATACAGAAAGGAACATCTGATGATTCAAATGATGTAATGTTCCAACGTGTGGGGTTTGTGAGAGGTGCGGATGCAAAGGAACAAACTGTGCGAGTTAAATGGATGGAAGCCAATTTCAAAGAACATACAGAGGAGGAGACTCTGAGTGCTTATGAATTGGTTGAGCATCCAGAGTATTCATTTTCTGTTGGTGATGTTGTTCTTGGGGAAACACAACTTGACGGAGATACAAAGTTATCCAACACGAATATTGGTTCATGTTTTCTAGTGGGAGAGAAAAACATGCATAAGGGAACTGATTCAGAGAAATATTCCAGTGCCTATTTGTCTTGTATTGGCATTGTCACTGGTCGTCCTGATGGAGGGGTTCAGGTCAAATGGGCAAGTGGCTTCAGTTCCAAGGTGTGTAATCTAATACTTGATGGCTGTATTCTTTATTTCATTATCTGTTCATTAGATTATCTTCTTGCTCTTTGGTTATTTAAATGATTACTAACTGTAGGCTTAACTTAGCATACTGTCATGTTTTTCTAAAATGTTACTTTGTTATATATATATATATATTCCCATTTGGATGAGTCCGGGTTCATGCGCGTCAGCATTAGCCAGGGCATCATCGGCAGACAGACATTACTCATAAGGCTGATTGGTTTTCTGCCTCCACTGTGGTCGAATCTTGATCCGACTACTCATCATGCCCAGACAGGCTGATGTGTGTGACCCTGGACCGTACAAACTTTTCATTATATATATATCTATTTATCTATATATATATATATTTGTCATAGTTTTATGCTATCTCAATCCATGCCATTTCTTGCATAAGGTTCCAAACATTTGGCCAATTGGCTAGAACCTTTTTAGGTCAGAACCTAATTTTTGAAGTTGTTCACACTATTTGCATATCTTTTATTTGTTTTGTCTAATTGTTTAGTGGTCTGGTATAATAAGAGTAAAATAGTCTAAACTTTTTGAGCCTAATATTCACTTTGTTAACAGATGTTAAATTTGTACAGTAAGACATACTTATTTTGTAGTACCCATGCACCACCCATATTTGGAAGCTGGGTTATCACCTCAAAAGATGGAAGAAAATATGCTATATCTTTGTCATATTTTTGTTTTTTGTACCAGGTTAACCCATCCGAGATAGTTGGTATTGATAGATTTGAAGATCAGGTTTCAGCTTCCGAAGTTGATGCAGAAAATATTGAGGACTTTGCATCTGGAGAAATGCTTAACCAACCTAAGCAGACATGTCCTAAGATGGAAAATGTGAAGACTCCCCTCTCTTTTGTGTGTGTGTGTGCGCGCGCGCGCGCATGTGTGTTAAGTGTTAATTTTTTCTTCATTAAGATGTGCAGGAGGAAGAGGTCAGCGGTTTTGGTGCTTACTGTCATAAAGATCTGTGGGAAACTACTGCACTATCTCTTCCTCGAGTAGCTTTTGGATATTTTAGGAGCATCGCTTCCAGTCTGTTTGGCTCCTGTAGTTCCACGCTGACACAAGGCTTTACTAAGACCACTCGTTTAAGTAATCCTAGTAAAAGCTCTCTTCCCTATGATCAAATATCATTTGTCGGAGATGACTTAGAGCTGGTGAAACTATCAAATTCGAATCCGCCAGAGGATGATAGTAGAGAAAAGTTGGAGCTTGGCACTGAAGATGGTATTATGAAATCAGGAAAATTCAAGCAATTTGATACAATTTTTGATTTCTCTGATCATCATTTTGCTAAGAATAAGTGCAAGGAGTTGGTAATGTCCCAGGTAAGAAGGATTTCCTTGTCTTAGGGTTGATGACTTGCACTTCTGTAAAAAAAGGGCTATATTTGCTTTTTTGATTTGCAGGTGAAGAGAGTTTGGCTGAGGAAGGTGCGCCACGAGTGGAGCATCCTGGAGGAAAATCTTCCTGGTTAGTTTGTTCTCTCTTTTTCTGTATATGTTTTGTTTTCTGTTGTAATGAATTCTTGAGTTGTTCTTCATTTCTTCTATTATCATTTAATTGCTTACTACATTAGCTATTGTAGCTTTATCTGTGATAATGTTATTGTTCTCAATTCGGTTGCCAAACAAGGAGATGTCCAGTCATAACATCTTTAGTTAATACACATTTTCTAGTTGGTTGTTTGTAAGTTGACATCTTTAAAGTCTCTTTCGTTTATACTAAGCCCAACATGGGGGATGTGAATATAGTGGAAGCCTGGAATGCGAAATGCTTTTGTGTGCATGGACGGAACTACATTGTGAAACTGGGGGGGGGGGGCGCATGGCCTACCGATTTTCTTCATTTTTTTTATTATATGCCCTACTTCTCCAATTTCCTTCACCCTCCATCTTCTTCCCGAACCAGTAACCAAATGCCGATTGCCCCCCCATGGGATGAGATCCTGGTTTTGTCCTTGTTTGTGCGGATGCTTTTGTTTTGATCTGGTTGGTTGAAGTGAACTTTTAGATCAGAATATGAATATGAAGGAAGGACCGGGATCATTCAGAAAAATTTTACACCTAAGATTTCTCCATATTGAGATCTTCTCAAGGAAGCACGAATGCGGATACAGGACATGGGTACAGCAATATGGCAATTTTGTACTGGGGGGCACATATATTAAAAATATTATTTTTATATATTTTAGGTTAGTTCTTGTATTAAAATCTTAATTAGAATGAAATATGTAGCTATATTTCTGAAATGTAGTTACAAATGCCCCATTTTTTCAGGCAGAGTTATTCCACAAAGTGTGTTATATACGTTTGTAACAGTTCTACTTGATCATTTGAGCACACTTCAAGTTATGTTTACCTTAGAGAATATTTGATGAAGTAATTTATAGTTGGTGTTTGATATGAAAGGTAGGAGTAGGACACATGCAGCTGAATCCAATGCGGACACGGGTATGATATGGATACTTTTGGCATGTCCATGCTTCCTAGGATCTTCCAATTGTTATTCAAATCTCTTCAACATGGTCTTTATGTTGTCTTTGCGTTAAGCCATGCACCATTTGGAGAGACTGTCTACAACACAAATTCATTAAAAGCAATCGTGTACATCCAAGTAGTTCGCATAATGGCTTTATCTTATTTTTCATTTTTGATAATTCATATTTGTAGTCTCTTTGCATTTTCTAGTTATTCTAGTATGGGTGCTGAGCAGTATTTTTAAATAAAAATTTTATCTAGTTCTAAACTCGGTATTTATCATCCAAATGTTACAGATAGTATTTTTGTAAGAGTTTCTGAGGAAAGGATGGATCTAATGAGGGCAGCTATAGTTGGTGCTCCTGGAACCCCTTATCATGATGGGCTCTTTTTCTTTGATATCACCTTTCCTCCAGACTATCCAAATGAGCCTCCTGTAAGTATACTTATGTTTATAAATTTACCCTCCATGGTGCATTTCAGTCGATCTTGGAACAAGGGCTTTTGCTTGGGGGTTTACCTAAAAGTTGCATTTTATGGTCTCAGGAAAGGCTTCACCTTTCCTAGAGTTAACTCACCTTGAAAAGTTGCATTGATTTCTGACTGTGTGCTCTTTGGTTACTGAAGTTACTAGTGATTAAACTACAGTGGTTTTCGTACAAATTTATGGTACATTTTTGCATGTCTTTTCGTATAAAGGACTTCTCTGTTTTGCTTATCCAAGAACCTGCAAAAATAGATGGACAAACCATGCACCAAATCTAATAAAATTGGCACTTGTTAAAACCGAAATTTTTGTGTTGAAAAATATGTCAAATGAGTGTTTCAGTTTTGTGATCATTGTGAAAGTTTAAATTTATTTTCAAGTTTGTCATATAATTGGATAGGGATTCTTTTTAGTAGAGATAGATTGGATATAGTGAAGTAATCCAGATTTTGGTTTAAACTCTCTGCAGATGGTGCATTATTACTCTGGTGGGCTTCGGTTAAATCCAAATTTGTATGAGTCAGGAAAGGTTTGTCTCAGCCTTCTCAACACTTGGACAGGCTCTGGCAGCGAGGTGTGGAATCCAGAGAATTCCACTGTTCTTCAAGTTCTGCTTTCTCTCCAGGCACTTGTGCTGAATGAAAAGCCCTACTTTAATGAGGCTGGGTATGATAAACATATTGGAGGAGTGGAAGGGGATAGGAATTCAACTGCTTATAATGAGAATGCTTTTCTTCTTTCTTGCAAATCTATGTTGTACCTGCTTCAGAAGCCACCAAAGGTATGCTACTAATTTCTTGAGAATCCAAATGACCTTGAAAATGTAAGTTAACTGCTTCTCGTATAAGCTTAAGCTGTTAGTGAAGGAGCTAACATTTATATCTATAACACGAACTCTGCACCACATGTGCAGTGCACCATTTGCACATGAACACACTTGGGGAAGGCACATACACTATATGGATCGCTGCTTCTGCTATTCAATTTAAAACCTTTGACTCTGATTGCATGTCAGTTTGGGAAGAATTGACCTCTATTTTAATAGCAATCAGTAGAAAAGTGCGAGATGCCCTGTGACGTACAAGGATGTTAGTTTCAAAATGTATTGCCTGTACAATTCTGTCAAAATTATATAATCTAGGCCTCCATAATACTTTGAGCATAACCATCGTTGTTTTCCATTTACTACTATTAAACTTAAACTTTACTTATCAGTTATTTTCTTCTTTTTGTCATCGCGGACGGAATTCTTTTTTGAACTTTGCCTTCGTTTTTTGTTGATTTTGTAGTCAACTCTCGAAGTTAGTGATTGTGTTTCATGATGATCTGGGATTAACTTTCCATCTTGGTTGTAGCTCCTTATGCTTACCTATAAAACTTCTATGAACAACTTTATGATGATACTTATGTCACTTATTCTGTTATGCGTTTCTGAATGAGACAGCATTTTGAGGCACTTGTGGAGGAACATTTTGCTCATTGCTCGCACTCATTTCTTTCGGCTTGCAAGGCGTACATGAACGGGGCCCCTGTTGGTTGTGCTTTAAATGGAAATCAAGTGAAAGGGGATGCCCTGAACAGTTCCACTGGTTTCAAGATCATGCTTGCTAAGCTTTTCCCTAGGCTTGTATCAGCTTTCACTTTGAAAGGAATTGACTGCCATCAGTTTACTGGTTAAGTTGATTAAATTGACGAAGAATATTTGAGCTGGGTTAGTAACATGTAAATGAAGATTGACACTTTCATTGCCAAAATGTCCGGACGTGTACTGGGTGTGGTTCTTATGATGTTCATTTTGTTTCTAAATGTAATTTCAAAAGAACTGGCTTGTGTGGTTTTTGTGAATGTCTCAGGAAGACTTATCAACATTTAATCTGTATTGTGTGTGTATATGGTACTTGCTTGGAATTGTAGTAGTTTGTATACGTGTATTGGATTACAAATTAATTATTTCTATGTTGTGATTAAGCATGCTGATATGCTGTTTGCGCATTTGTTGGCATGCGTGGTAAATATAGAAATTGTTGTTGCAAGGGGGAGCGTGCATCCTTCAATCCCTCGTAACTTCAGTGCTCAGGTGGCAGTGAAATGAAAGACAGTTCACCAAAGAGCTCTGTATCGTCCTCGTCAGATAGAGGTGCACAACACTGAGTTGTACACAGGATGATATTGTGGACGGTTACATGATGTAACATTCAATAACTTGTAAATTTACGAAGGCAATAAATATGTAAGTGGGAATTCTCTCTTTAATTATGTTTTCATCAGTTAAGTGTTGTCTCTGGGGTTGTAAACTGGGACGGTGCATGAGAGATTGGCAACCTTGGGTTTAACTGATGTTCTGGATATAATCTCATAAAGAGAGAGCATAACGGCTAAGTTTCCTTTGAATTATGATTTTTTGAACTCTAAAATACACAATTAATGGTTCAAACATGGAGACTCATAGTTTTGTAGTTTTACTTATGGTAAATTGTGAAATGTGACCTCATTTCCCAAAACCATTGGATACTGATTTTTAAAACAACCAGGGTTCTTGGAAAACTTAAAAACATAATTTGATAGCATCCTCTTGAAAATACGAGCTTAATGTTGTACGCTAGTCATAAAATGAATTGCCATAACTCTCTAAAATCACTCATTCAATCTTCCCAAAACATGATTCTTTTATTTTGTTGTATAAGCAAAACACTCAACATATTGGATCAACATAAAAACATTCCCAGGGCAAGTATCATACCAATATAGCACTATTTTTTATTATGTTCAGTAACACGGGTTGTTAAATTTTCTTGTAATACATTTTCTTATAATTCACTAGTTGCAATTGTAAGTTATGAACAGTGGTTGGACCAGCGGAAGCACGGTGGGATGGGGGTGGCACACCAATCAAAAAACCGATCTTTATGATTAAACTACAATAATCATGCATAAAACCCAAATCAATGTGCAATAAACATATCCAATCAAATAGATCATATAATTAAGAACACCAAATCGGATCAATAGTGTACTGACCTGGGTTGTCCAGCCCTTGCACACCCTCCAAGAGATCAGCCCGCACATACCAATCTCAAGAAAAACAAGCCAATGGAAAGGAGATTACCTATATGTGCAGATCCCTCACAAACCAATGCTTGGCTTGAAGAAAATCACAACAAGAACCCGCCCTTGAATCAGCCTCCACGTTCCAACAAAGGAGGAGAGTTTTCTCCTTCTTTCAGCCCGCCAAAGAGACCAAGGAGAGGGGAGATGAGGGGCGGCCAGCAGCAGGGATTCTCCCTTCTTTGTGCAAGCCAAACGAAATAGGGGGGGGGGGCAATTGGGAAGAGAGGAGGAGAGGAGTGGGGCGGCCCAATCTAAGGGCTTCCTCCTCTCTTTCTCTCCCTTAAATACTCTCTCCTTTCCTCCTTTAGGCGGGCCTATAAGTGGTCAATCCTAAATGAGCTTCCTTGCTCATTTCTTCCGGTTTCTATTGAGGTTCATACACAATAGGAGTGGGCTCTGTCTCTCAGAGCCCGTAGAGACCTGGACCCCATGCACACAGCCAAACCTGCGACAGGGTTGACCCCTCGCTAACTACGGGTCTCACCCTCAACACATAATTCGTGCGTATGGGCCCCATAACGTGTTAATGCACAACCTAGTCGAATGCCTAGTGTGTGTGTGACGTCAGCGGGTCCCAATCGAATTAGTGTAACGAAGGCACATGTGGGGTTGGCGCGACTGCCCCCACCACCCTTGGACCCCGTGGCCCGTACTGCCTCACCCGCACCACGACAATGTTGGACTAAACAGGGCTTGAGCCCATACCATGGTCCAACATCCCCCACTATGGGTGAAGGGCTCATATGGTCCAATAGCGACTTGCGCTAGTCCTGTAGAAGACCAATGCTATGAGCGTGCTTAGAAAATAGATCCGTTGTTAAGGCCATAGTGAACGGATCTGCCAACATCTCAGTAATAGGTAGATTACTCACAATCATTTTTCCCCTCTGTAGCATGTCGAAGATGTAATAGTAATGCACCTCAATGTGCTTACCCTTGACTCTGATCTCCCCATTCTTAAGTATCAACACTTTAGCCAGATTATCACAATACATCTGGACAAGAGCATCAGTCTAGCCTTCTAGCCTCAATTTTGCGAGAAACTCCTTTATCCATACTGCATGGGAAGTTGCAATACTGCATGCATAAAACTCAGCTTCCATCGTAGACTTAGAAACACTCTTCTGTTTCTTGCTAGCCCACGATATAGCCCTGCCTCCAAACATGAAAACAAATCTGGCAGTGAATTTCCTGTCATCTAGATCCCCCGCATAGTCTGAAGCACTATATCTAGCCAATGACAGACTTTTCGCTTAGGTGAGTTTTAAACTCTTAGACCCTAATAGGTACCGAAATACCCTCTTCACCGCTTGTTAGTGCTGAAGACGAAGGTCTGCTTGGTAACAGCTTAATAAGATTACCACAAAACTCATATCAAGCTATGTATAGGTCATGACATACATCAAGCTGCCAATAGCCTATGCATATAGAACTGACTCCATCCGGAGTCGGTCTACCTCAGTCAGAGGATCCATACTCTTAGACAACACCGTACCCTTGTAAATAGGGGACTCAATGGTTTTCCAACCAATGACATTGAAGCATTTAAGAATGCTCTCTATGTATACTCTTGAGATATACTAAGCTTCCTAGCCTTTCTATCTCTGTCAATTTTCATCCTGAGGATGTAGGATGCCTCCCCCATTTTTTTCATCTCAAACTGGGTTTTGAGCCATTCCTTTAAACTGACTATCATACTTAGGTCATTCCCCATCAAGAGTATGTCGTCTACATATAATGACAACATCATATACCTAGCCTCATCCTGGAAGGTATAAACACAATGATCGTGTTCGTTCATTATGAACCCATACTCACTAATTACCTTCTGAAAATTGAAGTGTCATTGTTTTGGAAATTGTTTTAGGCCGTACAATGATTTTATGAGCTTGCACACCTTGTGTTCCTCTCCAGGAACTATGAAACCCTCAGGTTGTTCCATGTAAATTTCCTCTTCTAAATCTCCATTTAGGAAGCCAGTCTTTACGTCCATCTGGTGTAGCTCTAAATCATAGTAAGCAACATACGCTAAGAGACATCTAATCAAGTCAAATCTTGACACCGGTGAGTATGTTTCTTTAAAGTCCATTGCATACACTTGGGTGAACCCCTTGGCCACTAATCTCGCCTTATACTTATCTATATACCCATCAGCCTTAAGCTTCTTTTTGAAGATCCATTTACTCTCAATAGGCTTCCACCCTTTAGGTGAATCCACTATCTCCCAGATATTGTTCTTTAGGATAGAGTTCATCTTTTCCTGAATAGCAACCTGCCATTCTTGAGAGTTTGGAAGACTTAAAGCTTGCTCAAGGGTAATCAGGTCATCTAGAATGGGTTCATCTAATATGACGTTATTCTCACCTAGCATTGTATAAAAGTCCCTCAACATTGTTGAAGGTCTTCTTTCCCTCAATGCCCTAGGTTCAAGTTCGGTTTGGTTTTGATTTGATCTAATTACTTCCTCTGGGGAAGTGTTAGGACTGGCCTCTTTAACCACCTCGAATAAATTAACTCTTTTGTTAGGTATTCTAGGGTTTAATTCTTCTCTAAGAAATAAGTGTCTCTAGACTCTATTACCCCCACTATCCCATCCGTGTGGTGGACGATGAATCGGTACCCTTTAGAGTGGTCACAATAACCAATAAAGTTGCACTTTATGGTCTTGGGGCCTAGCTTTGACCTATGCTGGTATGGCACCTTTATGTGTACCCTAAATCCCCACACTCTAAGGTGCCCTAAGTTGAACATCAACCCGTCCATAACTCATAAGGTGTCCGTTGAACTAACTTTGTACATGATTTAGGATGTACACGGTGGTGTCTAAAGCCTTACCCCAGAAGTTGGTTCCTAACTCAGAGTGATTCAACATGGACCTAACCATGTCTATAAGCATCCTATTATGCCTTTCTACCACTCCATTTTGATGTCGAGTGTACGGTAGGGTGCATTGATGAACTATTTCCTAATCAGTACAATAGTCTTTAAATAGGTTAGAGGTGTACTCGCAACCCCTGTCAGTCTTCAGGATTTTTGCTTTCCTGCCTAACTGAGTCTTTACCTCAGCTTTAAATTCCTTGAATTTATCTAAGGCATCAGACTTCTTATTTATTAAATACATGTACCCATATTTTGAATAGTCATCTATGAATGTAATGAAATACTTCATCCCTCTGTGGGTATGAACATTCAGGGGTCCACAAATATCAGAATGCACCACCCCTAAGAGTTCATTTGCCCTTTGTCCCTTTTGGAAGGATTGCCTGCTCATCTTTCCCGATAAGCAATCCTCACACACACGAAGGCCTTTCGATATTTTGGGTAACAACCTAGCGTTCGACATCTTATGTAGCTTATCTACATTCATGTGACACAAACACATATGCCACAGCAGGGTATCATCCACATACATTATAATATACTCAGAAGCACTTATTTCATTAGATTCAGAAGAGTTCATTACATATACGCAATATAAGCCATCAACTAAAGAAGCAGTAAATAACATAGTCCTACCCTTGCCCACAGTAGCCTTACTCCTCTTGAACCTAATCTTAAACCCCTTCTTCGTCAGAACAGGTATGAAATTAGGTTCCTCCTGATGGAGGGAGCAAAGAGTACATCAGTCAAGACTAAGTAGACCCATCCTTCAGGGGAATCTTGTAGTTCCCCATGGCCTCCACCTTGCAGTATGTGTTGTTGCCCATGAAGACTTTATTCTGCATCAGGTTGATCATCTCTCCCTTGGTTCCCCTGGAGTGAGATACATGCACTGTAACTCCTGAGTCCAACCACCAAGTCTTTTCCTTGATGTCAACAATCATCACTTCAGAGACAACACACACAATCTCCTTGCTCTTGCCCTTGTTGTAGTTGCTTGAATGGTCATCTTTTTGGGGACAGTTAACCTTGAAGTGACCCATCTGGCCACACTTGAAGCAAGCACCTTTAGGTTTGTCATTCCCTTTTTCAGTGCCCTTGTTATGAAGCTTCTTCCCCTTCTTCTTGAAAGCTTTCTTGTTAGAGAGACTAGGTCCCTGTCCACCCTTCTTGCCTCCACCAGAGTTCTGTGCCAGATTGGCAGTAGCAGCACCCCCAGAAGCCTTCACATGGTTCCTCCTTTCTTACTCAAGCCTTAGCGCGGCAGTCAGAGCCTCTATTGTGATCTTCCGATCACTCATATTTAGATAGACCACCACACTCTCCCAAGATTTGGGAAGGTTGTTCAATACTGTAGACACTTGGACTCCCTCAGAGATTGGGTTCTCCAGTGTGTTCAGATCATCAGCAATGATGGACATGGCTATAAGATCCCTAATCCTAAACCGGTTTATTTTAATGATTATTTATCGGTGGTTGCGTGGTTAAAGCGTTTTCTAATTTATTCGGTGGTTTAAAAAATAAATGGGATTTCTTATGGTTTCAATCAAAACCAACTTTACAATTATTGGTTTTAAGTGGTTTGGGTCAAACTTGAATTTTTGGGATTTTTATAATTTTTCACTAATTTTCCGAAAATTAGGGTTTGGCGGGACCCCTTGTGGGCCCCACTGGCAAAATTAAAGTTTTTGGACCAAATTAACCCAGACATCAACACAAACTTTTATAAAAAAATTTCATAATTTTTCCAGGTTTAATTAGTGCTCAAATGATCTAAATACCCATTTTTAGCTCAATTTTCTATTCATACCCCACTAGTTAATTATGTACACCCCAAACCCTACTATAAATAGAAAGATCTGAGCCATTTCCATTTTGGGAATAGGCTGGGAGAGGGTGATTAAGACCTAGTTCCCCAATTAGGCCCAAATTAGAAGGAGATTAAGGTACGTTTTCTTTAATTAAGCCTAAATCCTAGGTTTTCTCTTAAGCCATTCTTAATCCATCATTTCCACTTTATTTTGATTTGATTTTAAACATCAAAACCACTGATTTGCTTCTTTACTCCAAACCCTACATCTAAAAATTCGTTTTTTATGCTTAAAAAACCTTAGATCTAAGATTTCATTAAGGTTTTCAATGTTAAATCGATTTCAATGGAGTTTAACTTAAACTCTATGTCTTTGGAAGGTTTTCAAGAAGGGTGACCATCAAATCCAAACCTAATCAAGTGATACGGTAATGGATCTTTGAAATTTCAGTCTTCCTATGGTAAAAATCTCGATTTTATGGTTTATTTGAAATGGATTTACTTGATTTAGTGCTTTAATGGTGAGATTAGTAAATGATAATTTATTATCCCGATTTCTTAGGGTTTTATCTTAATATGAGGTAGATTAGCTTTTTGGAAGGTATGATGGAATTTTAATGGCATCTGAGTTGTTAGATGGAGATTTTAAGTTTCATCAATGGAGTTTCGGTTTGAAATTTTGAAATGAAGAAGAAGGTCGAATCTGCCTTGTTGGCATTCGAACGGCCCTGCAGGGCGTTCGAACGGCAACACTGTAATTTCGACAATTTTCCTGTTTAGCCGATCGAACGGCCCTAGAGGGCGTTCGAATGGCCACACTACAGAAATTGATTATTGTTTGTATGTGTTTATTTCGATGTCTCTACTCTAAAATATCATTTTTTTGTATATGTGGAGTGTTTTGGGCTAGGGTAAGCTACTGGAAGAGCATACTATTGATGTTAGAAGTTGTGGTGTATATTTAAAGTTATGTGAAATGGCTTGTAGTTGTATATATTTGTTGGAATTGCTATCTTGAAGTTATGAGTTGTTGATTCCTATGGTTTAAGCATGTTTTCAGTAGAGTTACAACATGATAATGGACTGATATGTCATTATAGGATGTGGTTAAATGAGGTGTGAATGTTAGTGTTATTCATAGACTCAAGTATGAGGTGAATGAGCTTATATATGTTTAGCTTGTAGTTAGGTTTTGACTTGAGTTATGATTTTAATGGTTCTTCTCCTATGATTTCTACTAGAATTTATGATTAGATATTAATGCGCATGTGTAGTATGATGGTGAGTTAATTTCAAAGCATGTTGATATACATCAAGTGAGGTGCTTCTACCATGTACACACACATGTGGGTTTAATGATTATGATGAGGCTTGATATTATGATTATGAATGATGCATGAGGGGCTGATGAGAGCACTTATCATGAATTATGATTCATGTATGCCTTGCCCACGTATGTACCATGTTGCATGCATCATGAAAATGGATTTCCAATTGAGGCTTTATCGAGATTAACCGAGTTTGATCGATTGGATGCAATGTGGTGAAATTGCGTGCCGGATTAATCGGTCGTTGGCTTAATCGAAACTTGATTAGTCCGAAGGGACATGTTTTAATTTGAGTTCCTGTGTGTAGAACATGTGCACTCCCTGGGTTGAGTCGAGTCAAATTGAGTTATATGAGGACGAGTTGTATACTTGTCTTGCAGTTGAGATTTACTTATTGAGATTATCTGGACCCTGAGAATCCAGCTAGTTTGTCTGAGTGCATTGGCTTACCAGGTGTTGTTGCTTGGGACTTTAGTCTTGACAAGCAGGGTTGCCCGGGAGTTTAGGCTTGATGGCTAGGAGTTGCTCGAAGGCTTTGACCTTGAGGAGCAAGAGTGGCTCGAAGGCGTTGGCCTTGAGGAGTAGGAGTTGCTCGAAGGTGTTGGCCTTGAGGAGCAGGAGTTGCTCGAAGACTTTGACCTTGAGGAGCATGTCTATTTGATAAATGTTTGCTCGAGGGCTTTGGCCTTGAAGAGCAAGTTTATTCTCTATGTGTATGGACTTGCATGTTAGACTAGTGCGTGTGAGACACTTATACATGCCTGATGAATGAAAATGTTGATGCATGATATGAAATGTATGTTAGAGATACATCTCATGCATGTTTATATGATGTTGATGCATGATCTGAAATGTATGTTAGAGATACAACTCATACAGGTTTATATGATGATGAATTGCATGATTTGAATGTGTAGTAGAGACACTTCTCATGCGGTGTAGGTGATATTCTAAATAGTCTGAATTGTGCAATTTAGACACTAATATGCAGGTTTAGTAGATATGTATGTGTGATCAGAAAATGATGTATATCTTGTCAATCATTGATCTGAATTGTTATATTACTATGCCGTAGTGTTTCTGATGATTTTAGTTATATTAAAAACCATTGCTAAGTTTGTTATACTCACCCCTCTTTCTTGTGCTTTTGCTTTGGGGTTGCATGACATGACACGTAGATGGACATGATCCTCTCTATGAGGAAAGGTCGGAGAGGACTTGGGAGTAGACGTGGAGACCTCTTGTGTGGCATGTTTCTTTGGTTTTTGCTATGATGTTAGAACTCATGTGGTGTAGTTCTCATTTTGGTTTTGTGCTACATTTTACCTTTAGACTATTTGAGACTGAGTTTTAGAGCCTAGTGTGGGCTATGGATTAAATAACTATGTGGGTTTGAGACTGTGGGTTATTTTAGAGTTAAAGTAACTCTTTTAATTCTACTTATTTACTCTTACTCAAAGTGGTGCGTATACTCCATAATTTTGTTAGATCGCCCGTGATTAGGGCATGTCTTCCGCTAAATCATTTTTCAATCTCCTTGTCACCCCTGTGTGCTTGACTGGCCCCTGGACCGGGTTCGGCTCAGGTCGGGCAGTGCCGGGGTATGACGATGGCACTTAGGTGCTCATTCACATCATCTCCCTCCCTCATCCTAAAGTTTTGATACTTAGAGTGCAACATCCTCTTATGAGCTTCAGTCTGTTCCCCATACCTAACATAAAAACTACTTCCAACATCTCTTTGGTAGACTTGTACTTCTCAAAGAGCCTTTTCCATCTTTGGCTCCATGAAAGTCAGAATAGTGGACCTAGCCTTGTTGTCATCATCCTTCAGTTTCTCATGTGCTTTTCTTTGAGCAGCTAATGTACCCTCTGGCAATGGCTCACTGATCTGCTCAATGACATGAGCAAGATCATAAAGAGTTAGGATATGGTGTATCATTCTCTTCTACACCAGACAGTTGTCAGCATTCAGCTTTTCAGCTATTCCTAATTCAGATGTGACCATCTTGGAAGCCATCGTGCAACTACAGAGGAAAAAAGACAGAGAATAGGAAATTAATACTATTTATGGAAGGTTAACCGCTTCTAAATAAGGTAATTGCTTAGAGAACTTTTAATCTAAAAACAAGCCTAAGGGACAGTTGAATATATTATGTTGAGTTACTTAATTTAGATATACCTTAATTAGGGTTTGTGTCACTTTCCCAAAATAACCCTAACTAACTCTTAACCCCTTAAGGAAGTTACCCTAATTAGGTTATCTAGGTATTTTATTATTTTAGAATCCCTTAAACACCCTACTCAGTACTTAAACATAGAAAATAAACAATTTAGAGGTTGCCAAAATTTTATATTTCTGTCCAGAAAAATTTTTTGAGTATGTAAAAATTCTTAGTCAATTCACACTTTTATAATTCACAAAATTAATTTATTTTAATAAAAAAATAAATCAATTAATTCTTGCTGACCAGAAAGAGAGTGTGTGCCCAGAACACGATCAGAGAATTAATTGTGCAAAAATTCAAAGCCGAATTGACTATTTTGCCCTTATAAGCATACAAACATGCAATCTTCAATTAAACTCCAAATCACATCAATTCCAGCATGCAAATAAATCAAAATAGTCCCATAAATATCCAATTTGAACTTAAAACAAAAGCACTATGATTGGATCTAGTAGATTAATCAATTTCACCAAATCCCCAATTCTAGCATGCAAAACCTAGATCGGGCAATCAAATTGATTTTTGATTGGATCAGTGATCTACAACCCCCACCTAGGCTCCGATACCACTAAAGAGAGGCCAGACCAGCAAAAGCACGGTGGGATGGGGGTGGCACACCAATCAAAAAACCGATCTTTATGATTAAACTACAACAATCATGCATAAAACCCAAATCAATGAGCAATAAACATATCCAATCAAATAGATCATGCAATTAAGAAGACCAAATCAGATCAATAGTGTACTAAACTGGGCTGTCCAGCCCTTGCACGCCCTCCAAGAGATCAGCCTGCACACACCAATCTCAAGAAAAACAAGCCAATTGAAAGGAGATTACCTATATGTGCAGATCCCTCACAAACCAATGCTTGGCTTGAAGAAAATCACAGCAAGAACCAGCCCTTGAATCAGCCTCCACATTCCATTAAAGGAGGAGAGTCTTCTCCTTCTTTCAGCCTGCCAAAGAGACCAAGGAGAGGCGAGATAAGGGGCAGCAGGGATTCTCCCTTCTTTGTGAAAGCCAAACCAAATAGAGAGAGGGGGGGGGGGGGGGGGGGGCAATTTGGGAGAGAGGTGGGGCGGCCCAATCTTAGGGCTTCCTCCTCTCTTTCTCTCCCTTAAATACCCTCTCATTTCCTCCCTTAGGAGGGCCTATAAGTGGTCAATTCTAAATGGTCTTCCTTACTCGTTTCTTCCGGTTCTTTTGAGGTTCATACACAACGAGAGCGGGTTCTATCTCTCAGAGCCAACGAAGGCCTACTCCTTGAACACGACCAAGCCCGTGATAGGGTTGACCCCTCACTAACCACGGATCCCACCCTCGACACATAATTCATGTGCTTGGGCCCCACAACGTGTTAATGCACGATCTAGTCGAATGCCTAGTGTGCATGTGTGACTTCGGCGGGTCCCAATCGAATTAGTATAACGAAGGCACATGTGGGGTCAGCGCGACCGCCCCCACCACCCTTGGACCCTGTGGCCTGTATCGGCTCACCTGGACCACGACAACATGGACCAAACTGGGCCCGAGCCCATACCATGGTCCAACAAGCTACACATAACAAATACAACAAACTCAAAATTTTATGCTATCATGTTGCCTATAGACAATCTATTCACTTCAATGTTAGAGTGCATGAGTACTTTGTACATGCTATGAGGTTAGCTTGTATCAAACATAAAGTCATTCAAAGGTAATCGTTTTCATCATTTTAAATTTCACAAATCATCATCAAATATAATGTTTTTATCTTTACAAAATACTTGTAAGAGATGCCCTTTTATCTATACTAAACATAATCAAGAGATAGCATTTTTAGTTTTTTAGACACTACAAGTGGGTTTGACCATGGAGTCAAGAGGAATCATAATGACCTTTTGGCAACCGCCACTACATCGCATCAAGGGTAACACCCTTTTGGCAATCGTCTCACTCCATGCATATGGGCCTAGTCATGACTCATGCATGTGCCCCAATTCTAAACTCATTTCATTAATTAGAGTCGAAACAACATGCATAAGCATAAAAATAAAAACATTCTAAAGCATGTTATTTTGAAACATACAAGCTAACTATCCACTACAAGAAATTATATAAAAAGTCATTGACAGCCTAAAATCATTGCTATTGACCTTTAGCAGTAGGTTTTGTTCATCACCCTATCTAGTGCTATAAATGGAAACACTACCACCCTATCACAATTGTAAATTATGACAAGCAAACAATATGTATTTGAACGGGTGAAAATAAGTGTTGGAGAAGGTTGTTTGTGATGCTTTATTGTCCATCGCAAATAGCTTTTTGTGGCTTCCAATATGAAGTTTTTATGATAGTATCTCATTCTGGATCACAATTTGCCATTTCTAGAGACAGACAGGGCAGCAAATAAATTTGTATCTAAAGATCAACAACAACATAGTTTTGACATTTTTTGTCAAACACGAAAAGTAAATTTAGAAATAAAAAAAGTAAAGGCAACTTTATACCTCCACTAAAATATATTTTTGTTATTATTAATTAATAGTATTTGCAAAAAAAACATATAAATGATATACATGCACTTTTATTCAGCATTATAAATATTTGTAGCAAATAGCTATTCCCTACATCCCTCATTAATAGAAAAAATCACAATTACAAAGTATATTAAAAAACACAATTAATTTACTTGTTGAACCAATAATTGAAGAAATGAGCATAAAACAATGCCTAGAACTATATCATGATAAATCGTATAATGAGATGAGTGAGAAGATTGTTGTTAAAAATACTCATGCGTTACCAATGAAATAATCAAGAAAGGTTGCAACATTTATTGCAAAACAGGCTCACACATGTGAGGCTTGTAAGAACATATGTGTTATATGTCAAGTTTATTGGCTAATTTTTTTGTCAAAATTATGTCAGAAACCTTGAGTATGTACTTAGCCTTAAAATATGATTAGATATAGTTGTGGTCAAGTTAGATTTAGAATTAATGGACTTAAAAATTAGGACCAGATGTGTTCTTATGACTCGAGATTGAAGACAAAAGGATGTTGATGGGTTTTTAAGCTTATTCAGATCACATTCACACACTAAGATCACTTGGACTAGTTTTAAAAGTAATATCAGAGATTTTAGGGCAAAAAGGAAAAATCTGTGATTACACAGTCACATTGATTGATTGCTGGACAATAAGAAGACTGAAGCGATCGATCAACACTTGAATCAGTGTTGCATAAAATGAAGCCCAAAGTTTATTGATCAATCGCTTCGTAGACTGATTAATCACTCAAGGTATCATGTGTTTAGAAAATAGTGAATGATCAATCGCTGTCTGAAACAATCAATCAATAACAATTCTAGTTGTCCTAAATAAGTCATTCCGAATTCAATTTGTTTCCTTATTGAAGTCAAGCACCAAAATCATTTTGGAGAACTATATAATGGATAAGAAGTGATGAATTTGGAGAGAGGAAAACCTAAAACAAATTGGAGAAGAAGGGAGAGACCTTTGCATATTATTTTCGAAGAGAATTCACATATAATTTAAAGAGAAGATCCATGGTGAGTTTATTCTACAAATAAGAGTAGAGATTTCACAAAGAAGATTCAAGGAGGAGTTGCAACAAATCTTCAATGGGAGATTGAAGACTCAAGGTTAAAGTCAAATAAGAAGAGGAGCTTTTTTAAGGAGGCTAGAAGAAGACAAAGACAAAGCAAGGAGGAAGAAAAGATTCAAGTTCTTGAGAAAGAAGACTTGAAGGCCATAATGACAAGAATTTGTGGAGATCTAAGCAAAAGAAGCTTGTGTTAGAGTGAAAACAAAGTTTTGTGGTTTGCTTGTGTCATATAATTATCTTGTTTTTTAGTAGTGCATCAATTTGGTTCCTTATTAGAATTGCAATGGTTTTTTTACCTATGTTTGGGTTTTCTACGTTAAATTATTATGTGTACATATATAGATTGAATGCTTGATGAATTGAAGATTGATACATCTGAGTGCACATTGAGAGTAGTTTTACACTTTATCACTTTAAAAAATAAATTTTGCGCAGAGAAGCTATATCTTGTAGTCTTTATCTTTGTTAGAAAATTGGACTAGGGGCAATATGGTGCGCTAGATTGAGTAGATGGATATTAAACTTACAAGTGGAAGCCAAGGCTTACTTATTTATAATTTGATTTTGCTCCATGATATCAATCTAATTTAACATGTTAGTGCATTATTATCTTGCTTAATCTTCAAATCATTTGATTTTCTATGCTAGATAACTTGTGCTAGGATTTGATTTCTCAATTTTGCTAACTTCACTTATTTTTTCCTTAGAACTACTTGTTTAAACTTGATGATTTGTGTGCCCAAAGATTGTTAGTTGCTTCTCTTATAATTTTCCTAGCTTAAAGTGTGTTACTTGGGTGTTTTTTTATTGGATTAAAATATATGGCTGGTTCAAATAATTCAAAAAATGAACGGAGGGGTTTGGGTAATTTGATGAAATGTCCACCCTTGTTTGATAATAAGAATTTCTCATATTGAAAAAATAGGATGAGAACTTTTTATTGAAGCGCTTGATGGGAATGGCTGGAAAGAGGTGATTAAAGGTTGGAATCTTTCAATGACCAGAGATAAGAGTGGATATTCAATTTTAAAAGATGAAAGTGATGGGATGAGAGTGAGATAAAGATTGCAAATCAAAATAGTAAAGCCCTTAGTGCATTATTCAATGCCATAGGAAAATCACAACAAACATTGATTTCTAATTGCATATCTGCTAAGGTTGCATGGGAGAAATTAGTGAAATATAATGAGGGAACTCAGGCTATTAAAGTGTCTAGGCTAAAAAAAATTTTATCCTAGAGTTTTAAAACATGATAATGAGTGAAGAATAGACAATTTTGAATACTATGCTAAGATTTCAGTCATAGTTAATACATGTGATCAATTAGGGGAGCTTATACATGATTACCTTTTTTGTGAAGAAACTGTTAAGGTCCTTGTCCGGTAAATTCAAAATTAAGGTGGCAACCATTAATGAATTTAAAAAGATAGACACATTAGCATTGAGGAGTTGGTTGGGAACCTTCAAACTTTTGAGATGCAAGAAAAGTCATAAAATCAAGAAAGAGTTGTTTAAAATGTCAAAGGGAAAATAGAATGCCCTAAAAGCACCTTGAAGAAATTCCAAGAAGAACAAAGTCTTAAATACCTTAGAAGAATATGAAGGGTTTGAAGAGGATGAAGAACTATTACTTTTATTGGCTAAAAACATCAAGAAAATAATGAAAACACAGAACTTTAGGTTGGAAATGAGGGTCAAAATTATGGGAAGAAACAAGGGGATAAGAGAGATGAGAGGCAAAGTAAACAAGATGAAAAGAATATGAAATGTTTTGAATGTGTTAAGTTAGGCCACTTTATTGCTGATTTTCTTAACATTAACTCTAACAATTCTTCTTATGATAAGCCTAAGAAATACAAGGAGTTTGATAATAAGAGAAAGGGCAAGGTGGTTCAAGCAAGTTACTATGATGAGAGTTCTTTAGAAGAAGATGAACTATGCAACTAGTACAACCTTCTATGCAATTGTGAAGGAAGATAGTTCTAGAGAAGAGTCTCATGAGTCCACTTCTCTAGAAGAGAACTTAGAGTCTTACGTTGAATTTAATGATTTTAAGGGATTCCTCCAACTATTCTTAGTCTTGACTAAGAAAACCAAAAGCCTTTAGTGAGAAAGAGAGTTGAAGGAGAAAGAGGATGAATTAGTTTTGTCTTCTCAAACGGTAAATAGATTAGTGGAGTTGAATGTCAAACTTATGAAAGAAGTGTATGACCTTAAGAAAGACCTAGAGAGTGAAAAAGAGAAGTCTAGTGCTCTCAATAGAGAACTCATGTCCTCTTACAAGAAATTAGATGGATTAAAGAGTGAGAATAAGAAGTTGGAAACCATGCTAAGCATTGATCAAACTAAAAAGATAAGCTTATGTTTTAGAAATTGCTTGCCAAACCTATTATCTTTGTGAAGGCAAAAGAGAGTGACAAAATCCCTCAGATAGTGCCCAACCTACCTAGGTAAAGAGTGAGAAGAGGAAGGATAGGTTTTAGTACAGTGTGTGTGACATTTGCTATAGTCAGTTCCATACTAGAAAAGAATGTCATAAGAATTATCCTCTTAAACTTAGGACAAGAACAATGAGAAGAAGCACACTACCCACATCTGTCACCCCCTGGCACCTGCCCAACCCAAACCGAACTTGGTCTAAGGGATGGTCGAAGCACACGGGGGCGACAAAGTTAGTTTAACGTTGTAGAAGACATGACCCCTCTAGTGGGTAAATTACATATATAGAGTGCGCACCTTTAAAATTTTTGTGCAAGAGAAATAAGTAAACTAAAAGAGGACTTTAAATTAGAAAAAAATCAATCCTCACCCTCAACCCACAACTTAGAATATTGAGCTGGCAAACATGGCTCGAATCAGAAAGCCTTAAACAGATCTAAAATCATAAGGGTTACACATGTGTGAAACAAGATCCTCAATACATGATGTTCTAATATCATAGCAGAGTAAATCAGAAAACACAGCAAGGTCCAGAGGCATCCACGCCTACTCCCAAACACTCCCCGACCATTCCTGATACAGATGATCGAGTTCAACTGCATGTCGCACCATACAGCCCCAAAACAAAACACAGAAAGTGGGGTGAGTAAAACTCAGTAAAGTTTTGAATACAGAGACGGTACATCAGAAAACAACCACGACACATCAACATGGTCTATCAGATCTACATATCATATAACATCCCATTTCTAATTACTTTCCTTACCATAACCATACTTACACATAAGTAATAACTCTGCATGCAAATATCTCAAACATACCATACATATTCATGCACAACGATTCTCCTTCATAACATTCAACCTGCATGACACGTGTCTCCATCACACAACCACATCATGCAGATCCATAACCAATAACCTAGATGAGAACTGTCTCTACCACACAATCATATCATGCATATTTATCACATTTAACCTGTATGAGAAGTGTCTCTAGCACACAATCATATCATGCATATTCATCACATTTAACCTGCATGAGAAGTGTCACTAGCACACAATCATATCATGCATATTCATCACATTTAACGTGAATGGGAAGTGTCTCTACCACAAAATCATATCATGTATATTCCTCACCTTTAATCTGCATGAGAAGTGTCTCTACCACACATTTTTATCATGCATATTCCAAACATTAAACCTATATCATAAGTGTCTCCACCACACAGTCATATCATGCATAATCATAATCCATCAACCTGCATATCAAGTGTCTCTAACATACAATCATAACCGTGCAAGTTAATAAAATAACCCTACTTAATCGGCCAAAGCTTAAGCAATCCATACTCACTCCAAACAATCCACAATTGGAAAGTTTGAAGGAACTATGCAGTTTAGGTAAATTCTCTAACGGGGAAGAATATCCCCTAGTAAGCCCGTGCACTCGGGTACACTAGCCTGGATTCTCAGGGTCTAGATGGTCTCAATAAGTTTATCTCCTTATAACATTGCTGCTCTTCTCAACCCGGAGAGGAAAACCTATCCTTAAGGGGCGTAAAACCCCATCCTTTCGGACGTAGAACCCTGTCCTTTTAGACGTAAAACCGAATCAATAAGATTAATCCGGCAAACAATATCACACAATTGCATCTAATCGATCAACATAACTAATCTCATTAAAAGCTCATTCGTAAATCCATCTTATAGTGCATGCAACATGGTACATACGTGAGCAATGACTACATGAATTTTAATTCATGAAACATGCTCCCTATAAGCCATACATGCATCATTTCAAATCATAAGCATCAATAATCACCATAATTACCCCCACATGTGTGTATATATGGTAGAAACATCCTAAGCATATGGATATGCGATATAAACATCCCATTAACATACTACACACATGCTATTTAACATTTAATCATGGCCCCTTACTGAAATCATTAGTGAAAAACATCGAAAAACACATTTTAAATCAAGTGTAATCTCATGCTAAACTTAAGTAAGCATAATCATTACCACACTTAGAGCTCAACATGGCACCATCATTGACCCATAATTTAATCATTATATGTGAAAACATACAAGTCCATTCTCATGCTCTAACCTTACTAGAATCATATTCAAAGTATGAGGAATCATTCAACATTGATTCAAGGCAAGAATCTATAACATGCCTAATAGAATAACATGTAATTCACATAATACTTAAATATTCATCATAGCTTCCAACATCAGATTTATACCCTTCTAGTAGCTTTACCTAGCATATATTACTCATCAAAATCATAGGAAATGTTACTTAAGAAGAAATCATGAAAAATGAGCAAAATAACAAAAACCACAAAAATATTATGTTGACGTTCGAATGGCCTGCAGGACTGTTTGAACGAGCCATTCAATCAGCCTACACGGCTTTTCAAACACAAGAACAGAAGCTCTAGTTCGTCTTCCCCATTTCGAATTCAAAACCAAAAATGTAAATATAAATCTCAAACCTTCAAATCTCAATCCCAAACTTCATAATAATAAAATCCAAGCTTAGGAAATAGTAAATCTAGCCATTTACAATAAAAAACACAAAGAAATCATAAGAAAGATTATGCTTTTCTAAATCCGCCATTAAAGTTCAACTCCATGGAAACCCACATAAAACTTTGTGAAACCTCAAATATGAAATCACAGATCTATTTAGGACAAATTCCCTTACATCCAGTGACTTTCTTGGCTTGGAATAGATTCAACAACGCCTACAAATCCTACCCACAAGAGGGTTTTTGTTAATATTTGCATAAATTGGATTAAAAGTACCTAAATCTCTTAAAAATTGGTAGATCTAGGGTTTATTGAGTTGAAAAATGAAATTCCTTTTATAAGGGTTTGTAATAGAGATTGAAATCAGTAGCTTTATGGGTAGAAATCAAGATTAAACCTTGGCAAAAGAAGGGATTTAGAAAGTCTAGGAGAAACCCTAGGTAAGTAATGGAAAAATCAAGCTAATCTTACCTTAATCACCTTTCCTTCTTTGGAAATGGGGATTAGGGCCTCCTAAGCTCCAAATTCTAGCCCTTCCCAATTCAGAAAGGGGCTATGCCTTTCTATTAATAGTAGATATTATTAGGGTAGACATAACAAATAGGTGAGGTATAAATAGAATTTAACACTAAAAATGGAAAACTTGCTTATTTTAAGTCCAAATTGATGTCTAAAAATTTTGAAACATTCAATTACTATTTTAAGATACTTTTTGGGTCATTTGGGACCTGTCAACCCAATTTTGTATGTGGGACCCACTGTGGGTCCTGCCCCCTAACTTTTCGGGAAAAATAGTAAAAACCATTACAATGAAGAAAACCATTACCAATTAGAGTTAATAGTAAACCAATTAATGTAAAAACCATTACAATGAAGAAATTTTGATTGAAACCATTGTTAACCACCTTAAGTTGAAAAATAAGCCAAAACCAATTAGAGTTAAATAGTAAACCAAACAATAATTACTAAATCAAGTAAAATGAACCGGTTGAGTTTAGAGATCTTACATTCTTCCCCTCTTAGGAATTTGGCTCCCCAAAAGTCGCTAATGATCGACGTCAAATAGGTTGGGGTACTTCTCTCTTACTTCATCTTCCCGTTCCCATGTGGCTTCTTACACTTCATGATTATGCCATAGAACCTTCACTAGTGGAATCACCTCATGCAGGAGAGTCTTCTCCTTTCTATCCAAGATACGAACTGGTACTTCCACATAAGGTAGGTCCTCCCTCAACTTCAAAGGCTCTAAATCCAATATGTGAGAAGGATCTGGCTCATACTTCCGAAGAAGTGACACGTGAAACACATTATGCATATTCTCAAGCCGAGGAGGTAGAGCCATCGGATAAGCCATGGCGCAAATATGCTCCAAGATCTCAAATGGAACGATGAATCTAGGAGACAACTTGCCCCTTTGGCCAAATCATACCACACCACGGGATGGAGATATTTTGACGAATACATGATTGCCCACATTAAATTCCAACTCTCGCCGTCGTTTGTCAGCATAGCTCTTTTGTGAACTCCGCGCCATTTGTAACCTCTCCCGAATAAGTCGGATCTTCTCCACCAATTGTTGCATAAGATCAGGACCAGTAAGAAGATGTTTCCCGACCTCACTACAACAAAGGGGAGATCGACAAGGATGACCATAAAGTGCCTCAAAAGGTGCCATCTTAATGCTCACCTGATAACTGTTATTATAAGCAAACTCCACCAAAGGTAGATGCTGCTCCCAACTGCCCTTCCACTCAAGTATACACGCCTAAAGCATGTACTCAACTATTTGGATAGTCCTCTCTGATTGTCTATCGGTTTGGGGATGGTAGGCTGAGCTAAGATGCAACGATGTACCCAAGGCTCTATGAAAACTCTGCAAAAATTGGGAAGTGAAACGAGGATCATGGTCAGAAACAATGGACAAAGGAATACCATGCAACCGTACAACCTCCTTCACATATAAGGCAGCTAGTACATCAAGAGAAGTAGTCATCCTCATCAAAAGAAAGCTTGTGGACCTTGTGAGTCGATCAATGATGACCCACACAGCGTCATTACCGCTCGGCAATCTCGGGAATCTGGAAACAAAGTCCATAGCTACATTCTCCCACTTCCACTCAGGGACGGGAAGGGGTTGTAGCAAACCACCTAGATGACGATGTTTCGCTGAATTTATTGACAAATAAGGCATTTGGACACAAAAGAAGTAATGTCCCTCTTCATACCACTCCACCAAAAAGTCTTCTCCACATCATGATACATCTTGGTTCCCCCTGGGTGAATAAAAAACCTAGAGTGATGTGCCTTGGACAAGATACGCTCCTTAAGCTCCAAGGAGTCAAGCTCCCATCGAACCTTTCCTGAAAATCCATCACCACCTTCTCTCTCAACTTAGCCTTAAAAGCTTGAGTCTCCTCATCCATCTTTTGAGCTTCAATCACATCATCAACCAAGTTAGAGCTTGTGGAAAGGTTAACAAACCAACTACATGTATCCTCCATAGACAACTCCAGCTTAAGCTCAATGGCTTCTTCATACAAGAGTCATTCTTGGACACACATACAAGCTACTGAAGTGGCTGATTTTCGCCTTAAGGCATCTGCCACCACATTAGCTTTACCAGGATAATAATAGATAGTAAAGTCAAAGTCCTTAAGGAACTCCAACCATCTCCTTTGCCTCATGTTCAAGTCTCTTTGTGTGAATAGGTACTTTAGGCTCTTGTGATCAGTGAACACCTCAAACTTCTCACTATAGAGATAGTGTCACCAAATCTTCAATGCAAAAACCATAGCCACTAACTCCAAGTCATGAGTGGGGTAGTTTTGTTCATGCACCCTAAGCTATCGAGATGCATAAGCTACCACTCTCCCATGCTGCATGAGTACACAACCCAAACCACAAAGTGAAACATCATTAGAGACCACATATCCATCATTCCCGGAAGGCAAAGTCAAAATCGAAGCTGAAGTCAGCCTCTTCTTCAACTCTTGGAAACTTTCTTCACATGCTTGGTTCCACTCAAACTTCTCATTATTCCTGGTCAGCTTGGTCATAGGGCTTGCAATGCTAGAAAAGCCCTCAATGAACTGACGGTAATATCCTGCGAGCCCTAAGAAATTGCGAACCTCAGATGCACTCTTTTGTTGCTCCGAACTCAACACGGCTTTAACTTTCGAAGGATCAACCGCCACACCATCTTTCAATATAACATGACTAAGGAAATGCACTTTCTTCAACCAAAATTCACATTTATCAAACTTTGCAAAGAGTTGATGCTCCCATAACGTTTGCAAAACAATTCTCAAATGCACCTCATGTTCCTCCTCACTGGCCGAATAGATCAAGACATCGTCCACAAATACAATTACAAATCAATCCACATATGGCATGAAGACTTGGTTCATTAGATACATGAACGAGGCTGGTGCATTGGTGAGACCAAAGGGCATCACTAGGAACTCATAATGTCCATATCGGGTACCAAACGCCATCTTCGACACATCGTCTAGACAGATATGAAGCTGGTGATAACCGTATCTCAAATCAATCTTAGAGAAGACTTGTGCTCGCTGTGACTGATCAAATAAGTCATCAATATGTGGTAAGGGGTATTTGTTTTTTATGGTTACCTGATTTAATATCCGGTAGTCGATGCATAACTGAAGGGAACCATCCTTCTTCCTTACAAATAGGATTGATACGCCCCAAGGAGATTTACTTGGTCGGATATATCCCTTATCCATTAGGTCATGCAGTTGAGCCTTGAGCTCCTTGAGTTCGGGTGGAGCCATACGATATGGAACTTTAGATACATGGGACATGCCTGGAATGAGATCAATATAGAACTCTATCTCCCTCTATGGTGGCAATCCTGATAAGTCATTAGGAAACACATCCGCATACTCCACCACAACTTGCACTGACTCAAGAAAAAGTAACGCCACATTCATCCCCAATATGCTTGAAAGGAATGCTTCACACCTCTTGTCAATCCACCTCTTGCCTTTAGAAGAAGACACCAAGAATTTCCCACTAGGACACTTAACACCCTGGAAGATGAAAAGCTGAACATTTGGCAAAGTGAACATCACCTTCTTTCCCCAACAATCCACATGTTCATGATACTTAGACATCATGTCCATGCCTAAAATAACATCAAAATCAATCATAGGCAAGATAATCAAATCAACATGTAATTCATGTCCATCAATCCACATGGAAACCATCTTAAGATATTCCTCCGCTCAAACGGAAGACGAAGGAGTAGAGGCATGCAATGGAATGGATAGAAACTTATGATCAACATCAAGCTCACGAGCAAAATGTAGAGAGATGAATGACTAAGAAGAACCGGTATCAAATAACACCTTAGCATAGTGAGAGGCAATGAGGATCATACCTTCCACTGCGCCTAAGGAGTTGGTTGCCTCGTGCGCCGATATAGCATACACCTTCCTCTCATTAGCCGGCCTCTTCCCTATTGCCTCGGACCAGCATTAGGTGATGCCGGTGGACGTCTCTGTGCATCACGTTGAGTGTTACAAGGACACTCCCTCATGTAATGCCCGCCTGCAGAGGTAGCAAGTGACATTGGCCTTCTGGCCCTAGCTGCCAGACTGCACATGGGTAGTGTGGTTCCTGGCATGATGACCATCACGACACTTATGGCTTTGGCATACATGAGAATTCTCAGGTCTCGGCCTCTTCGGCTGCTGCACCCTCTTCCTCATTGACTGCTTTGAGTCCTGCTCCACGACGATAGCGGTCTCAAGCACCTCCGCTAAAGCCTTATGTCAGAAGGGTACCACCCGACCTTTGATGAATGGCCTCAGTCCATCCTCAAAATTCCTCACAAGCTCATACTCGTCACCAAAGAAGCATGGTGCGAAGCGTTCAAGCTCCATAAACTTAGTCTTGTAGGCTAAGATTGTCATGGATCCCTACTGAAGGTTTAAGAATTCCTTTTTCTTCTCTTCCCGCATATGGAGAGGAAAATACTTTTCATTGAAAACTGACAAGAATTCCTCCCAGGGAATATCCACGTGACCCTGGAACCTTTGTCGCTGCATAGATAACCACCATCTCTAAGCCTTACCCTCAAAAGTGAAGACTGCAAGACAAGTCTTCTCCTCCTCTGCACTATGTCAGACACTGAAGATCTTCTCCAAATGGAGTCTCCAGTTATCTACCTCGAAAGCATTTAACCCACCTTTGAAGCTTGGAGGGTTAAGCTTCTTGAATCCCTCAAGCGAAAGAGATTCAGACCCACTGCCTCCTGTTTGCTTAGCTTGGACGAACTATGTTAATCCCTCTACACAACAACCAAACATTAATCATACACCCTAATAACTCAAAGCAATACTAGCACACAAGTAAGACAAACAACAAAATCAAGTAAACAAACATTCAAGACAATCAACCAACGGAATTCCACATCGTCAGTAAAGTCTAACCCTTTAGGACTCAACATCGAACCTTACTTACTCTTGGACAAAGAGGTGCTCCAATACCAAAAACTTTCTGTCATGCCCTGGCACCCGCCCAACCCGAGCCGAACCCGGTCCAAGGGACGGTCGAAGCACACAGGGGAGACATAGTTAGTTTAACATTGCAGAAGACATGACCCCTCTAGTGGGTAAATTACACATACAGAGTGTGCACCTTTAAAATTTTTGTGCAAGAGAAATAAGTAAACTAAAAGAGGACTTTAAATCAGAAAAAAAATCAATCCTCACCCTCAACCCACAACTTAGGATATTGAGCTGGCAAACATGGCTCAAATAAGATAGTTTTAAACAGATCTAAAATCATAAGGGTTATACGAGTTTGAATCAAGATCCTCAATACATGATGTTCTAATATCATAATAGAGTAAATCAGAAAACACAGCAAGGTCTAGAAGCATCCACGCATACTCCCAAGCACAATCCAACCATTCCTCATACAAGGGATCGAGCTCGACTGCATGTTGCACCATGCAGCCCCAAAACAAAACACAGAAATTGGGGTGAGTAAAACTCAGTAAAGTTTTGAATACAAAGACGGTAAATCACAAAACAACCACGACACATCAACATGGTGTATCATATCTACATATCATATAACATCCCATTTCTGATTACTTTCCTTACCATAACCATACTTGCTCATAAGTAATAATCCTTCATGCAAATATCTCAAACATACCATACATATTCATGCACAACCATTCTCTTTCATAACATTCAACCTGCATGACATGTGTCTCCATCACCCAATCACATCATGTAGATTCATAACCAATAGCTTGCATGAGAACTGTCTCTACCACACAATCATATCATGCATATTCATCACATTTAACCTGCACGAGAAGTGTCTCCATCACACAATCACATCATGCAGATCCATAACTAATAACCTACATGAGAACTGTCTCTACCACACATTCATATCATGCATATTCATCATATTTAATCTACATAAGAAGTGTCTCTACTACACAATAATATCATGCACATTCATCACATTTAACCTTCATGAGAAGTGTCTCTAGCACACAATCATATCATACATATTCATCACATTTAACCTTCATGAGAAGTGTCTCTAGCACACAATCATATCATGCATATTCATCACATTTAAAGTGAATGAGAAGTGTCTCTACTACAAAATCATATCATGCATATTCCTCATATTAAACCTGCATCAGAAGTGTCTCTACCACACAGTCATATCATGCATAATCATAATCCATCAACCTGTATATCAAGTGTCTCTAACACACAATCATAACCATGCAAGTCAATAAAACAACCGTGCTTAATCTGCCAAAGCTTAAGAAATGCTTGCTCACTCCAAACAATCCCCAATTGGAAAGTCTGAAGGAACTATGCAGTTTAGGTAAATTCCCTAACGGGGAAGAATGCCCCCTAGTAAGCTGGTGCACTCGGCTACACTAGCTTGAATTCTCAAGGTCCAGATTGTCTCAATAATTTTATCTCCTCATAGCGTTGCCGCTCTTCTCAAAGTGGGAGGAAAACCCGTCCTCAAGGGACGTAAAACCCCATCCTTTCAGATGTTGAACCCTGTCCTTTTAGACGTAAAACCGAAACAATAAGCCTCCGATCAATTAATCCGATAAGCAATATCACACAATTGCATCTAATCGATCAACACGGCTAATCTCGATAAAATCTAATTTGTAAATCCATCTTATATTGCATGCAACATGGTATGTACGTGAGCAATGATTACATAAATTCTAATTCATGAAACATGCTCCCCATCAGCCATACATGCATCATTTCTAATCATAAGCAACAATAATCACCATAATTACCCCCACATGTGTTTGTACATGGTAGAAACATTCCTTTCTAAGCATATGGATATGTGATATAAACATCTCATTAACATACTACAAAGAGGATGATTGGTTAACTAAAGGAAGATTCAAATATACTTATTTTCTAAATAAATCATTGATTTATTTGATTGATTTAGTATCTAATTATTACCAAAGAAGCAACCAACCAGACAGTCAATCAGGATGCAATCCAGAGATATTATTTGACTTTCCTATTTGAAGCAACCCCTTCTTCTCCTATAAATAGAAGGGTGGAAGTGATATAGGCATCATCCCCTCCTCTTTAGAGCTCTCTTCCCCTATTTTCTTCTCTCATTTTGTTTTTAGTTTTATTGTAATGGCTTTCTAAGCTCTCAAGCTAAGGCTAGGAATGAAGCTTGTACTTGATGTTTAATGGATACTTTGATTTAAGTAAGTTATTTATCATTTTAATTTGATATTTCATATTTAAGGAGTTTTTAATCTATATAATTATTTGATTTGGCGTTGACAAAGGGAACGCCGAATGCTTATAATTCCCTGTGATTATATACTTAATGATTTCACATAGTAAACAATCAATTAACATTGTTCTATTTCAAAGTTCTTTAAAAGATAAATTTTTCGATTGAGACGAATTTTCATGTGATCTTAATTGAGTTATCATTTGAATCAAATATACATTAGAGATTTATTACAAGTGGATTTCTGATGCCTTAACACTTTCTCTTTGATTGTCTCTTATTTTCTAATTTACCTTCTTTCTCTAGTCTATTCTCTTCGTAATAGTTTTCTTTGTCACACAAAGCTTTCCCTGTGGATCAACCTTGTTTACTATAGTTGACAAGTAAAAGTAGAAATCTGAACTAGACTACTTCATAGTCTTGGTTTCTCTTCTCTTTATTCTAAAACTTATACTCCTAATTGGAGAAATCATCCCAACTTTAGTTGGAGAAATGTGCAGGTACCCCCTTTTTCCTCAAATTATGTTCCACCATATAAGAAGACTCCTGAAGACACATTGCAAACATTTATGCAAAGTCAAGCAACAATCAACAACCAAACAATGCAAGCCATCAATGACTTGAAGACTTCTATCACTCAATTGACCACAGCTTTGAGCACTCAAGAAAAAGGGAAGTTTCCTTCTCAACCTCAACCAAATCCTAAAGGTCAATTTGTAATTTAAAATTTAAATTCTTCAAGTTCACAAGAAGAGCATGCTAAGTCCATCACCACTTTGAGAAGTGGAAAAGTCATTAACAAAGACATTCCAATGAAGGTTGTTGAACCTAAGGAGTCTTTGAATTCTAAACATGGTGATGAACTTGACAACTCTGACTATGTTGCTCCAATTCCTCCTCATTTTCCTCAAAGATTACAATCTTCCTCTAAATTGGTGCCAAATGGTGACATTTTTTAAATTTTCAAACAAGTGAAGATTAACATTCCTCTCTTAGATGCCATTAAACAAATTCCATCTTATGCTAAATTTTTGAAAGACCTTTGTACAATCAAGCGTAAGCTAAATGTACAAAAGAAGGTATTTTTGACAGAACAAGTGAAATTTTGAAACAAAACACCCCACCCAAATATAAAGATCCTGGTTGTCCAACCATATCTTGTATAATTGGGAATTATAGAATTGAAAAAGCTTTGCTTGATCTTGGGGCAAGTGTTAATCTCTTACCTTATTATGTTTATGAATAAATAGGACTTGGTGAATTGAAGCCCATAAGCATTACACCTCAACTTGCAGATCGCTCAATTAAAACACCAAGAGGAATTGTTGAGGATGTGCTCGTATAAGTAGAAAAGTTTTACTGTCCTGTTGATTTTATTGCTACTTCTAATACTATTATTAATTGTAGAAATGGTGTTATGAAGCTTTCTTTTGGAAATATGACTTTGGAACTGAACATTTTTAATATTTGTAGGCAACCAGGAGATGATGATGAGGATGTGCATGAAGTGAATCTTTTAGAAAGTCTTGTTGATGACATGGCAACTATTTCTTCATTTTCTGACCCTCTTGAAGCCTGCCTTTCTTATTTTAACTTTGGTGATGATGTTATGATTAATGATGTAAATTCCTTGTTGGAGTCAACTCTATTTTTGGATACTGATAGGTGGAAGGCCCGTTTTGAGGAGTTACCTCCTTCTAATAGCGCTCCTCTCCCCTCAAGTGTCCAACCACCCACGTTAGACTTGAAACCCCTCCCTACTGAACTTAAATATGCTTATCTTGGTGAGGGAGAGACATTTCCTGTGGTTGTCTCTTCAATGTTGGATAGGGAGGAAGAGAACAGGTTGCTCAAAGTCCTTAGAAATCACAAGAATGCCATTGGGTGGACCATTGGTAATATTAAGGGGATTAGTCCCCTAATTTGCACACATAGGATCTTCATGGAAGAAAATGCAAAGCCTGTGTGACAAATGCAAAGGAGGTTTAACCCCAATATGAAAGAGGTAGTGAGAGTAGAGGTCCTAAAATTATTAGATGTGGGTATCATTTACCCCATTTCTGACAGTCCATGGGTGAGTCCCACCCAGGTTGTCTCCAAAAAGTCTGGAGTGACAGTGGTAAAGAATGCTAATGATTAGTTAATTCCCACTAGAGTCACCACTGATTGGCAGATGTGCATAGGTTATAGGAAATTGAATTTCGTCACTAAGAAAGACCACTTCCCCTTGCCATTCATGGACCAAATCCTAGAGAGGGTGGCAGGTCATCAATTTTATTGTTTTCTAGATGGTTATTCAGGATACAACCAAATTGAGATTGCACTTGAAGATCAAGAAAAAATAACCTTTACATGTCCATTTGGTACCTTTGCATATCGAAGGAAGCCGTTCGGATTATGTAATTGTAACGACCCGACCCGAGCTGGGCCCACAAAATCACTAATAGAAAATTTTCTTTTTCTTAAGCCAGGAATCATCGTCTGAGTGCGAGAAGTACAACGTTCGTCTACGCACTATGGAGCTTTAAGGCTTCCTTGTACGTAGACTTAGGTTGTAACGAATAATTACACGTAATGAAGCTTCATAGTTCGTCGCGTGTAAAACAGAATAAAACATATATTTATAATAATTTGGATCGGGCCAACGTTTCCTTGCCGTTGGTTGCCTACGTATGTATTGGATATTATTCCAATACGATCGGATCCGAACGTAGTTCTGCCTAATGGCTACTACATACAACAAGCATCACAAAATTATACATATAAAATACGTATCTCCGAATATTTAATCAGAAGTATACAAAAACTCGTCATATATCAGAGTCAAGCGGAAGTTAATAAATTAACGGAATCGTACATCTCGCTCTACCACAGAGCGGGATCGAAATCACATACACATATCTCGCTCCATTACTGAATCGAGACTGAGCACACTAACCGGCTCGCTCTATCACTGAGCCGAGACCGGACACACATATCACACGTCTCACTCTACCCTAGAACGAGACCACACACATCATAACATACAAGAGCACATCATGGCATATAAGCATACATCAAGCATATGGGTCAAAGCATAGCACACACATCATTCTATAATTAAAACGGGAGATCAGAAAAGCTTATTGCCCTCATGTCTCGTAAGGTAGCGGTATTCGGAGTTGCTCGTATGAGCATCCTCCCCTTCAGATCCGAAGATATAGATGGAGCTTCCTCTAGCCTCCATACGTTCTTCATCTTGTGTCGAAAGACTACATATAACGTTCTCCTTGCCGGAGACTCTTCTCGTTTTCTGTGCCGTGAGCGAAGGACAGGACCTCCCATACTCTGGATTACTTCTCTTGATGTAGCCCGACAACTTTGGACAAAACCCCGTCTTGCTCCGGGCCCATATTTCTTGTTCGGTGCTCGAGGATAACGGGCGGAGCCTCTCCTTGTCTCGGGGCATTTCCTCCTTATATGGTTGCCGACTCAAAGAACGGACCTCTACATCGCGTAGAACATACTCGATTTAGTCAAGAACACCTCTTGGATGGACTAAATCGGAGCTATGATGCTTAAGAACGGGGAGAAAGAAGTTTATCGGCGCTCGAGGACAATGGGCAGAACCTCTCCTTATCTTGGGGCGTTTCCTCCTTATACGGACTCCGACTCGAAGAAAGGACCCCTCCATTGCATAGAACACGCTTGATTTAGTAGAAAACGGGTCTTAAACGGCCTTAATCGGCCTCAGAAAGGTCAGAAAATGGGGGAGGGAAAATCTCCCTGAAAAATGAATGAAAATGAAGTTTAAATAGGCCCCGAGCCGCCGAAACCACGGCGCCGCGGTTTTCGGGCGGTGGCGCCCACCGTAACGCGCGGATCGCGCCCGCGCGTTACGCGGGTTGTGCCTGCGTGCGCAGATTCATGCACCCACCGCGTCATGAATCCACGGCGCCTGTAGTTCCTCGGGCATGCCTTGCGCCCCACCGGCCTACGCCAGTCGCGCGCCGCGCCGGCCTTTTTTTGTTTTTTGTTTCTTTCTTCTTTCTTCAAACACGCGTAACTTTTTCCCCCGGATTCGGATTCGCGCGTTCTTGGTACCATTGGACTCGTATTGAAGAGCCCTTCGATACAAACCCACTTAAAGCAGCAAATCATACTATTTCCAAGCAGGTCCCACCAATTTTCTATGCTCGTCGAGGTCGTAACTTCCGGTCCCGACCTCCGTTTTGCACATTCTTCGAATCGTTAGGCTCGTTTCTATGAGCCCTACTTATATACGAAGGTTTCAACCTACGAAACCTTCTAAAACGTATTAAAGATTATCTAATTACTTTTAACATCGTAGGCTAAACGAGATTAGAAAAACGGGGTGTTACAGTAATGCTCGTGCTACATTCCAAAGGTGCATGATGAGCATCTTTAGTGACATGGTGGAGCAGTTTTTGGAAGTTTTTATGGATGACTTTTCTGTTTTTGGTGATTTTTTTTATAATTGTCTTGATAACATAGAAAAAAATTTGGTGAGATGTGAAGAGAAAATTCTAGTTTTAAATTAGAAAAAGTGTCATTTTATGGTTACTACTGGAATAGTACTTGGTCACATTGTTTCTGTTCAGGGAATTCAAGTGGACAAGGCAAAAATTGAATTGATTGCTAATTTGCCTAGTCCAAAGTCCATAAAAGATGTTAGATCCTTTCTAGGGCATGCCAGTTTTTATAGAAGATTTATCAAGAATTTTAGTGTGATATCTAGACCATTGTGTAATCTTCTATCTAAAGAGCATTCTTTTCAGTGGTCGGATGCATGTGAAGAAGCATTCACAAAGCTTAAGAACATGTTAGTCTCCGCACCCATCATGCAACCCCCGGATTGGACCCTTCCTTTTGAAATTATGTGTGATGCAAGTGATTATGCCATTGGGACTGTTTTAGGGCAAAGGAAAGATAAGAAACCTTGCATAATTTTATTATGTAAGTAGAACTTTAAATAGTGCCCAAATGAACTACTCCACCACTGAAAAAGAACTTCTTGCTCTAGTATTTGCACTTGACAAATTTAGATCCTACTTGATTGGCTCTCAAATTATCATTTTTACTGACCATGCAGCTTTGAAGTACCTTTTGAGCAAACAAGATACAAAGCCCAGATTGCTCTGATAGATACTCCTACTCCACGAGTTTGATATCACAATCAAAGACAAGAAGGGAGTAGAGAATGTGGTGGCATATCATCTTTCAAGATTGGAATTTTTTTATTCTTCGGACAACATTCCAATCCAAGACACATTCCTCAATGAACAACTTTTTTCTATCTCATATCCTCCATGGTATGCCGACATTGCCAACTACTTGGTGACAGGCAAAGTTTCCCACCATTGGTCTCCTCAAGATAAAAAGAGACTCTTCACCGAGGTAAAGCATTTCTTTTGGGACGACTCCTATCTCTTTAAGTATAAGTACTGTCTGGATCAAATAATAAGGAGATGTGTGCCTGATTTTGAACAAGTAAGTATCATCTCTTTTTGTCATTCTGCAGCATGTGGTGGTCACTTCTCCTCTAAAAAGACCACCGCTAAAATTTTGCAATGTGGTTTTTACTAGCCAACGCTTTTCAAAGATGTTCATGAATTTTGCAAAACTTGTGAAAGGTGTCAAAAGTTAGGAGCTGTATCTCATCAAAATATGATGTCCCTTAACCCCATATTGGTTATTGAGATTTTTGATTGTTGGGGCATTGATTTCATGGGACATTTTCCTCCTTTTGGCTATGTTTACATTTTAGTTGCCGTCAATTATGTTTCCAAGTGGATTGAGGCTGTTCCAAGCAAAACCAATGACCACAAAGTCGTTGTGCGCTTTTTAAAAGAAAATATATTTTCAAGGTTTGGAACACCTCGAGCCATTATAAGTGACGGGGGGTCACATTTTTGCAATAAGCCTTTTGAGGCTTTGATGAGGAAGTATAGGATTACCCATAAAGTAGCTACCCCCTATCACCCACAAACAAGTTGACAAATTGAGATTTCTAATCGGAAAATTAAATATATTTTACAAAAAATGGTAAATCCAAATGGTAAAGATTGGTCTTTACTGCTAACCGATGCTCTTTGGGCTTACAGTACCGCTTTTAAGACCCCAATTGGAATGTCTCCCTACCGTTTGATTTTTGGAAAAGTTTGTCACTTGTCTGTGGAGTTGGAACATAGGGCATATTGGGCAATCAATGCTTTGAATTTTAACTTGGACAAGGCTGGCTTAAATAGAAAATTGTAAATCAATAAGTTAGAGGAAATTCGACGTGATGCTTATGAGAGTTCAAAACTTTACAAAGAGAGAATGAAGGCTCTTTATGATAAAAACATTTAACGAAAAGCTTTTGAGCTATTTAAAAAAGTTTTATTGTACAACTCTTGACTTCATCTCTTTCCAGGAAAATTAAGATCACGTTTAACAGGTCCTTTCATTGTAAAAACTGTTTTTCCTGATGAAACTATTGAAATTGAAAACCCAAAAAATGGTGATGTTTTCGAAGTTAATGGCTAACATTTGAAACCATTTTTAGACCATTTTGTCCCTGAAGTTGAGTCTACATCTCTTGAAAATCCAAATTATGAGGGTTGATTTTCTTTTCATGAATTTTACCCAAAAACAAAAAAAAAATCATAAAAACAAAACAAAACAAAAATTATTTACATTGCTGACAATGTTTGGTTTAGGTTTGGGGGTGTAGAAAGAGATTTTTTTTTTATGTTTTTTTAGTTTTACTTAAAAAATGAAAAATTGAAAAAAATAATTAGATTTATGTTTTTGCTTATTACATTGATGCTTCTTTTAGACATGTGACTTTGTTTAATGATATCAGACTACTTATAACATGACTTAACAGATTTAATGATTTTTAGTTCTGATTACTTCATATTGGTTTCTTGTGCTCCTATTTTGAAAAAAAAAGAAAGACATTTGCCTAAGTGAGAATTTGAGCCCTTAATTATGGTCTTACATTTTGGTGGATATCATTGAATCTAAGTAATTATTTTCTTATGAGAGTAAAACTTTGGCATGATCTAGTAGTATTCATGTTATCATGAAGGAGTTTTGAGCTTCACTATTCTTGGTTTGTAGAATAGTTGAGGACTTTTTGTCAACACAGTTCAATTTGATTGTATAATGTGCTCAAGAAAAAAAAAAGGAAAAAAATGTGAAAAAAATGAATGAAAAATTATAAAGAGCTAAAGTCTCTCTATTGAGTAGACCAGGACTCGGTGTGCCTCACTAAGCATAGGGTGCTCGAGTCAAAAGGTAGAGTTGACTAATTTATGACATGCATACCCTTGAAGCCTATTTGGTTCAAGCTATTAAGCCTAAGGGGTGCTTTAACACCTAGTGCCCTGAACCAACTGGATTGGGAGTCATTGGCCTAACACTTGTTACATAGATCTTATAGAAAGTTTGAAAAGGCTAAGCCTTACACATGTCATATGAGATGAGCATAAAATTCTAGTGGGACATTATGCAGTTATATCCTAAATGGATTGTCAAGTGATCTAGGGTATTTTACTTTTCAAGGAAGGTTTTGCATGCTTCTCTATTATGATCTCTTGAAGATGAATGGATGTCAATGTCTATTTTTGAGTGTTAAAATTGAAATTGCTAAGTGGACATGAGACACATTGAGTTGTTAGATTCATGAGATTGGGATTGTATAATTACTTGGCAATGTCTGTTTTTTCTAAAACAATTATGTATGTATGAGTACTTGCCACCAATATGAAGTTGTTAGAATGAATTATGGTTTCAGAAGACAAGTTGTATTATGCATGATTGATTTTACTAAATGAAGTCACATGTTTAGGAGGAGTTGATTTGTAAATTTGACGTGGTTTTAATTTTAATTTTCTTCTATCATTTAAATTTTGAATTTTGTGGGTATATTCACTACAAACCCTCACAAAACACAACTCGTCCACTAGTGTAAAATAACCCGAGGCCAGCACATGAAGAATATGTTCATTGATTGTGATTGATACACATAAGGAAAGACAAGGAGAATGATTGGTTAACTAAAGGAAGATTCAAAGATATTTATTTTCTAAATAAATTATTAATTTATTTGATTGATTTAGTATCTAATTATTACCAAAGAAGCAACCAATCAGACAATCAATCAGGATGCAATCCAGAGATATAATTTGACTTTTCTATTTTAAGCAACCCCTTGTACTACTATAAATAGAGGGGTGGATGTGATAGAGGCATCATCCCCTCCTCTTTGGAGCTCTCTTCTCCTATTTTCTTCTCTCATTTTGTTTTTAGTTTTATTGTAATGGCTTTCTAAGCTCTCAAGCTAAGGCTAGGAATGAAGCTTGTACTTGACGTTTAATGGATACTTTGATTTAAGTAAGTTCTTTATCATTTTAATTTGATGTTTCATATTTAAGGAGCTTATAATCTATATAATTATTTGATTCGACATTGATGAAAGGCACGCTGAATGCTTATAATTCCCTGTGATTATATACTTAATTATTTCACGTAGTAAACAATCAATTATTATTATTTTATTTCAAAGTTCTTTAAAAGATAAATTTTCTGATTGAGACGAATTTTCATTTAATCTTAATTGAGTTATCATTTGAATCAAATATACATTAGAGATTTATTACAAGTGGATTTCCGATGCCTTAACACTTTCTCTTTGATTGTCTCTTATTATCTATTTTAGCTTCTTTCTCTAGTCTATTCTCTTCGTAATAGTTTTCTTTGTCACACAAGGCTTTCCCTATGGATTGACCTTGTTTTTTATGGTTGACAAGGAAAAAAAGAAATCTGAACTAGAGTACTTCATAGTCTTGGTTTGGACGTAACAACATTAGGCTAGTGTCCCTAATCCAGTTGTCTTAAGGCACTAGGTGTAGAGACACCCCTCGGGCTTAACAACTCTAACTATAAAAGCTACAGAACCAAACAAGTCATAAAAGAATTTATCTCAACTTTTTACCTTTTAACATGAACCCCTATGCTTGCCTAAGTACGAGGCTTGGTTATTAGTGAAAAGAGAAACAAACCTTTTTTCATCATAATTTTTTTTCAATCAATCACTTTTTTTCTTTTCTTTCACCTTTTTTTTCTCGTTCATTTTTTATCACCATTTTGTTCATTATGGACATCCCAAATTTTTTTCTAATAATAGCCAAGCATAAAGATCTATCATAAAACATTAAAAATTACTCAAATCCTGTGTTTTTTATAATATGCTAAATTAAAGATATCCCACTAAGATTACAAGTAATAAATCATAAAACTAAATTCCTATAAGTTTCAAGTGTGCGAAATGTGATTATAAAATATAAGCATAAGTTTCAATCGTTGTCATTACTTAATTAATTACTTGAACTTTCTATGTTAAATTGATCTCTTTAAAAATAGACATATGCTTTTAAAAGAACAAAGGTGATAAAAAACAAAAAAAAACAAGTAAAATAATTGAAAACATCCTAAAATAGGAAAGAAAATATCTTTCTACACCCCCAAACCTAATCTGAATATTTGTCCACCATGTTAAAGAAAATATATACTACAATGACAAGAATAAGTTAAAAAGGAAAAGAAAAATATCACATGAAAGTAACAATTAAAGAACTAATGCATGAATCTGAAAGTGAAGTACATAAGATGAAGAGATAAATATAAGTGATGAGCATTCCCCAAACCTAAACTACTATATCCCATAAAAGATACAAAAACTACAATTAGAAAAGAAACAAATCAAAAACATGGGTTGCCTCCCAAGAAGTGCTGAGTTTGTTATCTTTAGTCAGACAATGCCAACACTCTAAAATTTGTTAGGGCGGGTGGGAGATATTGGCATTGGCTCTTCTCTTAAGTCTCCAAGTAGATGACTCGAGAAAACTAGAAGGTATGACTTAGTTTTGGGCTGTTGCTACAAAAGACGGACCTCTATCATAAGCACGAAACCTAAATTTATTTACCATGAAACATTCAACATCATAAGTCATAGGTAAATGGTTAAACATATCAAAAACATTTAGTTGCATTTTGATGTTCCCAAAGACATCTCAATTACCCCCGTCCTACAATTGATGCATGCATTAGCTATGTCAAGGAAAAGGGCGACATAGAATGGCATGGATCTGATGTGTGGAGTTGGCAATGGTTTCCATATCTAAGATAATATAAAATCAATGGGAAAAAAAACCGGTGAAGTTTCACTAAGACATCCTCAATGATTCCTCAAGGTTTACGAATGGAACGGTCAACTACCTGCAAGGTAACCGATGTAGGCTACAAATCGCCTAAACCTAATTGTTCATACACTAAGTAAGGGAATAAATTGATGCTCGCATCAAGGTCAAGGGGGGCTTTATAGATGGAGTGATTGCCAATGACACAAGAAATAGTGAGCACTCCATGGTCCTTATACTTAGGTGAAAAGAGAGCTAACTTGCTAAGTGAGGAAGACCTTCTTAGACACATGGGTCTTGGATTTACACTTTTGAGTGCATTGGTCTTTGAGGAACTTAGCATAAACAGGGACTTTCTTAATCGAATATAAGAGGGGGAAATTAATTTTGACTTATATGAAAGTCTCAAGATTCTCATCCATCCTAGCTTTCCTCTTTCTAAATGGTAGGGCCATGTAAAGACACTTGGGAGAAGGTGCCCTAGGGATACAAAATCCATCGGAAGTGAGTTGGTCCTTATACTTAGGTGAAAAGAGAGCTAACTTGCTAAGTGAGGAAGACCTTCTTAGACACATGGGTCTTGGATTTACACTTTTGAGTGCATTGGTCTTTAAGGAACTTAGCATAAACAGGGACTTTCTTAATCGAATATAAGAGGGGGAAATTAATTTTGACTTATATGAAAGTCTCAAGATTCTCATCCATCCTAGCTTTCCTCTTTCTAAATGGTAGGGCCATGTAAAGACACTTGGGAGAAGGTGCCCTAGGGATACAAAATCCATCGGAAGTGGCCTTAGATTGTGGCTCTAAGGAAGGGGAAAGAGAGATGATTCCTTTGCTTTTGGCTCACTCTCTAACTCATGAGGCTCATTGGGGCTGAGCTTTTCTAACTCCTCATTTGTGGTACCCAAGGAATCACCGCCAACCTGATTGTCAATGTTCCGACTACTCCTTAGGGTAGTGTGTAATATCCTCGATTTTTCTATGATTTTCTGTAAATTGTCTGCTATTTTTTTTAATCATTTTTGGTTGGAAAATGTAAAGCTTCGGCGTATTTGGCCAAGGTATTCATACCCGTAGAGTTGGGTGTGAGGTCAATCATAGGCCACAAGCCCTTACATGCGTTTACAGCATGAAAAATAGAGAGATAATGAGAGAGCAGAGGATAAGAACACAGAGAGAGAGAAAGTACAAAAAAATTATGAACAGAAGAATTAGGCGAGGCTGATCCCATTCCAGAAAAAACTGAGCACACCTCACCCTAGTTTCCTTTGCCCCAGTTGCTGGAGGCCATCGGTGGGCCGCAAGGCTATTGTCGCCAACTCTGCCACGGTGGTACAACAACAAGGAGCCATAGCTCCGGCCCCACAGCTGCTCAGCCCTCCACCTCTTCCTCCCCAGTTTGCCTTCTGCCCTCTCTGTATTTTGGATCTAGCGCCACCGCCGTGGGCTAGAAAAGGCCGTCCGGTCATCGATAGCTCCACCTTGGCCTGGTGATGACTGGAGGCCATCCCACTCAGCCCCATATGGCCTCTTCTCCACTGCCCCACTCTTTTCCCTTCTGCCCTATTTTCCGCCAGTGATCTGTTTTGATTAAACAGTGGCTGCCGCCGGCCAGCCATGTTCGACTGGACTATGTCTATCTTTGTCCTCGCCCTGCGATGGAGGCAAGTAGCCACTCTTAGTCTGGCGCCACCTCCTCGACCCCGGCTGAGCTCCACCCTCCACCATCCATTCTGCCTCTGTTTTAAAAATTGTATTTTCCACTGTTATCAGTTTGCTTGGGCGAGCCACAGCTGGCCAATGGCCGGTAACCTCCGGTAGGCCACTAGCTGGCTAGTCTCAGCGCAACATAGTTGGTGCAGCCAGCTTGGCACATCCTGGCTCCACTTTTCCTGGTCAGCCCTTCGTGCGTCTCTAATTTGGCTTTTGACACCACCGGCATTGGCCGATAGTGGTTGAACGACCAGCGTGGGTTTCACCCCTACCTAGCAATGGCCAGGGATGGCCCCACCTAGGCCGGTTGAACTTGTCTGACCCCAGCTCCTCCTTGTGCCCGCAGCCATAACTAGTTCTACCTCACCGACATATTTGCCCGTTGACCCCTCTTGCCCATTTTTCGCCGTCGGTACCAGACAACCTCTAGCAAGATTCTTTATGGCCTACCTTGACTGAAGGCAGACGAGTTCACTTGCATAGGCCTTGGCCAGTGATGGCCTCGCAGCCTTTGCTCAACCCTGATCTTTCTCCCTGCCCTCTCTTGTGCGAGATACACAGCCTCCCGCACCATTAGTTTTGGTTGTGGGTGGTCATCAGTGAAGTCACCACTTCGATTGGCCAAAACTAGGGCCTTAGCCCTGTCACCCTTTTGTTGGCTTAGGATCACCACCGTCCAACCCATGTCCTCTTATGTGACCTTTGGCCGCGTGTGCATGTAGCCTTGTGTGCGTTTTAGGGTTTAGGTGCCGCTTTTCCGTCATTTGATCGTCAGATGGCTCTACCATTGAATGGATTTGACACCAGAGCCCTCCTCCACGTCTCCTCCATCCTTGAGCACCGCCCAATGCCCTACGCCCTTATGTGGGCCTTGTAGACGCAAAATTGATGTCACTTGCTATTGTCCATGGCCGATTTTGATGTCTTGTGGGCGGCCGACGACCTCTCATCTGCCAGCCGACCTTCAGTGAGTACACCTCGACTTCGGGTCCCACCTACCACTCATTGGCATGACCTTTCTCCCGGCCGCCCTTAGTGTGCCGCCGTGGATCACAGATTTTGTTGCATTAACTTTTGACACCCCGTTTGGCCGTGAGTACTTCCAGCACATCCTAAACCTTCGGAACAACAACTCTCTCAACTTGACAATGGTTTTGGCCGCCTACTCTGCCACCGATGCTGCCCCATCGTGTACTCGCCATCAATCATCATGATTATGAGGTAAGGGAGCTTTGAACTCGTAATTTCATGATAGCATGTTTTGAATGTGTAGTAGCATGCTAGGATTGTATTATTCCATGCTTTGGATGCTATGTAATGATCCGGTTGCATGATGTGCATGTAAGCATGATTATATGGTATGTTGAAATGCATATGACATGTATGTGAGCTGTAAGTATGGTTGATGGATGTAGAGTACGTATGTGCTAGTGATGGCTAGCGAGTATGTTAGTAAGCTACGTGTGTGGACTATGTGTGTGGGTAGAAGTATGGGCGATGGATTGTATGAGGTGATAGAGGCTTTAGTATGGATTTGTTGTGGATGTGTAAGCCTGTGGCAGAAGATAGCAGATGTAAGTGTGACAGGCGAGGATTAGAGGGGATCGGAGTGGTTTGGTTTAAACTGGAATGTATATTGGGGATTGTTAGACAATAAGAGCATTGCATAATTGTACAAGCATAACGTATAGATTATGATGTGAAAAGTAAGCATAATAAATGAGGTATAAGTAAGAGGGTGATAACTGGGGTTGGCATCGAGGAGTTTAGTTTGATGACGTCTGTGTAAGATAATTTGGCCATAAGGTAGATGACGGAGTTTGTATGAATACATAAAAATTTGTGTATGGTGAGCTATGTTGTGAGTTGGATGGGTTAAGTAAAGTCTACTGCCCTGATGAACTAGGGTTTTAGATCGAGCCCTGCTTCGGTTTGATCAGTGGAGCACTATATGTTTGAGAGTTGTTATGGCATAATTGTACCACATAACTTACTTATTTCAAACTTGAATTATAAGCAAAGCTAATAACAGTGTTGTGAGTTTGAGACCTGAGGGTTCGATGGATTAAGTTTCGTGTGTGAGCTAGCCAATAATGAGTTGGTTGAGCATTTCTCATGTCTTGCCATGGTGTTTATTCTGTGGGAAGTTATGTGTGTGTTGTAGTAAGCCCTAGATGTCTAATGCTCTGTTGAGAGCAATGTATGTTTTCGATTTGGTCTGGGCCGAAATAAGCCTAAATATTTGATGCCCTATTGAAAGCGATGTATGATTCCTACCCAAGAGTGGCACTGTATGATTCTGCCCAAGAGTGGCAATTGTATAATTTTTGCCCAAGAGTTGCACTGGCACTATAAGACCCCTAGAGCGTGGGCAATTGTATGACCCCTTATGTGTGGGTGTTTATGTTTGCGCACTCAAGTAAGTAGTATCATGGAACTGCTCTTACCTATTTGATCCTATGCCCCATGAGCATTAGTGTGCCTTGCCTTCAAAAACGTCCCCTACTGGGTAGTTTCCTATTGAGTATGAAAATACTCATTACCCTATTTTTTAGCCTTGTTGTTTGGGATGCTTTTGCAGGTTTGTGATGGAGAGCTCCTAGAGATGGATGCTCATTTCTACGATGGATTGTTTCCCCTGTGACTCAGGTATATTTGACTCACTATGAGTATCATTTGTGCCATGATCTGATGTATTGGGTGAGATGAGAATTAAGGTCTTTATGTATTCTGGACTTGTAGTTTGGATTAGATAGTGGACTATTTATGGGACTGGTACTCAGGGATGTCTGAGATAGATTTGTATTTAAAATCCATGATCATGGCAATTTATTCGTACAATTATTTTTGAGTAGCGCTTGAGGATGTTTGGTTTGGCTATATAATGTTTGATCGAATGAGGAAAAAATTTGGATGGAAAAATTGATGTGTGATGTTTTAAATTTTAAATTGTTTTTGCAGGTTTTGTATTTCATCAATTTCCCGTTTTATAGCCATTATATTGCAAAAAGTTTCCTTGAAATTGAAAGAAAATGTGATGAAAAATTTTGGGCATTACAATGTTATGGACTGAACTTTTTCATTAGAGGAAGGGTCTCTCTCTACTCCAACTTGACCTTTATGGTATTGTAGGGGCTGACTCAGCAACGTATTTGTCTCTCGCTTATTGAAAACATTGGCTAGTTATCCGATTTGGGCTTCTAGCTTCACAATAGATTGTGGATGAGAGAGTGGAGCTGGGATTGAGATTGAAGGCATTGCAAGGCACTCAAGACCTTTTATTTGAAACTCAAACTCTTATGCAATTCCTCCACCTAGGGTTGTATGTGTTTGAGAACTTATTATTCTCAACCATAAGGAAGGATTGAGTGGCATTGACATGGTCTTGAACAATTTTAGGGACTTAGGGAATTGAGACATAGAGGGGCACTCCATGATGGTATCGATTGGGCTAAGACATATTTGGCATGTGTTTTGAGTGAAGGGAGTGGGTTGATGTCATATGAAGGTGCAACTTCCTGCTCAAAGTATCTATTTTGGAGGAGAGGTGTTACCCCCTAAACTTGATGGATGCGGAAAGGGGGCGGCTACCCCCATACTTGGCAGTGGACAGCCTAGCCAGCCCCTTGGGCACGGACGGATGCTGGGACAACGCGGGAGATGTTCCGGACGAGCTACTCGCCTTGCGGAACAGGCTGGGTAGGAGTCCTAGCGCGGGCGGGACTCTAGTGGCAAAGCGGAGCGCTGCTTGGACTTAGGGGAGGACTCCTAAGGCAGATTGGATTCAGCGATGCTGGTTGGGGGCATTCCTAGTTGGAGTAGGAGACTGAGCAGCAGACTCCTAGGATGGACAGGACTCGTACATGCATGCTGGATAGACTCTTAGGACAGCTGGGAGTTGGTTGGCTAGTTCCCTTGGATTGGCTGACTCTTGGAGGCAAGTTGGAGGAGGACTTCTAGCGGAAGACGGACTCGCGAAGGTCTCCTAAACTATGCTGTCCCGGAATGGTTTTGGGCTGAGAGTTGGACAGGGTGAGAACACTTGTATTGGGTGGGTTCTGTACTTTTAGTTGCTCTAGGACGGCTAGCCTATGGCTGAGTCTATATAAGGAGAAGGTTTGGGGAAGCCAAGGCATGAGAAGTTGCTGATTTTCCTGCACAGCGAGCCAGGGAGAAAGAGAGGAGAGCTCTCAGCCTTGGTGGTCCGGCCCTGCCCTCTCCTTGCTTGTGTATTTCGGACTAGCTGATTTACATAGCTTGGGCGGAGGCCCTTGCACCAGGTTGGCTGTGTTGCTTTGTGGTTGTTTTGCTTGATTTCCCTTGCGCATACGAGTGGGAAGGGAAGAGAGTGGCTACTGGTTGCACGGTGCAGCCAGGCCATCACGAGTGCGGACGCTAGGCAAAGCTTCGCGCCTGTGACAAGAGGTCTAATGGGTTTTTCACTTCATACAAGTCACTCCTAGCAAAGGCATTGTTCATTGTGTATGGTTAGCCCTCATTTCTATTCGACACAGCATGTTGAAGGTAATTTTTACTTAAGTCCTCAAAATGTTTCCATGCCTCATTTTTATTTTTTAACAAAAAGGTACCCCCACAGTTTGCATCAACAAGGTTGCAGTTTTTTTCAGAAGGCCCTCATAAAAGCATTGCACTAATTGCCACTTAAGGTTAGCATGATGGGGGACCTCCTAAGAAGGTCCTTAAGTCTATCCCAATTCTCATGGAATTGTTTGGTGGGAACTTGGGCAAAAGTGGTTATTGCCTTTCTCATTTAGTTTGTTTTAGCTATGGGGAAGTACTTTTTGAGGAACACTTGTTACATTTGTGCCCATTTTGTAATGGTGTATGGTTCTAATGAGTGGAGTCATTCTTTATGCTTATCTTTCAATGTGAAAGAAAAAAGCCTAAATTTGACGGCCTCATCAGACAAGTTAGAGAGCTTGAAACTTTTGCATAGTTCTAAGAAATCATCTAGGTGCTGATATGGGTTTTCATTATTAAGCCCATAAAAAGATGGAAACATTTGAATAACATTGGGATTAATTTCATAATTTTGAGCAACAACCGTTGGCAACCTAATGCATGTAGGAGAGGTATACTCAACGTAAGTTTGACGGCCTCATTAGACAAGTTAGAGAGCTTGAAAGTTGTGCACAGTTCCAAGAAGTTATCTAGGTGCCTATACGGGTTTTTATTATTATGACGATAAAAAGATGGAAGCATTTGAATGACATTGGGCTTTATTTCATAATTTTGAGTAGTAGCAACCACTGGCAACCTAATTCATGAAGGAGAGGTGTACTCATTGGGAGTGTAATACACCCTTAGGACTGCATATTCTAATTGATGTTCAACCATGGTGATGGTAGGATTGGTGGGAGAGTGGGTAGAGATGAAGGTCGAGGGCAACTTAGCTCTCCTAGGCATTTGCTTGGGCTCAAGATCAAGTGGTGCTAATAGGGGGAGCAACGACCGATAACCACGCATACACCACAAACACACCACACAATCTAAAGTGTAAAAGAAGAAAAAAGTAAGCAAAAACTAACTAATAAGCTAAAATTAAAGACAAAAGAGGATTTTGCAAACCAAATAGAAGAACTATGCTTGCCGATGTTGCCTTGTAGCAACAAGAATAGAGAGCATGGTCTTCAACTCAACCTACAAGATCAAAATAAAAGAGAGTAAGTAACTAAGACATGACCTAAAAACAAAAGTAAACTGAAACTAAAACTAACTAGAACTATCCTAAGTACTATTTGAGTAACAATCTGACATTGTCCTAGGTAACTAATTAAACAATTTGCAAGTGTACAATGTAATTGTACTAGTAAGTACTTAAGAGTTGTCAAACCTTAGGGGCCAATGAATTAATTACTAAATCTAAGAGAAGAACTCGTTGATTGAACATTAAAAGAACTTAACAAAGAAAATAAGCAACTGGACCAAAAGGAAGATATTATATAATGAAAATTACTTATGAAACCGAATCTACTATAGAACCGTAACAATTTCTTAATCTTTAATCTAAATCTTGTGGGAATATGAACAAGTATTCTTAGCTAGAAGCTAGAATTACCTAAGAAAGAATTATTAATTAGATCCATGGCAATAACTATCTTTGAGAATAGCACAAATCATCTACACTAAACTAAACTATATGCATGACTCGTCTAATCTTAGTGTAGCTCATCCAATTCATTAATCCTATAAACATTAAAATTATTGCATGACCATATCATCTAAATCACAGAAATTAGAATCGATGTAAATCTCAAAACCACATCAATCTATCATCTACAAGACAATAAATCAACATAGAATTTAATAAACATGTAAAGTTCTTCCATTAAAATGGAAATTCTTTTCATACAAGTGTTATTAATCACAACTAAGATATAAAGTAGCAAGAAAAAGAAACTAAAATTTATACTTCATTAAAATCTTTGAATACTCCTCCATCTTCTTCTCGCCTTTTCTTTTTAGAAAATATACTAGAATTCATCAAGTTCGAGCCCCATATTGCTTTATATAGGCATAAGAGTTAAAGGAGGAAGTCTAAATAGGAAAAGGACTTAAAATAGGCCTAAAATAGGAAATTGCACATTCAAACGACTATACTATTTATGCAATCTAGATAGCTTTGTCAGTTTCGTGTTTAGTTTTTGTCCACAAAGCTAAGTCTATTCACTCGACATTCCATATTCCTGCCCAATTTTCTACTATATTCATTAAGCTCTTTGTTCACATCAATATTTATTTTCAATAAATTTGTAACTTCAAAAAGTTGTCCAAATTATTTTAAAGAATTTTTAGAGCATTATTAAATATTTTTGACATTTTCCAATGGCCTAGATAAGCGCATCTACCTATAAAACATAAAAAAATACATTTTAGACATATAGTACATACATAAAATCTTAACTTGATTCAAATACATGCCTAAACTACTAATAGTGCTAAAATTAAATGAAAATATTAATATCTATCTTAACATAAATAAACTATAATTAATCTTAAATTAACCTAACAATATACTAGTAAATAAGGTAAAAATGCATATAATATATATATATATATATATATATATATATATATATATATATATATATATATATATATATATATATATATAATACTTGTTAGTCTCAAGATGATGTGTGCATGTTTTTAAAATCAGAGAATTGCAACATCAAGTAAAAGAAAATTAAATTGATCTTCACTCTCTTTGGTGTATTCTTCTCTTAGTTAAGGTATGTTTGACAACTAATCATGTTCTTTCAACTTCAAAAGAAATAATCTCATTATACATCAAGAGTTGGACATTATCAAAAATAAAAACAAAGCCAATTGCAAACCCAAGCAATAGCTACACTCATTTTTTTGTGTTTTTTATCATATTCTATTTTTTTATTTTTAATTTTTCAATTCAAAACATATGAATAAAAACCTTGTAAAAAAACAGTAAAAATGTGACAAAAACAAAAAAAACATCAATGTTCAAATGATAGAAAAAATTAAACCATGAACACAAATCAAAATCTCTTACTTAGAGATATAAAACTCCTTAGCTTTGTCTAGCCGTCCAATATTACGGCAATCTAATGTTGACTAACTTGTCCCATCAATTTGAGATCTAAGATTATCTAACACATCTTTTCTAACCCAAATTTGTAAAGTTTTCTTCTTATTGTCTTGTGTAACCTTCTTTGGTGAGAGTTTGGTATGTGCTTTCCAATCCATGTGTTTTTGTCTTGAGGTTTCTTTTGATTTGAATTGATTTCATTCCTCTTCTTAGGCAAATTGTTCAAGTATGAAGCACCATAAATTTCTTTAGTTTTTGATTTGTTCATGACATATTGACTAAGGAAATTTATGTTGTGTTTCATAGCTTGAATTTGCTTAATTAAGAAAGACTTATTATTATCATTATTTTGATGTCCCTTCCTTTGGTTAGACTTTAGATTTTTATTCCTAGAAAGATACATAGGTTTTGACACATTGTTAAATTGTGGAACAACTTTCCTAGTGTGCATGGGTTTTTTAGCTTTGACAAACTTAGTGACACCCTTAGAACTAGTAGAATCTGACTCTCTAAATCCCAGTCCTTGTTTATCACTACTATCATGTCCCGTGTACAAAATTCTATCCAACTTCTCTTACCCTAAACTGAAAGATTTCAATTTTTCTTAAAAAAATTTCAATTCATTCCCTAGATCTTCAATCTTCTACAAAGAATCCTTACTTGTCTCTACTCGTTGATGAACACCATTCTCTAAGAATTTTATCTAGTCTAGAAGATTAATTTTCTCATATTTGAAGGAACTAACTTTTTCATTAGTAGACACAAGTTTATCTTCTAAAGATCTAGATTTTCTCCTCTTTCTCAAGTTCACTTCACAAAATTTGACCATGTTTCTCTAATTCTTCTTTATCTTTAGCGAATTAAATTTTTTAATAGAATTAGATTTAATTGTCTCCATATTAGCTTTGCTAATTTTCTTTAACTTCCTACACTTTACTTTATTTAATTGCATTTCTAAAAAGAATTTCAAAATCAAAATCCTCATTTTCACTAGAAGAATAAAAATTAGACATGATGAACCAAATAAGCAAAAGTAAACAAATTCAACAAAACACACATCTTAGGAAAGCAAACAAGATTAAACAAGATAATTATGCACTAACATGTGAAATCATATTTTTATCATAGAGGAAAATCAAATTTTCAATAATTAAATTTTAGCTACCACTTGTGAGATTGCCCCTAGTCCGATTATCAACAAGGATAAATATTACTAGACTATGAGTTCTAGCGTCTTTGCGCAGAAATGTTATATGTAGTGGAATAAAATAAATATTCTCTTAATTCTCACTCACGATAAATCAATAAGTGAATCACAGTCAATCAATCCACATATAAACACAACAATTTAACATGGTAAACCTAAACACGGGTAAAAAAACCACGACAGTTCTAAAGGAACCAAATAAATGCAATAGAATCCAATACTTTACATTGGCACAAGCAAACCACCAACTTGTTTAGACTATAACACAAGCTCTTCTTGTTTAGATCGTTGTTACTGGCATTTAAGTCTTCTCCCTAAAGCACATGAAACTTCTTCTTCCTTGAATTGCCTTTGTCTTCTTTTAGTCTTCAACTACCACGTTCAGTTATATTGAATTGTCTTAGTCTTCAACTCCCATTGAAGATTTGTTGTAACACATCTTTGAAACTTTTGTGTATAAACTCTTTTCATTGTGGATTATCTTTTTCATTTCACCATGGTTCTTCAACTCAAAGCTTCATGTGAATTCTCCTTAGAAAAGTATATGCAAAGGTACAAATCCTTTTTCTATAATGTCATCTAGGTCTTCTTTTCTCAAATTTCGTGATTTCTTCACCCTTATATAGCTCTTTAATTATGTTTAGACTATGTACTTGAATAAGGAAAGAAATTGAAGTTGTAAATGCTTAATTTGGGTAACTTGTCCTTACAGCAATTAATCCTTCTAAACAATGAGCGATCATTCACTATTTATTTTGTGCATGATACTTCAAGCGATCGATCAATTTATGAGAGTGATTGATCGATAACTATCGACTTCATTTTGCGTAGGGTGAAATTAAGTGTCGATCTCTCATTTGAATCTTCTTTATGAGCAACGATCAATCGTTCTACCTGTAATTTACCATTTTCCACTTTTTACCCTAAAACTTCTAAAATCACTTCTAAAACTTCTCCAAGTGATTTTTGTATGCGAATATGATCTAAATAAGCTTTAAAAACCTCCAATATTCTTTAGTCTTCTATCTTAATCAATAAGAACATGTCTTCCCCTATTTTTTATGTTGTCAATTGAAAATCTGACTCGACTACAATAACCTTGATTCAGATTCTAAGACTCATTACATATACAAGGTTTCTTGACACAATTTTGACAAAGAAATCAGCCAATAAACTTAACATATGACTAATATGTTCTTATATCATCTTGCGTCATCCAAAATCGAATGAAAAAATAGTATGAGTTAAATTTGATTCCAAAGCAGAACGAAAGAACCAAGAAGCAAAAGAAAAATTCTCTGATCGGGGGTTACTATAGGGCCTAGACATTGAAGACAGTGAAGTAAATTGAAATTATTTTTCATAGGCACTCTAGCAGTTCAATTTTAATTGATTTTTTTCTTCATCTTCTTCACCTCTTTTAAGTCTATTTTCATTTAATCCAATGGAAATTTTGTTTCATAGCGTAATGATTGTCTAATTTTTCATCTAAGGCTTGGATAAGCCTTGTTAATTTGTATGAATTCATGATCACGAGAGTTGATTGAGTTGCTTTACATGCGCTTAATTAATGAAAATTAAAAAAAATAGAGATCAACTTGTTTTTCATTATAACTTTTTGATATTTTATTTGTATTCTAGAAAATTATTTGACTTGATTTCAGTAGGATATGTTCATTTTTTATTTTTGGAATTTAATAAAAAATTAGATTTTTTTAATTTATTAAAAAATAGAAAATTACAAAAATTCAAAAGTGATTGATCGCTCTCACGAAGCAATTGATCATAGGCTTCCATAACGGGTGCTTCTATTGGTTTTTAAAATGACCAATTTCCCCAAAGCCATCATTTTGACAGCTAACACCAATAGAAGAATGCTAGTGGGCATGGGAGGTGGGTCAAGGCAATTTTGTAGAAGGTTAAATGATTTTTCATCACAAATTGATCATTTTTTTATCGCGGCCAAGGTATGTATCAACACAAAAATTTTAATTGTTAGTGAATTTAAGTCATTTTAAATGATTTTGAACCAATAGGATTGTTCTAAATGCTTAGAACTACCATTCTACGAATTTTCATATAATTTTAATGGTCAAAACTCAATTATTCAAAGACTTTTCATTTCCTTCTTCAAAAACCACCCAAATTGGAAATTTTGATATTCGTGAAGATAGATTGAAAAATAACAGTAGTTGTAGTTATAAACTTTGATCAATATTAAACTACACCTACCTTGGGTAAAAATTTGAGATTAATAGTGAATAACATTTTATTAGTGTTAGTTCGCTAATTTAAAAATTGGGAATTTTTTTAATTTCAATTTGTTTTAAATTTTATTCTAGGAGTTCCTTATTGATCATCTTGATTTACTAGCTTCTAATGTAGCCATAGGTATTAATTTGAAATTGTTTACATGGTTAAGATGGATACACCGATGACTAAGCAAAAAAAGACCACCCCTACCCCTAAGGATCTAGGGAGTTCATCTGCCACCTCTGAGCATGTGAGTCCTATTTAAAAGAACATATGCCATTTGTAATGTTATTGGCTATTTTCATTGATCAAAACTATATAAAAAATTCAAGTATGCAATTAGTCTTAGGAAACTAACTAGATGTAGTTGTGGTTGAGTGAGGTTCGGAATTGATGGACTTGAAAAATAGGAGCATACGTGTTCTCATGGATCAAGCCTGAAGACTAAAGAGTGTTGAAGGTAAAAGAAGTTTATTCATTATACACTCTCATTAAAAAGTCACTTCAAAAGTGATTTTGGAAGATTTAAACTAATTTATAGTAAAAAGGGTAAAACTAAAAATGAACAGTATTATCACTAGCTGCAACATACACTGACCTAATCAATCGAGTAGTTATCAATTTTCACACGAAAGAGTGGAAGCAATCGATCTCTTTAGCAAAAAGTATATTGACACATGAAACAACCCTTTTAAAACACAACCACTATTTTACCAATCAATCGTTGTATCGAGAGATTGATCACTCGAAGTATCATGCCCTAAGGAAATAGTGAACGATCAATAGCTATTTGGAACGATCGATCACTAGTAGTTCAAATTACCTAATTAAGCTTTTCCGGAAAAGATTGTAGTCTAGTTGGAGTCATCTATCTAAATCGACTTACAACCTATATAAAGGCTGAGGTATCATGAAAATATTGGAGAAGAAAAGAGAGGTTCTTCATCATTGTTTTCCTTGAGAGTTCACCAAAAGCTTCAAGCACATGTTAATGGTGGATTTATAAAGATGCACAGCTGAAAGAGAATATTCTTACACAACAAACAAAAGAGGAAACACACCAAATTCTTTAAGGGATTTGAAGAATCTAAAAGTTGAATCATAAATCAAAGGAGTCTTTGATTGAGTTGCTAGAAGAAGAAGAAGGATAAAACACGGAGAGGGAAACCTTCAATGATTCTAAGGAGGAAGAATTGAATGTTAACAACAAAGAAGATTGAACAAATAGAATGTTAAGTCTAGAGATTGGTTTGTTGTTCTTGTGTCTTGTAAATTCTATCTTACTAGGGCATAGGTTTGGCCTTTTGAGGCTGTCTATAAGAACATATGAGTCATATGTTAAAGTTATTGGTTGATTTATTTCTCAAAATTATGTCTAGAAACCTTGTATATGTATTATTTGAGGATGTTGTGGTCGATTCAAATTTTTAATTGACATACTTGAAAAATAGAAGTATGCATATTCTTATGGATCAAGACAGAAGACTGAAAAATAGTGATGGTTTCTGAAGCTTATCTAGATCACATTTAAATAAATAAAAAAACCACATGGATAAGTTTTAAAAGTGATTTGTGAGGTTTCAGAAAATTACAAAATGGTAAAAATATAGACAGAATGATCAAATGCTAGACATACAGTTGATTGGAATGAGTGATCGGCACTTGATTTTTTCCTTTATAAAATGAAGCCGATAGTTATCGATCAATGTGTTGAAGTATAGTGCACAAAACAAAAGGTGAACGATAGATCACTGCTTGGAATGATTGATTGCTTAAAGAATAGGTTACCCTAATTAAGCCATTTTGATTTCAATTTTTGTCCTTATTCAAGTCAAAGAATTAAATTGACTTAAGGGGCTATATAAAGGTTAAGAAATCACAAAATTTGAGAGAGAAAAACTTAGAGGAGATTAGAGAAAAAGGGATTATACCTTTTGTATATTATTTTTCAAGGATAATTCACATGATGCTTTGAGTTGAAGATCAATGGTGAATTCATGAAGCTATTCTATAAATAAAAGGAGATTTCACATAGAGATTTCAAAGATGAGTCACAATTTATCTTTGATGAGAGATTGAAGATTCCCAAAGAGGTCAAGCTCAATACAATAAGAGGTGCTTGTTAAAAGCTAGAAATAGATAAATATAAAGTAAGGAGGAAGTCAAAGTTTCATGTGCTTGAGGGTGATGACTTGAAGGCCAGTAATGACAAGTGTTTGTGGAGATATAATCAAGAGGAGCTTATGTTTGAGCCAAAGTAAAGATCGGTGGTTTCCTTGTGTCAATGTAAATTGAATTGCTTGCCAGTAGTTCATTGATTTGCTTCTGGTGCATAACTGTCCTGGTTTTTTACCCGAGTTAGGTTTTCCACATTAAATTATTGTGTTCATTTGTGGATTGAATGCTTAATGTTTGAATGATTGATACAACATGAGTGAGGTTTGAGAGAATATTTACTTGATTCCGCTAAGTATAAAATTCTTCCTAAAAGAGTGTATAACTTGTAGTCTTTAACTTTATAGATAATCGGACTAGGGGAAATCTAGTGATCCACTATACTCTGCTAGATGGATATTAAATGTGCAAGTGGTAGCATTATTGAAAATTGATTTTGCTCCATGATATTAATCTGATTTGGCATGTTACTGCTTCATAACCTTGCTTAATCTTCCATAGTTTGATTTCTTGTGCTAGGGTTTGAATTATAATTTTGCTTAAGTTTACTTAATTTTCTCTTAGAAATACTTGATTAAACTTGCTTATTTGTGTGCCCTAGATTGTTATTTACTTCCCTTACAAATTTCCTTTCATTATGTGCTTAAATTGTGGTTCTTGGGTTGTTTTTATTGGATTAAAACCAATGGCCTTTGAATAACTCAATGAATGAGCATGGGGACTTAGCAAATTCAATGAAAAGACCTCCCATGTTTGATGGCCGAAACTTCTCATATTGTGAGAAAGTTATTAAGGTCTTTGTCCTTTAAATTTAAAATTAAGGTTGCTGCCATTAATGAATATAAAAAATTGGCACCCAAGACATTGAGCAGATTTTTTTTGGAACCTTAGAACCCTTGAGATGCATGAAGGGAAAAAATAATACACTAAACACATCTAAAAGAACTTGCAAAAAAAATAAATTGCTAATGCCTTAGATGAATCTTATGAACAACTAGTGCTTGTTTTGACTAAGAATTTCAAGAAATTCATGAAAACTCAGAATTTTAGTTTTGGAAATAAGGGACAAAATTCTAGGACGAAACAATGAGAGAATAGAGATGAGTGGCAACCTAAACATGATAAGAAGAATTTGAAATTCCTTGAATGTGGTATGTTAGATCACTTTGTTGTTGAATGTTCTAACATTAATTCTGAAAATTCTTATAATGATAAGCCTAAGAGATCAAAGGGGTTTGATTATAGGAAAAAACGAAAGGTACTTGAAGCAACTTATTCATATGAGAGTTCTTCTAAAGAAGAAGAATTGTACAGCTATACTGCCTTCCATGCAAGTGTGAAGGATGATAGTTCTGAATAATATTCTAATGAGTCCACTTCTCTTGAAGAGAACTTAGAGTCTGAGGTTTATTCTGATGAGTTTAAGGAATTTCTCCAACAATTCTTATTCTAATGAGTTTAAGAAATTACTCCAAAATTTTTTAGTCTTGACTTAAAAAACTAAAAGCCTTAAGAGTGAGTTGAAGAAGAAAGTGTACAAACTAGTTTTGTCTTCTCAAAAGGAGAATGCATTAGTGGAGTTGAACAACAAACTTGAAAGAGAGGTGTATGACTTTAAGAAAGACCTACAAAGTGAGAAAAAGAACTCTAGTGATCTTAATATAGAATCTATGTCCTCTAAAGAGAAATTAGATGGATTCAAGAGTGGGAAAAAGAAGTTGGAGACTATGCTTAGCATTGGCCAAACCAACAAAATGGGCTTAGGTTATGAATTGCTTATCTACCTACGTAGTAAATCCTACTATCTTCGTAAAGAAAAAAGAGTGTTAAAGCCCTAAGATAGTGTTCAACCCACCTAGGTCAAGAGTGAAAAGAGGAACAGTAGGTTCTATTATTGTAGGTGTGTGTGATATTTAACATAGTAAAGCCCATACTATATGAGAATGTCCTGAGAATTACCCATTCAAACATAGGCAAAAAGGAAATGAGAAGAAGCACACTACCCCGCTACCCCTAAGTTGCCCCAGTAAGTGTACGAAAAGAAGATTAAGAGATTGTGAGTAAATAAGGTTGATATTTAAGCTTTGAATGAACAATTAGGAAAAGCAAGAAAGTTTGCCTTAAGTTGCCTTTAGATTAGATGGCTAGGTAAGGCTAAGGAGTCTCAAATCTCTAAGTTAGAGATTCTGATTTGTGACCATGGTTTATTTCTTTTTGTCATTTGGACATTAATATTTTTTTATTTTTATTGCATTTTACTTTGTTTTTATGTCTTTAATTTATAGGTTTACAATTAGAAAAAAATAGAATATGATAAAAAAACACAAAAAAAATATTATAGCTTTTTCCTAGTTTTCAATTGGCTTTGTTTTGGTTTTTGATACATTCAACTCTTGAGATATATTGAGATTAATTTTCATTTAAGCTAAAAAGTAGCATGATTAATGGTCAAATGTGCCTTAACAAAGAGAAGGATACAACAACAAGAGTGAAAATCAATTTAATTTTCCTTCGCTTAATGTTGCAATTCTCTAATTTTAAAAAATGCACACATCATGTTGAGATTTAAATCCTTTTATTTGTGAACAATAAGAGAGAACTCTTAAACATAAGTTGACTTAGGCATATGGATTTTAGTCTGAGTTTAGCTAATCAAATTAGAAGATCTTTGGGTAAATTTCTATTTAGAATTCAAAAGAAAAAAAATTCATGCAATATACTTTAATGTTTATGATTCTTATGTACTTTATAACTCTTAGAAAATAGAATTGTCCTTGTAATGATGATGCAGAAGGGCTACCTACTTAGGTTGGCCTAGGTTTATATGAATCTCTCATTCACTTGATATCAAGAAAAATGAACGTGAACGAAAAAATGAAAGAAAGAATAAAAAAATTTATGATGCAAGTGGAGAGGATTTATAAAAAGCCAAACCCTAGAAAAACGAATTAAAGAAAAAATATCATAACTCAAAAAAATGAATGGGAAAAATATAATGAGCTTTTTGATTATTTTTTTTAGAAAAATCATAAACATTGATTCTAGCTAAACAATTTTGAAAAACGTGAACTTTGTCTTTTCTAGAGTCTAAACAAATTTATCTCAGTTTAATTAAAAGTGAACTTGCGAGATTCATGATTAATATAGACCAGAGTTGACTATATTGGTGGTTTTTCTTCAGAAATTAATAAAAAATGACTAATGTGTGAAAAAGAGAATAAATTTGACAATCACATACCAATAGGGTTCACTAATTTGAGCCAATGTATTAATGAATATAATCGATGGATACACTTACATTAAAAGATAATTTATTACAAAACCATTAAAAAAGAGCTAAACTTCCCTAATTTTTATTTTTTGGTTTTTAAGTGCTATTCTGAGTGTTAAAAAATTTTCTTTGATAAAAAATGTCATAAAATATTTTTGTGAATTTATTGCAATTTTTTCATACTTTTTTCAAAATTTAAAATTTTTATTTTTTAGAAAATTAAAATCGCATTAATTTCAAGATCTATCAATCGATCATCCCAAGCGATCAACCACTGGTCATGTGTTTTGCACCGAAGTTCGATTTAAAATTTGAAAATACTTCATTTCAACTCCAAACCTCTCCAAAGTGTTCATGGGAGAACTTAGAGGTGACTTGAGTGAATTTTGGTCGCAAATAATCTAGATTGTTTCATCAAATTCTCATTTTTCACTTCGTCCAACGTGAATTCTGAAATAAAAAATTTAAGTTGTTAGTGGTTGTTCTATTGTTTTCAACGTGATTTCAATTGATAGAATTGTTAGAAATAGACAGTTCATGAAATTTGATTTGTTTAAATTTGAGATTTCATGAAAAATCAAGTTAGCTTCATATTTTTTGCATAAATTGGGCATTTTTCATAATAAAATGTTTCTGATCAAAATTGACAGTAGGTCTAGTTATAAAGTTTGAAATATTCACGGAGATCTACTTTGACCTCAAATTTTGTGTCAATTTGACACAAAAGTTTTTTAGGGTGTATTTAAAAGTCAATTTTTTTTGGCAAGCATTTCAAGATTATTTTTAAATTTTAGGATCTTTATTATTGTCATTTATTTATTTGTAGTGTATTCTTAGCCCTAGGTTGTTTCTTGTCATCTAATCTAGATGGGGAGAACATAAAATAGAAGCCCATTGAGTTAGGATTAGGGGACCCGGGGACAACGAGTAGTGTTTCAATTAAACTCAGGCCTATTTGATGTGAGCAGAGTTTAGTTAATGTACTATTAGAGACAACTGTAGGTTGGATTGAGGTTTGTCCATATTGGATGGAGTACTTTAGCACAATTTCTACATTGGGTCAGTCTGTTTAGCCTAGGTTGGTCTAGTAGTGTTATACATCACTCCGTTTGGAGGATGATGATGCACTAGTTGGAGTTGCAGGTGGAGTTCAGGTTAGAGTGACACCTAACATCATCATAGATGCTATAGGTTGTGAGAGGAGACACCTCACATCCTCAGTTTGATGGATATGTATTTCCACCTAATAGTGAGCTGACTGGGAGTGTGCTTGGTTTGCCGAGAGGACTAGTGCTAAAGGTGTTATTACTTGCACATTCTTTGACACAGGATTTTTGGATGCTACATGTCATTGCTCAGTATGACGTTTGGAATGCTAGGAAGGAGAGAGTCGATAAGATAGTTGCACGGCTTATACACCTCCTGGCACAATGACAACTAGAGTTGGATCTACTTGTTTTCATTTTCGATAGGATTATGACATTCTTGCATGGCCACACCCATGAGATGTTAGCATATATGTACATCTTGTTCAAGATTTTTACTGTGTTACATATGAGGATATCTATAGAAGAGCCCCACTACGACCGACATGGGACCGGTTGACCTTACAATGGTTTGTAGGATGTTATCTCACCATGAGGGTGATGTTCATGAGCCACAGAGAGCAATAGAGGCACCAACACTAATGGATGATCTAGATCGACTAGAGTAATTTAGGATGTTGAGTTTAGAGTACTTCAGGATGCTGAGTTTGGAGTATTTCATGATGCCATGTTTTAGAGACTTACAAACATTGATCGCTTGTTCAGAGCCTGACTTCCACATGTGGACATGAGGAGGAGTAGAGTGATGATGTGATGAGGCTCCTGACTAATTTTTATATTGATTGTCTTTCACTTTTGATGTATTCCTTTGGTTAAAACTTGTTTAGTTCATTTGATTCATTTTGACATTAAGATGTGACTTGAAACTAATTTTATGGTTGGATATGTGATGGACATGTGATGGACATGTGATGGTTTGATTGCTTTATATATTTTCATATCTTTTAGTGATGGTTATAACTTGATTGTGATTTAATGAGTATTTTTATTAGTTATTGCTCTAATATTTTATCTATTTATGTCAAAAAGGGGGGGAAGTTATTACGGGAAATAAAAATACATATCTTTATAATCGATTGAACAATATACTATGCAAATCAATTTAATTTTAAATGTGTAGAATAAGTACAAGGTTGTACAAGGCTTTTCCATCTCAATTCAAAATGAGTTATGAGTCAATGTTAAATCTTCGTAGTGCCAAGTTATATTTTGTTCAATTTGAAAGTCAGAGCACTATGTTAAAAGTTGTAATTTTATTTTAATTTTTAATTATGTAATGTTTTGAGAAGAAATAGCTAAATGGGAGATTGCAAGAACATATGAGTCATATGTCAAGGTTATTAGATGATTTCTTTGTAAAAATTATATATTGAAATCTTGTGTATGTATTGTGTCTTAAAATCTGATTTGAGGTTGTTGTGGTTGACTCAAATTTGGAATTGCTAGACTTGAAAAATAGGAGAAAACATATTTTTATAGATCAAGATATAAGACTTAAGAATGTTGACAATTTTGAAGCTTATTAAGATCATATTTGCATACCAAAATCAATTAGATAATATTTAGCTATGATTTTAGAGGTTTTAGGGTGAAAAGGGCAAAATGATAAATATAAACAAAACAATTAATCGCTGGACATACAATTGATTAGAACAATTGATTGGCACTTGATTTTGCCTTGTGTACAAAAAAGCTGAGAATTATTGATCGAATGCTCTCGTGAATTGATAGATCGCTTGAAGTGTCGTGCAAAAAATAAATAGGGAATGATTGATTGCTGTTTGAAATGATAGGTCACTTCAAGGATACGTGACCCTAATTAAGCCATTAATTTCAATTTCTTTCCTTATTCAAGTCAAAGACCTAAACTGATTGAAGAAGCTATATAAGGGTGAAACAATCATGAAATTTGAGAGAGGAAAACCTAGAGAAGATAAGAGAAAAATGGATTATACTTTTGCGCATTATTTTCTAAGGAGGAGTGTCACGACCCGGATTTTTAAAACCCTTTCATTTCGGGATTGTAACTAAGGATGGGAGAGTCCTAGAGGGGGAGGGCACCCAATAGCTTTAAGAGAGGCAACCCCTATTTATTTTGGAGAGCCTCCTTCTTCTCCATCTCTTCCTTCCTCTTCCTTCTCTCAGCAAGGACCTCCATAACCAGTAATTATGAAGGTACAAGTAGGTGCTTATTTTCACACCCTTAAGAATGAGGTTTTGATAGATATAATTCAGCCATAGTTCAGCCTAGTTTTAAGGGGGGAAGAATGTAATGTCTAGGATTTTTATAAATTCCTGAAGCGACCGCGTGAAAACTTGTGTATTAGACCCCTTGAACTTCTCCTGAGAATAACTTTACCATAAGTTTGGATTAGTTACTGAAACCTATGTAGTTAGAAAGTAGACAGAAAGAGCTTCAAAACGCCACCAAGAACGTACGAATCGGAGCTCGGATAAGGGAGATACGGCCGTTTGAAGTTGAGCAGATTGCACATGGCCCGTTTACCCGAGGTGGATGGAAGTCCTAAATGTACTAGGAGTTAGGATTCCTAAATGTAATAGGATTTGTGAGTCCTAAATGAACTAGGAACTAGAAGTCCTAAAAGATCTAGGAATTAGAAGAGAGAGAGTTTTAGCAAGACAAGGACTCCAAACAAGGAGAGGACTTCTAGCCCAAGTAGGAGTCCGAGGAGTGCTAGGAGTGGTGAAAAGAGGTGAAGGATGGATCAACTATACATCTAGTTGGGTTAGGACTCTTTTGAGACTGTTTTGAGCATTATGGAAGGCTCATCTACCTCCGGCCAGTGTGTCCATGAGCACAGCTAGTACCTACATCTCTAGGCTCATGGCTGATCCAAGTGGATCTCTAGTAATAGCAATGACGGTATTCTTTCAGACCCTTGTGGTCTTCGCTCCTTTGGGACGATGGATCCCTACAAACGCGCAAACCAGGTTTTTGAGCATCATGGAAGGCTCATCTACCTCCAGCCAGTGTGTCCATGAGCACAGCTAGTACCTACATCTCTAGGCCCATGGCTGATCCAAGTGGATATCTAGAGATGCTAGGATTTCTGTTAGCATACAATTACTCCTTTGAGCGGGAGTCGGTATTTTCAGGTATCAATTAGTGCATTGTTTCCTAAACGGTGTTCATTGTCTTGTGCATTGTGTTGGTCTTTATTGGTTAAAGGTCAGCCCATGTTTCTGAGCTATGTTATATTCAATGCTCTGTATATTACCCTTATGTGGTACTGTTTGCAGGATGTTAGCATTAATTATCGAACAATGGTTCGAGAGACAATTAATAACATTATTTGATATTGCTTGTTAATTAAACAAGTGGAATGATTAAAGGACTTGCATAAATTGTAGGTTGCTTTAACATATATAAGCATTGTATATGTGATGCTATGCTTCTTAGTATAGTGTAGTTTTAGGCAGAACTACGTTCGGATCCGATCTTGTTGGAAACATTGGAGATGGTGTCTGATGAGTATGTAGGCAACTAACATCGGGTGATGTTGGCCCAATCCAAAAACATTTTTAAAACCCTTTCCAAATTCGCATGAACGGTAGTCACGAGAAATTATTTTTCTTTTTCTTAAATACAAAACAAACCATTAGATTAAATATCCAGGTCATGATAACCAGGGTTCACAAATACGAATATCAAATACATTGATATTACTACACGTTTGAAAATTGACTAAGAACAACTCATCTATCTAAGTACAAGTTCTTCATCTGTCTGAAAATAAATAACAAGTTGACTCTCACGCCAAAAGAAACACTTACGTACTGGAGTTGTAAAAACACAGAAACTTCTTCTTGTGCTTGCCTGCCTTGGTCTCACTTATCGTTGCCTCGAGAATTTACAACTAACCAAACCAAACAACCACACAACAACAATAGAATCTCTCTGCCTTCAAGACAAGAGCTTCCAAAGAACAAAAGGTTTTATTAATGTTTTTGGATCGGGCCAACATCACCCGATGTTAGTTGCCTACGTACTCATCAGACAACATCTCCAATGTTTCCAACAAGATCGGATCCGAACATAGTTCTGCCTAAAACTACACTATACTAAGAAGCATAGCATCACATATGCAATGCTTATATATGTTAAAGCAACCTACAATTTATGCAAGTCCTTTAATCGTTCCACTTGTCTAATTAACAAGCAATATCAAATAATGTTATTAATTGTCTCTCGAACCATTGTTCGATAATTAATGCTAACATCCTGCAAACAGTACCACATAAGGGTAATATATAGAGCACTGAATATAACATAGCTCAGAAACATGCGCTGACCTTTAACCAATAAAGACCAACACAATGCACAAGACAATGAACACCGTTTAGGAAACAATGCACTAATTGTTACCTGAAAATACCGACTCCCGCTCAAAGGAGTAATTGTATGCTAATAGAAATCCTAGCATCTCTAGAGATCCACTTGGATCAGCCATGGGCCTAGAGATGTAGGTACCAGCTATGCTCATAGACACACTAGCCGGAGGTAGATGAGCCTTCCATGATGCTCAAAAACCTGGTTTGCGCGTTTGCAAGGATCCATCGTCCCAAAGGAGCGGAGACCACAAGGGTTTGAAAGAATACCGTCATGGCTATTATCAGAAATCCTATCATCTCTAGAGATCCACTTGGATTAGCCATGAGCCTAGAGATGTAGGTACCAGATGTGCTCATGGACACGCTGGCCGGAGGTAGATGAGCCTTCCATAATACTCAAAACAGTCTCAAAAGAGTCCTAACCCAACTAGATGTATAGTTGATCCATCCTTCACCTCTTTTCACCACTCCTAGCACTCCTCGGACTCCTACTTGGGCTAGAAGTCCTCTCCTTGTTTGGAGTCCTTGTCTTGCTAAGACTCTCTCTCTTCTAATTCCTAGATCTTTTAGGACTTCTAGTTCCTAGTTCATTTAGGACTCCTAAATCCTATTACATTTAGGAATCCTAACTCCTAGTACATTTAGGACTTCCATCCACTTTGGGTAAACGGGCCATGTGCAATCTGCTTAACTTCAAACGGTCGTATCTCCCTTATCCGAACTTTGATTCGCACGTTCTTGGTGGCGTTTTGAAGTTCTTTCTGTCTACTTTCTAACTACATAGGTTTCAGTCACTAGTCCAATGGTAAAGTTATTCTCAGGAGAATTTCAAGGGGTCTAATACACAAATTTTCACGCGGTCGCTTCGGGAATTTATAAAAATCCTAGACGTTACAAGGAGTCACATGAAGCTTTGAGTTAAATACCAATGGTGAATTCATGGATCTATTCCACAACTAAAAGGAGATTTCTTACAGAGATTTCAAAGATGTGTTGTAGTTTATCTTCGATGAGAGATTGAAGATTTCAAAGGAGGCAAAAGTCAATACAACAAGAGTTGCTTGTTGAAGCCTAAAAGAAGACAGGCAATATAACAAGGAAGACGAAGTTTCAAGTGCTTGAGGGAGAAGACTTGAAGGCCAGTAACAACAAAAATTTACTGAAATCAAAACAAGAGGAACTTTGTTAGAGTCAAAACAAAGGCTAAAGGTTTGTTTGTGTCAATGTAATTCATCTTGCTTGCCAGTAGAGCATTGATTTGGTTCTACTGCGGAATTGATGTTGTTTTTAATCCGAGTTTGGGTTTTCCATGATAAATTGTTGTGTTCATGTGTGAATTGAATGCTTATGATTGGAATAATTGATACAATGTGAGTGATATTTGAGAGAATATTTACTTGATTCCACTATGTATAAAAATTTTACACAAAAGAGTCTAGAACTTGTAGTCTTTATCTTCATAGATAATAGGACTAGAGGTACTCTAGTAATCTGCTATACTATTCTAGATTGTGTGGATTGCATGCTTAGATTTATTGAGTGCTTGGTAGATTGATAGTTCATACATAGATAATTTGTTTTTGTTTCTTAGTTAAATTCATGTGCATAGAAGCTAGAATTCTTAATTCTTACTTCTATGAAGTACATGTTTAAAGAGCAATCTAGTTATACACTACTTTGTGACATTTGGAGTGCCCGTAAGAAATGTGTAGGTCGGACTATGATGCATATTCTTTACTTATTTTTTGAGACCCACCAGGAGATAGATTTACCTTCCATTAACTTTGGTTGTCTTATGACTTTCTTGCATTGCCATACACATGAGATGCTACCCTATTTGTACATTTTGTGTTTGATTTTCATGTTTCAACATGTGAGGATTACAACATTGGAGCTTACCATGATTAGCATGGGGCCCATTAATGAGTTTTTTGTTTGATAGATGATATCTCATCTAAGTGATTGAGTTCCAATGCCATAAGAGGATGCACCCATTCTTGATGATGTGCGAGAGAAGCCCATACTTCCCAGAGATGACATTTAGTGACAATTAACGATTATAGAGTCTCAACTAATCATATATGATGACTTTTTCGCTGTTCGATGGTAGTTTTTTTATTGTCCATAAGGGTTTCACATTTGATGATTGATTCTTCATCTATCTTCTATTGAATCTAGCAATGAGGGGGAGGATGATGGTGGTGCAAATTGATTTTGTTCTTGATTGTTTTTATGTGTTTTTACTTATTTAGATGTAGGACATGTTAAAACTTTGTGACAATTCATGCTACATGCTTCCATGATGACTTTAATCCATTGTGAAACTGTTTAGTTTAACATGAATATATTTTGAGACATGTAGTGCTTAGTGTTATTTATTTTCATGTCTTTGTTGATGATTTCTTGACACATGCTTATTTGGTTATTTCCTTTTATTGTGTAATCACTTCTTGTCTGTTTGTGTCAAAATGGGGGAGAAAATTATTATTGAAAATCAAGTACTATCTCATACTTACTTGAATAGTGCAAATGAATTATATTTTAAGTATGTAGGATAAGTACAAGTTTCAAGACTTTTTCATGATCAATTCCAAATGTTCTTAGGTCTTAGTGAGTCAAAGTATAAATTTTCTTACAAGTGAAAGTCAATCCACTAAATAGTCAAAAGTTGTAATTTTTTAATTTTCATTAGTGTTTTGTCAAGAAATAGCCAAAGGGGGACATTGTAAAAATATATGAGGTCATTTGAAATGTATGAAAGAACATATGTTATATGTCATGTAATTGGCTAATTTAGGTGTCTAACTAGATATGGTTGTGGTGGAGTCGGATTTCAAACTAATTGACTTGGCAAATAGGAGCACATACATTCTAAAAATTCAAGGTTGAAGATTAGGCTAAGTGCCAAAGGTAAAAGGTTCATTTTTACATCCTCACTTACACAAATCACTTAGTTTAGTTAGGAATAAAAAATCCAAGTGATTTTAGGAGTTTAAGGAAAAATTAGAGTAAAATAGAAAATCCAGTATACATGGATCGATTGCTGAAATTTACACAAACACATTGATCAATCGGCCTTGAATAGCACTGTGTAATTTTTGGCTAGGAATTTATTGATCGACACATGCGAGAGATCGATTGCTTGTAGAGCATTACCTTAATTGAAACAGTAACTGACTGATTATTGTTTGAAACAATAGATAAATGTGTGTGTAACTTGCCTAGTTTAAGAATTATGAGAAAGAGTTCATTCCTAATTGAAATATATAAACTAAACCAACGTAATGGACTATATAAAGTCTAGGAAAACATGAAATGGAATTGAGGAAAACCTAGAATTTGAGAGAGAATAGATGAGATGCCCTTTCGTTTTTGTTTTCCTTATAAATCACCAATGTGCTTGAGTGAATGATTTTAATGGTGATTGATTGAGAAGAGACACACAACTAAGATAGTTTTACATATACAAACCTGAGAAGAGTGTCAGCTGAATTCTTTAATAGGTAATTGAAGAAGACTTAATGCTAAAATCGAATCAAGTAGTGCTTGATTATGAAGGCTAGAAGAAGACAAAGAAAAAGTAAGGAGGAAAAAAGCTTCAAGACTTGGAGGAGAACACTTAAAGGCCAACAACAAAAGAAGAAGATCTCAACAAAGAGGAGTTGTAATAGAGTCTTCATGAAATGTTGAGAGCTTGCTTGTGTCATGTAAGGACTTGCTTGCTAGTGCATTAGTTTCATGCCAAAAGTGGGTTTCGTGGTTTTATTACCCTAGTTGGGGTTTTCCACATAAAAATATTAAGTGTTCTTACATGCTTTAAGGTTTGATTGATGAAATATTGATCATGAATGCACATTGATATTAGGTTTATTGTTTCCATTTCATAGACAAATTTCTGCACAAAGTGGCTAGAACTCTTAATTCTTTCTTAATGAATTACTAGTTTTAAGAGCAATCTAATGATCCACTAGTTCAATTGGATGGATATCAAACTCTCAATTGGTAGCTAGGGATTTTTTAGTAATAATTTGCTTTGTGTCTTGCTATCTATAAGGTTTTGCATGCTTATCTTATGTTAATTGTGTTAGACTTACTCATTCTTACTAAAGGTGTGTATATAGTGATTTTGTGTCTTTGCTAGAACTTGTTTTCTTGTGTTTCTTTGATTCATCATGTATAGTTCTTATTCTAGAGAAGATGAAGATTTAGATGTAGAAAGTCTTTTCGGACATGTCATTGAATCGAGTAAAATGTGTAGGAAATTAGAGAAAATTGAAAATTGCCAAATTGAATGTGGGGACACTTAAATCTATTTCTGTAGAAAATTTTCAGTCGGCTAAAGATAAGGAATCACTAGAGAAACCAATTCCAGAATTGAAGGGTGAACTTGAGAAAGAGTGAAAGAAATCAAGATCTTTGGACTGAAGTCTACTAATGCAATGGCCCATTCTTTTATTAAGTTTGACCTGAGATGTTAGTATTAATTATTATTTTTGGAGGGAAATTAGTTGTATTTGAGAGGTGAAACTCCCCTAAATGCTCAGACCTTGAGGAAATGAGCATAATTAGTCAAAGACTGCAAGAAATGGAGGTCGGGAAAAAAAGTCACAACCTCGTGAAGTATACCATATGGGTGGGTCCCACTTAAAATGTGAGGGATAACCTACCCATGTGGGGTCTAGTTTCGTAGGGCTCATCAATTCAAACTTAACGATATCAAGAATGCAGGATTCCAACTTTGGAATAGAAAGGTATCACATTTTTAAGATTGTAATTATATTTGATTAAAATATTAACAAAAATGAATAGGTTGACACAATGGCTTCCATCAGCCAGAGTACTCCATGCCACAGTAGTTGTTCCCGCATGACTTGTGGCAAGATGCGCATAGGGCACATGTCATGTGCAATGGTTCTTGGGCAATTCGTGGCTGAGTAGCATCGCATGGTGTGGCCACATGACACACAGCTTGACCATGCAACAAGTGGTGTGGCCATGCAACACATGGCCTGCCTATGTGCCACTTGTCATGCAGATAGCTCATGGCCCTCCCTATGTAAAGGGAGGAGCCAGGCAATGTTTTAAAGAGGAGTTTTTCTCTGCGTCTGAGTCGTTTTAACTCCAATTTTGTCCATTCAAGAGGCATTGATAGCTAATTCAAACATGTTATATGTAGTGGAGGGCCTATTTCTTGAGTAAGCCACTCTAGAAGTGGGAAATAGGTTAGTGAAAGGGGAGATACTATCTTCCACCTTTGGGTTGCAAGACAGAAATGTCCCAAGCAAAGGGGAGGTTCTATCTACCGCCTTCTAGCTATAAAGAGAAAACTGTGCAGAGATAAGGGGAGGTTGTGTCCATCACCTTTAGGAGGAAGAGAGAAACGTCTTAGGCAAAGGGAATATTTTGTTCGCCACCTTAACCCCGTAAAGAGGGAAACGTCCTAGGGTAAGGGAAGATTTTGTCTGCCTCCTTCAAGCTGCAAAGTGAGAAGCATCTCGGGCTAAGGGGAAGTTTTGTCGGTCACCTTTGGGCAGTAAATAGAGAAACATCCCAGGGTAAGATGACGACCTATCTACAGCCTTTAGGCCTCAAAGAGGGAAATGTCCCATGGAAAGAGGAGGTTCTATCCGCTTCCTTCGGGCCATAAAGAAGGAAATGTCTCATGGTAAGAGTGTAAGAACATATGAGTCATATGTCAAGGTTATTGGTTGATTTCTTTATCAAATTTATGTCTCGAAACCTTGTGTATGTACTGACTCTTAGAATCTGATTTGACGTTGTTGTGGTCGAGTCAAATTTGGAAAATGAAAGACTTGAAAAATAGGAGCAGATGTGTTCTTATCGATCAAGTGTAATGTCCCTAATTTTCTATGATTTTCCTACTATTTTTTATCATTTTTGGCGGGGAATTTTTTTATTTTACCTGATATTTGTACCCATAGAGTCGGGTGTGGGGCTTAGTGGCGATTGTTAGGCTTCTAACCATCATAGATGTTTTCAGCGCGAATTTTTTATATTTGATGCATAAAGAAGTGGAACAATGCGTAAAATGTTTAAGAGGAAAAAAAAAGGAGTAAAAAGTTGATCATGGTTCAAAAGAGCCATGCCCAGTTGGTTTGTACTAGAACATCTAGAAGCCATGGGAGGAACCGAGAGAGTTCAGGTCACTCTGGTGGCCCTCCTTCACCATCGGATTCCACCGCCAATTGCCAGTTTTGGCTTCACGTAGTTGACAAGAGACCATTGGTGCTAGCTGGGTCTGCCGCCACCCTCTCCTTTCTCCTCCTCTAGTCGCCGGTTTTTTGCTCAATTTTTCTCACCATTTCAGCTCAATTTTGTGCTGCCGGATTGCTGCTGGCCATTGGCCAGCCTCTAGACTAGCTCCACTTAGTCCATCTTGGGCTGGTGGCTGCAGTTAGCAATTCCTCCTTGCCCAGCTCTACCCCCATCGGCTAGTTTTCATGTGAGCAGTCCCATGTCTCGTTTTCTCTTTGTGGTAGTTGCCACTGGCAAGCTAGCCTAAGTTCGGCTTTACCTGGTGATAGTGAGATCTGGCCACTTGGCCTGCACTCAGCTCCTCCGTCCCCTCTACTCCGTCTGAATAAGTTTTGCCCCTCCCCTCTAACCAGTTGCTTTGTTCCATCCACAAAAAACCAAGCTGACTTGCTTTGTTTTGCCTCCATGGCGATTGTTGCTAGCCAGCTAGCTTCCGGCCATTTTGTTGTGGCTTAGTGACTACAAGTGGCCATCACCCTTGGCCTATTTTGACCTCATCCACCCATGATTCTCTAGCTTTCCTTTCCACTTGAGCCAAGTACCTCTGGCTGCCATCACAGGTGAGCTATGGGCCAATCAGGCACTATGGGCTCTGCGCCGGCCTGGTGATAGCAAGAGTAAGCCCCATCTAGCCCAATTCCATGCCTATTGACCTTAGCGACAATAGTCTTGCAGGCGTTAGTCTACCATGTTTCTAACCTCCACCCTTGACCATGCTAGATGCACAGTCGCCCACACCATTTGATTTTCTTTGGGGTGGTGATTGGCAAAGTTGTTGTTTCTACTGGCCACAATCTGCTCGCCTTAGCTCTGTCATCCTTGTGGGTCTATAGCCACTTTCGAAACCACTGACTGGCCCTCTCCCTTTGAGTGGCCCTCTTTTCCATGTGTGCATGTGGTTGCATGTGCGAATTGTAGTTTAGATGTCATTTTTTAGCTGCATAATTATTGAATGGCTCCACCATTGATTGGATTTGACCATGAGAGCCCTCCACAGCTCCTTTGTAGACGAGTACCTAACCATGCACACCGCCCCTTTTGTGGCCCATAGTCAACACAAAATCGCCACTGTTGGGTGTTATCCACGGCCAATTTTGACATCTTGCAGCCCGTCAAGTTCCTCTTACCTGCCGACCAATTTCCGTTTAGTCCACCCTTGGCTTCCAATCGCACCTGCCACTTGTTGTTGGCACGACCTTTCTCTCAGCTGCTTAGTGCGCAGCCTTAGATCACAGATTTTGTTGCATTGATTTTTGTCACCATCATCCCGTCGTGATTACTTCTCATGCTTCCTAAACATCGGGATTGTAGCTCTCTCAACTAACCAATTCTTTTGGCTACCAACTCCGCCCTTGACACCGGCACCGTCGTGTGCTCACCATCAAATGTCATGGATTACAAGGTAAGTGAGGTTTCAACTTGTAATTTCATGATAATATGCTTTGGATGTGTATCAACATGATAGGTTGTATGATTTAATGCTTAGGGAATTATGTGATTATCCAATTGCATGATGCAAGTGAAAGATGATAAATGATGATATGTTTGAAATGCATATGACATTCATGTGAGCTTAAAGTATGTTTGATGTATGTAGACCATGTGTATGATAGTAATGGCTAGCGAGTATGTTGAAAAGCTATGTGTGGAATTATGTGTATGTTATACATATGTGTGATGGACATATATATGTATGATGTTATACGCATGTGCTATGGATGGGCAATGGATGATAAGAGGTGACAAAGGGTTTGATATGGATTTGTTTTGAATGGTAACCATATGACAGAAGATGGATGATGTAAGTTTGACAGATGAAGATTTGGATGAGTTTGGTTTGGATTGGAGCATATTTTTGAGTTAGACTTATGAGGGATTGTTAGACAGTAATAACACTACATAATTGTACAAGTATAATGTACATATTATGAAGTGGAAAGCAAGCATAATAAGTGAATTATAAGTAAAAGGGGGATAACTAAGGTTGGCTCTAGGAGCTTAGTTTGATGACTTCTAAGATGATTCGGCCATAAGGTGCATGGCGAAGACTATATAGATAGGTAAGGATTTGTTGTATGGTGAGTTATAGTTATGAGTTTGACGGGTTAAGTGAAGTTTGCTGCCCTAATGAACTAGGGTTTCCGAACCAGCTCAACTTCGGATTGATGAGTGGATGGCTGTAAGATTGATAGTTTTTATGGCATAATTGTTTATCATAAATTACTTCATTACCCAAATGTCTAATGTTTTGTTAAGAGTGATGTATGTTTTTTATTTTGTTTTTGTGTTGTATTAACCCCGAACGTTGGATACTCTATTGACAGCGTTGTATTTTTCTGCCCTTACTCGGCACTATATGATTTTACCTAAGAGTGGCAGTGTAAGATTCTTTCCTAAGAGTGGTACTGTATGACTTCTGGCCTTAGTTGGCATTATATGACCCTTAGTTGGCATTCTCTGGCAGCTAGAGTATGGGCATTTGAATTTTCAAGTAAGTAGTTTCATGGAACTGCTTTTACTTGCTTGATCATGTGCCCTATGAGCATAGGTGTGCCTTACCTTTGGAAAAGTCCATGGCGTTTAGTTACTCCCCGGAGGCTATGGTGATGCCCCAGTGACATTCCTTTCCTTTTCGACGCTCGAGCTTATTAATTGTAATGAGCTTGAGTGGTTGATAGTATGCGTACGACTATATGAGATGTATGTTTCTGAGTAAGTTTGTAAGGTTTTGAGCAAGATTATAAGTGTAAGATTTCGAGTAAGACTATAAGAGTATAAAAGTTTGTTCTGAGCAAGACTGTAAGCATATGTTTCTAAGTAAGACTATAAGTGTTTGCTTTTGAGCAAGACTATAATATTATGTTTCTAAGAAAGACCGTAAGAGTAAGATGGTATGAGTAAGACTGTGAGAATGCTTTGAGTAAGACTTCAAGTGTAAGAGTAAGGGTAAGAGAGGTAATATATATGCATGTGCATGATTGCTATATTTTGTGACTCTAATGCATTTGTATGCTTTATGCTTCATGTTTGAGTTCCATGAATGCATCTATGTATGGACTTACAGTTTAAACTATTTAGAACTCCCTTATAGAGTACTTTCCTACTAGGTATGAAAGAAGTCATTTTCCCTATTTTTTAGCCCCGATGTGCTGGAGGCTTTTGCAAGTTTATGACAAAGAGCCCATAAAGATGGACGTTTGTTTCCGTGGATGGATTGATTTCCATTAACACAGGTATACCCTTGACTCAATGTGAGTCTTTATTATTTTTTGCCACGATTTGATGTACTTGGTGAGTGAGAATTAAGGTGTTTATACTTTTTTTACTTGTAATTTGGATTAGACTATGGACTGTTTATAGGACTTGTACTCAGGGATGCTTCGGGGAGTTTTGTATTTAAAGTCCACAATCATGGTAATTTCTTTCGTACTATTTTTGAGTAGCATCTGAGAATGTTCAGTTTGGTCATGCAATGTTTGATTTAAAAGAAAATTTTGTATGGGAAAAATTGTTTAAATTGTAAAACTCCTTTCATAGGTTTCATATTTCATTATTTTTCCCAATTTACTGCCATTATGCTACAAAAATTTCCTAAATTTTAAGAAAATATGTATTAAATTCTCAATCATTACATCAAGATAGAAGAGTGAAGAATGTTAAAGGTTTTGTAGCTTATACATATAACATTTGCATACCAAAATCACTTAGACATGTTTTGAGAAGTGATTTCAGGGCTTTCAAAAGGTTTTAGGGTAAAAATGGAAAAATACTAAAATTACATATAAAACAATCGATCGCTATACAATATGAAGAACAAACAGATCAATCAGACTTATCAATTTTTCCCAATGTAAAATGAAGTTAAGACTTATCGATTGATCGCTCTCATGAATCGCTTGATCACTTGAAGTATCGTGCACAAAACAAATAATGATCTATTCATCGCTTCAAGGACAGGTTATCCTAATCAAGCCATTCCGATTTTACCATCTTTCCTTATTGAATTCTAAGACCTAAACCGACATAAGAATCTCTATAAGGGCTAAGAAATCATGAAATTCGCGAGAAGAAATCTTGGAGGAGATTAGAGAAAAAAGGTGTAAACCTTTTGCACTTTATTTTCAAAGGAGGATTGACATGGAGCTTTGAGTTGAAGATCAATGGTGAATTCATAAAGCCTTTTTACTACTAAAAAGAGATTTCACATAGAGATTTTAAAGATGAATTGAAAAAAAAACAGATGGAATATGATAAAAAAACACAAACTAGTGTAGCTTTTGATTGGTTTTGCAATTAACTTTGTTTTTGTTTTTGATAAAGTTCAGCTCCTGAGACACACTGAGATTAATTTTCATTTTAGCTGAAAAGTAACATGATTAGTGGTCAAATATACTTGAACTAAGAGAAGGATACACCACAAGAGTGAAGATCAATTTGATTTTCTTTTTCTTGATGTTGCAATTCTCTAATTTTAAAACTTGCACACTGATAAGTGTAATTTGTACATTGCTTTACCCTTAACTATTCTTTTTTTTTAGTTGTATTTTAGAGTTAATCTATCTTAAATAATTAGGAATTAAGGTTAATTAGGTTAGGAAAAACTTGTATAATGTTTTCAAGTACTTTGGCTAACTTGTGTTATTTTCGTGCAGTTTCTTCATTGTTGTTTGAATGGGGTATAGAGGCATTCGAATGCCCACATGTGATTTCAAAAAAAAATAGAAACAGTTATAGCATTTGAATGGGTATTACGCCGTTCAAACGACACAATGCACATTTTCCTATTTTGAGCCGATTTTGAATTCTTTTCATATTAGGACTTCCTCCCACAATTCTTATGCCTTTATTAAGCTATATTTGGCTTTAAATTGATGAATTCTAGTAGATTTTCTAAAGAGAAAATAGGAGACGAAGATAGAGGAGCATTCAAAGTTTTTAATGAAGATTTCATAGCCTTCATCTACCATGCAAGGCTAAATTTTCTTTTACTTAGGAGTAGATGAAACTATAGATAAGTTCTAGTTTTTTTTTTCTTTTTAATTTTGATCTTAGTTGTGATTAATGACAATTGTATGACAAGGATTTCCTTTTTAATGGAAGAGTTTTTCATGTTTATTCAAATTTATGTTGATTTATTGTCTTCTAGATGATAGATTGATGTTGCTTTTATATTTACATTGATTCTAATTTCTGCGAACTAGATGAGATGGTCATACAATAGTTTTAAAGTTCATATGAATAATGAATTGGATGAGTTATACTGAGATTAGATGAGTCATTCCTATAGTTTAGTTTAGTGTAGATGATTCGTGGTATTGTCGAAGATAGGTCATCTCATAGAATTCATTAATGATTCTTTCTAAAGTAATTCTAGCTTGTAGCTGAAAATATTTGATCATATTAGCACAAGATTTAGATTTAAGGCTAAGAAATTAAGATGGTTCTATAGTCAATTCAATTTCCTAAGTAATTTTCATTATATTGATCGCTTCCTTTTAGTCTAGTTGCTTATTTTCTTTGTTAAATTTACACTTTTTATTTTAATTTTTAATTAACAAATTCTTCTCTTAGATTTAGTAAGTAATTTATCCGCCCCTGAGGTTCGACAACCCTTAAATACTTATCCTAGTACAATTACCTTGAACACTTACAAAGGGTTTAATTATAAGCGATCACACACATCATGTTGAGACTCAAGTCACTTTTATGTATAAATATGAAGAGAGAATTCTTAAACATAAGTTGACTCAGGCGTTTAGATTTTAATGGAGTCTAGGTGATCAACTTACATGATTTTGGCTATATTTCTATTTAAAATTCAAAGAAAAGAAATTTCCATATAATGTACTTTAATGCTTATGAATCTTATGTACTTTAATATCTTTTTAGATAATGGGATTGTTATCGTAAAGATTATGGGGAAGTTCTTCCTACATGGTCGATGTAGGCTAATGTGAAGCTTCTATCCAGTTGACATCAAGAAAAATGAATTTAAAGGAAAAAAAATTGAATGATGTAAGTAGAAAGGATTTAGAAAAAGAAAAGCCCTAAAAAATGAATTGAGGAAAAATATGATAATTCACAAAAATGAACCGGCATATTGTTTATGTGTTTTTTTTCTAATTTTTATCTTTTTAGGAAAATCATGTATATAAATTCTAACTAAAGAGAGTTGAAAAATGTGAACTTGGTCTTTACTAGGATTTGAAAAAAATTATCCTAGTTTGGTTAAGGATGATCTTGCAAGATTCAAAATTAAAAAAAAACATGAGTTGACTACATTGATAGCTTTTCTTCAATAATTAATAAAACAAGATTAATGAGTAGAAAATAAGAGAATAAAATTAACAATCACATACCAATGGGGTTAATTGATCTAAGGTAAGGTATTGATGAACATAATATGTAGATGCACTTACATTAAAAGAGAATTGATTACAAAATCATTAAAAAGAGCTCAACAATATGATTTTCATTGTTTTATTTTTATTTTTAGTTTTGAGTGTCAAGATTTTATATTGATGGGAAATGTCTTAGTATATTTTTAGGAATTTATTATATTTTTTTTCAGAATTTTGTGAATTTTTTATTTTTATTATTTTTTGAAAATAAAATTCGCATTCATTTAATGATTTATCGATTGATTGACCGTAGCGATCAATTACTGGTTGGGTTTTTCACATTCAAGCTTGGTTTTAAATTTGTTAATGCTTCATTTTTGCTCAGTTTCTCACCAAACATCTCCAAGGTATTCATGGGCGAGATTATAGGTGATTTGAGTGAATTTTGGGAAAGAAACTACAGAATTTCAACATCAAATCCAAGCTTTTCATTTCAGCCAAGGTGAGTTCCAAAATGAAAATTCTGTTTTTTAATTGTTTTTGAATAAATTTCCATAACATTTGAACATAGAGGATTGTTAGAAATAGGTAGATCTAGCGTTGTTTAACATTTTATGCAATTTGATATGTTAGAAGTTGAGAATTCACAAAAAAATCAATGGTTATTTCAAGTTTTTACACAAAATTGGGTGTTTTTGAACAAAATTGAAAGTTGCTACAATTAGAAAGTTTGATCTACTCACTGAGGTCTACCTTAGGTTCAAATTTTAAGTCAGTCTATCGCAAAAAAATAGGGCTTCTTTAAAAAAAATGTTGAATTTTTGGCATGCATTTCAAGGAGTTTTTGGAGTTCTCAGATGTTTATTATTGATATTTATTTATTTCTAGTTTATGTTTATCCCTAGGTTATTTTATTATCTTTCAATGTAGATGGGAAGAGCTAAGAAACAAAAGACCGTCAAGTCATGCTCAGGGGACCCAAGGGCATCCAACAATGGGTTAGATATGTTGAGTGTTGTTACGTCTGAACCAAGTCTATGAAGCAGTAAAATTTAGATTTTTTTTACTTATCAATTGTAGTAGACAAGGTCAATCCACAGGGAAAGCCTTGTACAACAAAGAGAATGATTAGAAAAATAATAGAGTTAAGAAAAAATTATTAGAGAAAGAGTAAACGAGTAATGAGGCAATAAAGAGTTAAGAAATTAATAAGAGAAAATACTAAGGAATTAAGGGTCGTTGTAATATCTAGTGATGTTCTTCATGTGTCATGTTATCTCAGTTAGAATTACATGAATATTCTATCTAACTGAAAGATATGAACATTAAAAGAAAAAATAAAAATAATAAATACTTTAGATAGATTAAGGATAAAAAGATTTGTTTTTTCAAGAGTTCTATGTATCAAAACCACAAAAAAACAAGAAGGAGAGCCTTCAACCATTTTATGTGTCAAAATAAAAAAGAAACAAGAAGATAAATAATATTAAATAAATATCACTTCTTATAACCAATACTTACTTGAAACCATTGATGAAACATAAATAGAACTCTATTAAATTGTTGCAAATCACCTTTAGCCTTAGCTAGAGAGCTTAAAATGTCATTACAATAAAAGTAAAAACAAAAGTGCAAACGAACAAAAGAAAAATAAGAGAAGAGAGCTCCAAAGAGGAGGGGAAGATGCCTCTACCACGTTCACCCATCTATTTATAAGAGTAAAAGGGGTTGCTTGATGCACTAAAATAATGTTCAATTAAATATTTCATATTTCGAATTGCAGTCCTATTTTGAGTTAATTCATTGTTTATTTGGGCTATTTATTTTTTGAATAGGTTAGTTGGACCTTAATTGAGTTTATATGTCTAAACAGGCTTCAATAGGATCCAACTGGAAAAGGAAGTGAAGCCCAATTGCCCAAAGTTATTTAAAAGTCAAGAATGGGCTCCTAATGGTCTAAATATGCATAGAATGGTCGAACACAACCTCGTAAACCCGTTGGATTTGAGATTTGCATCAAGAGAACTAAATTAAGAAGGAAGATGATTCGGACAGATTGACACAGACTTAGTATTTCGATCATATCTTTTTATGTATAATTCAAATTGATACGATTCTAGTGGTATTAGAAAGAAGATGTCCGTCACTATAATTGTTATTTCAGGAAGAAATTCTAAATTCCAACTATTTATAGGTCTAATCTAGCATGTAAAGGGACAACTAGTAAACTAACCCGAGGCCAACACATGAAGAATATTTTCATTGATTGTGATTGATACACATAAGGAAAGACAAGGAGGATGATTAGTTAACTAAAGGAAGATTCAAAGATAATTATTTGCTAAATAAATCATTGATTTATTTGGTATCTAATCATTGCCAAATAAGCAACCAATCAGGCAATCAATCAGGATACAATCCAGAGATATGATTTGACTTTCATATTTGAAACAACCCCTTCTACTCTTATAAATAGAGAGGTGGATGTGATAGTAACATCATTCTCTCCTCTTTGAAGCTCTCTTCCCCTATTTTCTTCTCTCATTTTGTAATTTCGTTTTTAGTTTTATTGTAATGGCTTTCTAAAGCTCTCAAGCTAAGGCTAGGAATGAAGTTTGTACTTGATGTTTAATTGATACTTTGATTCAAGTAAGTTCTTTATCATTTTAAATTGATGTTTCATATTTAAGGAATTTATAATCTATATAATTATTTGATTCAGCGTTGGCGAAAGGCATGCCAAATGCTTATAATTCCCTTTGATTATATACTTAATGCTTTCACGTAGTAAACAATCAATTACTATTGTTCTATTTAAAAGTTCTTTAAAAGATAAATTTTCCGATTGAGACAAATTTTCATTTGATCTTAATTGAGTTATCATTTGAATGAAGTATACATTAGAGATTAATTGCAAGTGGATTTTCGATGCCTTATCACTTTCTCTTTGATTATCTCTTATTATCTATTTCACTTTCCTTCTCTAATCTATTCTCTTCTTAATAGTTTTCTGTGTCACACAAGGTTTTTCCTGTGGATCGACCTTGTTTACTATAGTTGACAAGTAAAAAAAAGAAATCTGAACTAGACTCCTTCATAGTCTAGTTTGGACGTAACAACAAATTGGCGTCGTTGTCGGGGATTGCAATGTGTGACAAGAATCCGTTACGAAAAAAAACTCACTCTAACTTTACTACTTCTCTAACTTTTATTTTTGTACACTAACTCTTTAAATTTAGTCATTACTTTATGTCATTTACTTTTAGTACTTAAATTCTGTAATTTTTTTTTTGAGACCGGAGGCTCTACCCTCGTTACTACCGAAAATTTTTTGGGATCAAACGTGTGCCTTATGTCCATTAACTTCTAACTCTCTAACTTTTTATATTTTGTCATTTAATTTTTGCACTTTTACTTTCGTTTGTTACTAAAAAACAAAAAATTGTTGTTGCATGTTCACATGGGTGCGTGATAATTCTGGACGATTGAAAAGAGTGAACAAATCTTTTAAAAATTATCTTTATTTTGATATAATGGAGGATCTAAGAACTAATGAGGAACTAAGAAGTGATAATGGGGATAATAATGCACAAAATGTTCAAGTTAAAACCTTGCATGATTATTTACAACCAACTAGATCAAGTTCTCCTTCTTGCATCATTTTTCCAACTAATATGGGTGGTTTTGAACTCAAGCCGGGTGTAATTCAATTACTACCCAAATTTCATGGCTTAGATTCGGAAAGCCCATATTTGCATTTAAAAGAGTTTGAAGAGGTTTGTGCAACTTTGCCAAACCAAAATGTTTCAAATGATGTTATTCGATTAAAACTCTTTCCATTTTCTTTAGAGGAAAAAGTAAAAAATTAGTTGAATTCTTTGAAGCCAAGATCCATTGGAATATGGCAAGAAATGAAAAGAGAATTTTTGAAAAAGTATTTCCCCACCCATAGAACTAATACACTTAGAAAGAACATTATGAATTTTTCACAAAAAGAAAATGAGACTTTCTTTCAATGTTGGGAATGATTTAAAGAACTTTTATTATTGTGCCCACATCATGGATATGAAACATGGCGTACAATTAGTTTCTTTTATAATGGCTTGACTTCTCAAATGAGGCAATTTGTTGAAATGATGTGTAATGGAGAATTTTTAAGTAAAGAACCTGAGGAAGCATGAGACTATTTTGATGTGTTAGCTTAAAATGCTCAATCATGGGAAGATTCTAATGGGACAACTAAGGGGGGCATGTACCTTCTTAAAGAAGAGGATGATGTAAAAGCAAAAATTACAAGTTTAACTAGAAAAGTTCAGGCTATGGAAATTAATTAGGAAAACATGTCTAAAGCTTCTCATAAAGCACAAGATATTTGTAGTATATGTGAGAGTGATGGACACCAAACACAGGATTGTCCAACAATCCCTACTTTTCAAGAAGTATTACATACTCAAACAAGTACTATGAATACCTACAAAAGGCTTTTTTCTTCTCCTTATTCTTAAACTTATACTCCTAATTGGAGAAATCATCCTAACTTTAGTTAGAGAAATGAGTCTAATGTTCAGGTACCCCCTTCTTCCTCAAATTATGTTCCACCACATAAGAAGACTCTTGAAGACACATTGCAAACATTCATGCAAAGTCAAGCAACAATCAACAACCAAACAATGCAAGCCATCAATGACTTGAAGACTTCTATCACTCAATTGACCACAACTTTGAGCACTCAATAAAAAGGGAAGTTTCCTTCTCAACCTCAACCAAATTATTGTTACGTCTGAAACAAGACTATGAAGAAGTCAAATTCAGATTTGTTTTACTTGCTAGATGTAGTAGACAAGGTCGATCCACAGGGAAAGCCTTTTGCAACAAAGAAAATAGTTACGAAGAAATAGAAGAAAGAAAGAGTAGAAGAGTATTGAGGCAATAAAAAGTCAAGAAATCAAGATGAGAAAATACTAAGGCATTAAGGATCATTGTAACATCTAATGATGTTCTTCATGTATCATGCTATCTCAATTAGAATCGAATGAAAATTCTATCTAACCGGAAGATATGAACATTAAAATTGAAAATAAAAATAGAAATGCTTTGGATAGATGAAGGATAAAAATAATTGTCTCTTAAAGATTTCTATGTATCCAAATCACAAAAGATCAAAAAGGAGAGCCTTTAAGCATCTTATGTATCAAAATTACAAAGAAACAAGAAGAAGAACAATATTAAATAAACATCACTTCAAATAAACAAGACTTACTTGAAACCATTGATGAAACATTAATTGAACTCCATTAGATTGTTACAAATCACCTCTAGCCTTAGCTTGAGAGCTTAGAAAGCCATTACAATAAAACTAAAAACAAAATTACAAAATGAGAGAAGAAAATAGGAGAAGAGAGCTCCAAAGAGGAGAGAGTAAGTCATCTATCACGTCCACCCCTCTATTTATAGGAATAAAAGGGGTTGCTTCAAAGAGGAAAGTGAAATCATATCTCTAGATTACATCCTGATTGATTGCCTGATTGGTTGCTTCTTTGGCAATGATTAGATACTAAATAAATCAATGATTTATTTAGCAAATAAGTATCTTTGAATCTTCCTTTAGTTAACCAATCAGCCTCCTTGTCTTTCCTTATGTGTATCAATCATAATCAATAAAAATATTCTTCATGTGTTGGCCTCGGGTTAGTTTACTAGCTGTCTGATTGCATGCCAGATTCGACCCATATATCTTCAGAATTTAGAATTTCTTCCTGAAATAACACTTGTAGCTATGGAAGTCTTCTTTCCAATGCCAGCAGAATCGTATCCATCCGAATTATACACAAAAAGATATGATTGAAATACTAAGCCTCTGTCAATCTGTCCGAATCAGCTTCTTTCCTAATTTAGTCCTCTTCATACAAATCTCAAATCAAACGGGTCCACAAGGTTGTGTTCGACCATTCCATGCATGTTTAGACCATTAGGGACGCATTCTTAACTTTCAAATAGCTTTGGGTAGATGGGCTTTACTTCCTCTTCTACTTAGATCCTGTTAAAGCCTGTTTAGACATGTAAACTCAATTAAGGTCCAACTAACTTATTCAAAACATAAAAAGCCCAAATCAGCAATGAATTAACACAAAATAGGATTGCAATTCAAAATATGAGAACATTTAATTAAACATTATTTCAGTGCATCGCAAATCCTAATGGTCAATTTGTAATTGAAAATTTAAATTCTTCAAGTTCACAAGAAGAGCATGCTAAGTCCATCACAACTTTAAGAAGTGGAAAAGTCATTAACAAAGACATTCCAATGAAGGTTGTTGAACCTAAGGAGTCTTTGAATTCTAAACATGGTGATGAACTTAACAACTTTGATTGTGTTGCTCCAATTCCTCCTCATTTTCCTCAAAGATTACAATCTTCCTGTAAATTGGTGCCAAATGGTGACATTCTTGAAATTTTCAAACAAGTTAAGATTAACATTCCTCTCTTAGATGCCATTAAACAAATCCCATCTTATGCTAAATTTTTGAAAGACCTTTGTACAATTAAGCGTAAGCTACATGTACAAAAGAAGACATTTTTGACAGAACAAGTAAGTGCAATTTTACAACAAAACACCCCACTTAAATTTAAAGATCCCGGTTGTCCAACCATATCTTGTATAATTGGGAATTATAGAATTGAAAAAGCTTTGCTTGATCTTGGGCCAAGTGTTAATCTCTTACCTTATTCTGTTTATGAACAATTGGGACTTGGTGAATTGAATCCCACAAGCATTACACTTCAACTTGCAGATCGCTTAGTTAAAACACCAAGAGGAATTGTTGAGGATGTGATAGTACAAGTAGAAAAGTTTAACTTTCCTGTTGATTTTATTGTTTTGGACACAACCAGTTTTGAATGCTTGTACTCAAATTCCTATCATATTAGGCCGCCCATTTCTTTCTACTTTTAATGATCTAATTAATTGTAGAAATGGTGTTATGAAGCTTTCTTTTGGAAATATGAGTTTGGAACTGAACATTTTTAATATTTGCAGACAACCAGGAGATGATGATGAGGATGTGCATGAAGTGAATCTTTTAGAAAGTTTTGTTGATGACATGGCTACTATTTCTTCATATTCTAACCCTCTTGAAGCCTGTCTTTCTTATTTTAACTTTGATGATGTTGCTATGATTAATGATGTAAATTCTTTGTTGGAGTCTACTCCATTATTGGATAGCGCTAAGTGGAAGGCCCACTTTGAGGAGTTACCTCCTTCTAATAGCGCTCCACTTCCCTTAAGTGTCCAACCACCCAAGTTAGACTTGAAACCCCTCCCTACTACACTAAAATATGCTTATCTTAGTGACGGAGAGACATTTCTTGTGGTTGTCTCTTCAATGTTGGATAGGGAGCAAGAGCACAGGTTGCTCAAAGTCCTTAGAAATCACAAGAATGCCATTGGGTGGACCATTGCTGATATCAAGGGGATTAGTCCCCTGATTTGTATACATAGGATCTTCATGGAAGAAAATGCAAAACCTGTGAGACAAATGCAAAGGAGGTTAAACTATGAAAGAGGTAGTGAGAGCAGAGGTCCTAAAATTATTGGATGTAGGTATCATTTACCCCATTTTCTAATAGTCCATTGGTGAGTCCCACCGAGGTTGTCCCCAAAAAGTCTGGAGTGACAGTGGTAAAGAATGCTAATGATGAGTTAATTCCCACTAGAGTCACCACCGGTTGGCGGATGTGCAAAGATTATAGGAAATTGAATTCCGTCACTACGAAAGACCACTTCCCCTTACCATTCATGGACCAAATCTTAGAGAGGGTGGCCAATCGTCAATTTTATTATTTTCTAGATGGTTATTTAGGATACAACCAAATTGAGATTGCACTTAAAGATCAAGAAAAAACAACCTTTACATGTCCATTTGGTACCTTTGCATATCGAAGGATGACGTTTGGATTATGTAATGCTCTTGACACATTCCAAAGGTGCATGATGAGCATCTTTAGTGACATGGTGGAGTGGTTTTTGGAAGTTTTTATGGATGACTTTTCTATTTTTGGTGATTCTTTTGATGATTGTCTTGATAACTTAGAAAAAGTTTTGGTGAGATGTGAAGAGAAAATTTTAGTTTTAAATTGGGAAAGTGTCATTTTATGGTTATTACTGGAATAGTACTTGGTCACATTGTTTCTGTGCAAGGAATTCAAGTGGACAAGGCCCAAATTGAATTGATTGCTAATTTGCTTTGTCCAAAGTCCATAAAAGATGTTAGATCCTTTCTAGGGCATGCCGGTTTTTATAGAAGATTTATCAAGAATTTTAGTGTAATATCTAGACCATTGTGTAATCTTCTATCTAAAAGAGTATTCTTTTCAGTGGTCGGATGCATGTGAAGAAGCTTTCACAAAGCTTAAGAATATGTTAGTGTCTGCACCCATCATGCAGCCCCCGGATTGGACCCTTCCTTTTGAAATTATGTGTAATGTAAGTGATTATGCGGTTGGGGCTGTTTTAGGGCAAATGAAAGATAAGAAACCTTGCATAATTCATTATGCAAGTAGAACTTTAAATAGAGCCCAAATGAACTACTCCACCACTGAAAAAGAACTTCTTGTTGTAGTATTTGCACTTGACAAATTTAGATCCTACTTGATTAGCTCTCAAATTATCATTTTTACTGTCCATGCAGCTTTGAAGTACCTTTTGAGCAAACAAGATACAAAACCCATATTACTCTGATGGATACTCATACTCTAAGAGTTTGATCTCACACTCAAAGACAAGAAGGGAGTAGAGAATTTTCTGATTCTTCAGACAACATTCCAATCCAAGACACATTCCCCGGTGAACAACTTTTTGCCATCTCGCATCCTCCATGGTATGCCGACATTGCCAACTACTTGGTGATAGGTAAAGTTCCCCACCATTGGTCTCCTCAAGATAAAAAGAGATTCTTCACTGAGGTAAAGCATTTCATTTGGAACAACCCTTATCTCTTTAAGTACTGTCCGGATCAAATAATAAGGAGATGTGTGCCTGATTCTGAACAAGTAAGTATCATCTCTTTTTGTCATTCTGAAGCATGCGGTGTTCACTTCTCCTCTAAAAAGACCACCGCTAAAATTTTGCAATGTGGTTTTTACTGGCCAATGCTTTTCAATGATGTTCATTAATTTTGCAAAACTTGTGAAAGGTGTAAAAAGTTAGGAGTCATTTCTCGTCTAAATATGATGCCCCTTAACCCCATATTGGTTATTGAGATTTTTGATTGTTGGGGCATTGATTTCATGGGACCTTTTCCTCCTTCTTTTGGCTATGTTTACATTTTAGTTGCCTTCGATTATGTTTCTAAGTGGATTGAGGCTATTCCAAGCAAAACCAATGACCACAAAGTCATTGTGCGTTTTTTAAAAGAAAATATATTTTCAAGGTTTGGAACACCTCGAGCCATTATAAGTGACGGGGGGTCACATTTTTGAAAGAAGCCTTTTGAGGCTTTGATGAGGAAGTATGGGATTACCCATAAAATAGCTACCCCCTATCACCCACAAACAAGTAGACAAGTTGAGATTTCTAATAGGGAAATTAAATATATTTTGTAAAAAATGGTAAATACAAATGGTAAAGATTGGTGTTTACAGCTAACCGATGCTCTTTGGGCTTACCGTACCGCTTTTAAGACCCCAATTAGAATGTCTCCCTACCGTTTGATTTTTGGAAAAGCTCGTCCCTTGCTGTGGAGTTGGAACATAGGGCATATTGGGCAATCAAAGTTTTGAATTTTAACTTTGACAAGGCTGGCTTAAATAGAAAATTGCAAATCAATGAGTTAGAGGAAATTCGACATGATGCTTATGAGAGTTCAAAACTTTACAAAGAGAGAATGAAGGCTTTTCATGATAAAAACATTTTACAAAAAACTTTTGAGCTCTTTCAAACAATTTTATTGTACAATTCTCGACTTCATCTCTTTCTAGGAAAATTAAGATCACGTTGGACAGGTCCTTTCATTGTCAAAACTAATTTTCCTTATGGAACTGTTGAAATTGAAAACTCAAAAAATGGCGATGTTTTCAAAGTTAATGGCCAATGTTTGAAACCATTTTTAGACCATTTTGTCCCTGAAGTGGAGTCTACCTCTCTTGAAAATCCAAATTATGAGGGTTGATTTTCTTTTCATGATTTTTTTTCCAAAACAAAAAATTTTACATTGAGGACCATGTTTAGTTTAGGTTTGGGGGGGGGTAGAAAGTTATTTTTTTTATTTTTTTTAGTTTACTTAAAAAATGAAAAACAGAAAAAATTAATTAGATTTATTTTATTTTATGTTTTTGCTTATTTACATTGATTCTTAATCTAGACATATGACTTTATTTAATGACATCAGACTACTTAGAATATGACTTGATAGATTTAATGATTTTGAGTTCTGATTACTTCATATTGGTTTCTTGTGCTCCTATTTTGAAAAAAACTAAGAAAGACATTTGCTTAAGTGAGAATTCAAGCCTTTGATTATGGTTTTACATCTTGGTGGATATCATTGAATCTAAGTAATTATTTTCTTATTAGAGTAAAACTTTGGCATGATCTAGTAGTATTCATGTTATCATGATAGAGTTTTAAGCTTCACTATTCTTGGTTTGTAGAACAGTCGAGGACTTTTTTCCAACACAATTCAAGTTGATTGTATAATGTGCTCAAGAAAAAAAAGGAGAAAAAAAATGTGAAAAAAAATATGAAAAATTGTAAAGAATTAAAGTCACTCTATTGAGTAGACCGGGACTCGGCGTGCCTCACTAAGCAAAGAGTGTTCGAGTCAAAAGGTAGAGTTGACTAATTTATGACATGCATAGCCTTGAAGCCTATTTGGTTCAAGTTATTAAGCCTGAGGGGTGCTTTAACACCTAGTTCCCTGAGCCAATTGCATTGGGAATCACTGGCCTAACACTTGTTACATGGATCTTATGGAAAGCTTAAAAGGCTAAGCCTTACACATGTCTTGTTAGTTTTGTTTTCTATTATTTTATTTTTTGTTTTACTCGAGGACTAGCAAAAAGTAGGTTTGGGGGTATTTAATGCACTAAAATAATGTTCAATAAAATATTTTTAAATTTCGAATTGCAATCTTATTTTGTGTTAATTCATTGTTGATTTGGGCTATTTATGTTTTAAATAGGTTAGTTGGACTTTAATTGAGTTTATATGTCTAAATAGGCTTCAACAGGATCCAACTGGAAAAGGAAGTAAAGCCCAACTACCCAAAGTTATTTAAAAGTCAAGAATAGGCTCCTAATGGTCTAAACATGCATAGAATGGTCGAACATAACCTTGTGGACCTGTTGGATTTGAGATTTGCATCAAGAGAACTAAATTAGGAAAGAAGCTAATTCGGACAGATTGACACAGACTTAGTATTTCGATCATATCTTTTTCTGGTGGCATTAGAAAGAATACTTCCATGGCTACAATTGTTATTTCAGGAAGCAATTCTAAATTCCAAATATTTATAGGTCTAATCTGGCATGTAAAGGGACAGCTAGTAAACTAACCCGAGGCCAACACATGAAGAATATTTTTATTGATTGTGATTGATACACATAAGGAAAGACAAGGAGGATGATTGGTTAACTAAAGTAAGATTCAAAGAAAATTATTTGCTAAATAAATCATTAATTTATTTGATTTATTTAGTATCTTATCATTGCCAAAGAAGCAACCAATTAGGCAATCAATCAGGATGCAATCTAGAGATATGATTTGACTTTCATATTTGAAGCAACCCCTTCTACTCCTATAAATAGAGGGGTGGACGTAATAGAAGCATCATTCTCTTCTCTTTGGAGCTCTCTTTTACTATTTTCTTCTCTCATTTTTGTAATTTTGTGTTTAGTTTTATTGTAATGGCTTTCTAAAGCTCTCAGGCTAAGGCTAGGAATGAAGCTTGTACTTGATGTTTAATGGATACTTTGATTTAAGTAAATTCTTTATCATTTTAAATTGATGTTTCATATTTAAGGAGTTTATAATCTATATAATTATTTGATTCAGCGTTGATGAAAGGCATGACGAATGCTTTTAATTCCCTGCGATTATATACTTAATACTTTCACATAGTAAACAATCAATTACTACTGCTCTATTTCAAAGTTCTTTAAAAGATAAATTTCCCGATTGAGAAAAATTTTCATTTGATCTTAATTAAGTTATCATTTAAATGAAGTATACATTAGAGATTAATTGCAAGTGGATTTTCGATGCCTTGTCACTTTCTCTTTGATTATCTATTATATCTATTTCGCTTTCCTTCTCTATTCTATTCTCTTCGTAATAGTTTTCTGTATCACACAAGGCTTTTCCTATGGATCAACCTTATTTACTATAGTTGACAAGTAAGAAAAAGAAATTTGAACTAAACTCCTTCATAGTCTTAGTTTAGACATAACAACATTGCTTAATTGGTTGCTTCTTTAGCAATAATTAGATTTTAAATTAATAAAATAAATCAATAATTTATTTAGAAATTAAGTAACTTTTAGTCTTCCTTTAGTTATCTAACTAGCCTCATTGTCTTTACTTATGTGTATCAATCACAACCAATGAAAAGATGCTCCATGTGTTGGCCTTGGGTTAATTAACTAGATGTCACTTTGCATGTCAGATTTGACCCTTATATCTTCAGGATTATGAATTTCTTCCTGAAATAGGGATTGTAGCCACGGAAGTTTTGTTTCTAATTCCATAAGAATCATATCAAACCAAATTATATATAGAAAGATATGATTGAAATACTCAGGATATGTCAATCTGTCCAAATCAACTTCTTCCTGAATTTGGTTCTCTTGATGCAAATATGAAATCTAATGGGTCTACAAGGTTGTGTTCGACCATTCCATGCATGTTTAGACCATTAGGAGCTCATTCTTAACTTTTAAATAGCTTTAGGTAGTCGGGCTTCACTTCCTCTTCCACTTGGATCCTATCGAAGCCCATTTTGACATGTAAACACAACGAAGCCCCAACTCACCTATTCAAGATATAAATAGCACATATAAACAATGAATTAACACAAAATAAAATTGCAATTCATGATTTAAAAACATTTAAGTGAACATTATGTGAGTGCATCATTGAGACCAATTAGAAGAGAGTGGAGTTTAGTTCATATACCCCAAGAGATAACTATAGGGTGGATTGAGGCTCAACCATATTGGATGGAGTACTTTTGTACTAAATCTACATTGTATCAGAGCGTGTACCCTAGGTTGGCCCTGCAGTGGTACGCATCATTCTGTTTGAAGAAACATGATGCACTTGTTAAAGTTAGAGGTAGAGTTTAGGTGAGTGACACTTGACATCATTGCTTATGTGATTGGTTGTGAGAGGAGACAACTTACATTTTCATAGTTTGTTGGATACATCTTTCCATCTGATAGTGAGTTGTCTAGTACTTTACTTGGTTTGCCTAGAGAACCAGCACTAAAGATTTCATTACTTGCACATTCTATGACATGGAATTCCATGCTACAACATGTCATTGCCCAGGATAATATTTGGAGTGCTAGGAGGGCGAGAGTAGATAGGATGATGACATGACTACTACACCTTTTGGCATAGCCATAGCAAGAGTTGGATCTGCCCTCTATTATTTTTGGTAGGATTATGACATTCTTGCATGGCCACACATATGAGATGTTGCTTTATCCATAAATCTTGTGATGGATTTTCACTATGGTACATGTTAGAGTACCTATAGCAGTGGTCGGCATGAGACCGATTGACCTTGCAGTGGTTCAGAGGTTGTTATCTCATCAGTAGGGTGATGATCATTAGCTAGAGAAAGCCGCAGATGTAGCAATAGAGGCACCAACACCAATGGGTGATTCATATCAACTAGTATTTATTGCTGAGTTTAGATTATTTCAGGATGCAGTATTTTGGAGGCTTACAGACATGGATCGCTTGCTCAGAGCATGACTTCCACCAGCAGACAGTGAGGGGGAAGAGAGTGATGATGACGATGAGGCTGTTGACTGATTTTTTCATATATTTTGATTCATGTTTCTTGTGTTCCTTTTTTTTAAAACTTCTTTAGTTCATTTATTTTTCATTTTGACGATGAGATGTACCTTGAAACTGATTTTAAGTTGGGATATGTGATGGTTTGATTTTTTTTTTATATTTTCATGTCTTTTAGTGATTGTTATAACTTGATTGTGATTTAATGGGCATTTTTATTAATTATAACTATTTTTTTTATTTATGTCAACAAGGGGGAGAAGTGATTAATAAAAATCAAAGTGCTTATCTTTATAATTAATTGAATAGTACTATGCAAATCTATTTGATTTTATGTATGCAGGATAAGTACATAGTTATACTAGGCTTTTCAAGCTCAATTCCAAAAGAGTTTACCTTAAATTAGTCTATGTTAAGTCTTTGTAGTGTCAAGTTATGTATTGTACAATTTAAAAGTTAATTCACCATGTCAAGAGTTCTAATTTTATTTTGATTTTCAAATATGTAGTGTTTTGACAAGAAATAGCCAAATGAGGAGATGGTAAGAACATATGATCATCTGTCAAGGTTATTGGTTAATTTCTTTGTTGAAATTATGTCTAAAAATGTTGTGTATGTATTGAGTTTTCAAATTTGATTTGAAGTTGTTTTGGTCGAGTTAGATTTGGAGTTGACATACTTGAAAAATATGAGCAAAAGTGTTCTTATGGATCAAGAAAGAAGACTGAAGAATGTTGAAGGTTTTTGAAGCTTATTCAGATTACATTAGCATACCAAAATCACTTAGACAAGTTTCTGATGTGATTACAGAGGTTTTAGAAGGTCTTAGGGTAAAAAGGGTAAACTAGTAAAATTATAGGATGAACAATCTATCGATCAGGCACTTGATTTCGCCCTGTGTAAAATAAAGCCAAGAGTTATTGATCGATCATGCTCATGAATTGATCGATCGCTTAAAGTATCATACACAAAACAAACAGTGAATGATCGATCGCTTTAGGGACAAGATACCGTAATCAAGCCATTCCGATTTCAATTTCTTTCTACAAGTCTAAGGCCTAAACCAACTTAAAAAGCTATATAAGGGTTAAGAAATTATGAAATTTGAGAGAAGAAAACCTAGAAGAGATTAGTGAAAAAGGCTTTTCACCTTTTGCACATTGTTGATGTGCCCGAAGTAGGCACGATTGGTACCATAGAGATCTACATAGGTAAGGGAGAGGAAGAAGAAGGCAGAAAGAAGAAGAGTAACTGAATAATACTTGCATAAGTCGAACCAAGGGAAGGGACGACCCTCTTATGGGGAGCCATGCCTTCCTGCATTGGGAAATGTGCTACCTAGTGGGCCCAGTTACCCCGTGGCTCACTAATACTCCTAATACAATCCAATAAGCAAATACATGTGCAATTATAAGGGAAACTAGCCTAATATACTGAAATAGCCCAATGTACTGAAATAAAGGGAGAGTTCGATGAACGTCCACAACACTCCACCATGCTTCCGCTAGTCGCCTTGTCCTCAAGGCGACAAAGATGGGTAGTGAGACATAAAGTCATTCTCGGACAACCATGTGGAATCCTTAGGTGGCTGACCTTGCCAAGCAATCAGAACCTCTATGATGATATGACCGGAACAACAGAGACGACGCTTATCCAGCATCAATGCGGGAATAGGGTCGGAAGGCAGTTTCGGGCCCATCAAGGGGGCGGTGGAGCAGCAGTGGCCAAAGTCTTATCACCCACATAGCAGCGCAGCCTAGAAACATGAAAGACATGGTGGACTAAGGAAGTAGGCGGTAGAGCAAGGCGGTAAGCCACCGGACCAATACGCGCCTCCACTGCATAGGGACCATGGAAACGGGGGGCGACCTTGGAGTTCTTGGGCTGAAACAAAGAGGTATGGCTCTAAGGAAGAATGGAGACATATACTAAGTCACCCACCATAAACTCCCTGTCGGTGTGCCTACCATCATAGAGCTGCTTCATCCGGTTTTAAGCTGAGGAAAAGTTCTCCTTGAGTTGGCGAAGAACTTCGTCTCATGTCTGGAGCATATAATCCACTTCGGCCACAGAGGAGTGATGAGGGACATATGATAACACTGTCGGGGCAGGACAGTCATAGAGCACCTCAAAGGGAGTGAAACCGGCACGAGTGTGATAGGTGGTGTTTTACGACAACTCTGCCCAGGGAAGTAGCTGAAGCCACTGACGAGATTGAGACATAGTGAAAAATCGAAGGTACTGCTCCAAGCAGCGATTGACAACCTCTTTCTGCCCATCCATCTGAGGGTGATAAGCGGTGCTCATGTGAAGAGAAGTACCCTGTAAAGCGAAGAACTCCTGCCCAAACTGAGATATGAAAACCCGGTTGCGATCAGAGACAATGGTACGAGGCATGTCGTGGAGTTTGGCCACCTCCCGAACATAGAGTTCCACCATTGAGTTGGCGGTGAATGGATGTCCCAGAGCACAAAATCATTCAAATCATGGATTCAAGTTAAGAAATATAACATGTTTAACTAACATCATGTAATTCCGCATAACACCTAATTATTCCTCATACATTCCAATATCACTAGCATTTCCCTTCCAGTAGCTTATTCTAACTCAAATCAACCCCCATGAACATGAGAAATAATATTTGGGAGTAGAAAGATCAAAATAGACAAAGGAATTAAAATGACCAAAATTTGTTGTACTGCCGATCGATCAGCCTCCAAGACCGTTCGATCGGCCTGCAATCCCGATCGATCGCCGTTACGGCATATCTGGTTCATCTTCTCCATTTTGAAAACTAAATCGAGACTCCATCAATCAAACTTAAAACCTCTAATCAAAGCTCTAAACTTCATGAAAATCTAATTAAAGCTTCTAGAATACTAAATGTACTCATTTTCAATCAAAGCCCTAAGAAATTAATACAAAAGATTAGGTTTTTACTAATCTACCATTAGAGCACTAAACATGGAATACATTGAAGAAAACATATCAAAACAAAGATTTGGAAACATAGCAAGATTGAGGCTTAAACCCATTACCTTTCACCACTCTTTGGGTCAGAATAGCTCCTTAATCTTCTCGAAAACCTACCCAAAAACGTGATTCTCATTAATACCTACCTAAATCCAATGTAGAACATGAAAATCACTTGAAAACCCTTAGATCTAGGGCTTTACAAACTAAAACACGAAATTAGGAAGACTAGGGTTTGAAGTAATTATAACATCCCCGATTTTATTGTAATTTTTCTACATTTTTCTACCATTTTCTGCAGTTTTATGCTCGTATTTTTGGTGAAGAAATTTGATGCTTCATCGTATCTGATTTGTAATAATTATGACCGTAATCACGGTGCCGCCTCCAGCTTCTCATGTATGGGCCTCGGCGAATCCCAAAAAATTTTTGGTGTGGAAATCGGACGAGACGTGGGAGAACAAAAATAGAAAGAAAGAAAGAGAATTGAAAAAAAATAAAAAAAATGACGCTAGAGGCATCACCGCTGTCGGCCGTCAACACCCTCACTGTCGGCCTGGCGACGCCACAGCTGTCACACGGGCCTAGCCCATCCGGCCACCGCTGTTACGTCTAAACTAAGACTATGAAGTAGTCTAGTTCAGATTTCTTTTTTTACTTGTCAACTATAGTAAACAAGGTTAATCCACAGGGAAAGCCTTGTGTGACACATAAAACTATTACGAAGAGAATATAATAGAGAAGGAAAGTGAAATAGATAATAAGAGACAATCAAAGAGAAAGTGCTAAGGCATCGAAAATCCACTTGCAATAAATCTCTAATGTATACTTCATTCAAATGATAACTCAATTAAGATCAAATGAAAATTTGTCTCAATCAGAAAATTTATCTTTTAAAGAACTTTTAAATAGAACAATAGTAATTGATTGTTTACTACGTGAAAGCATTAAGTATATAATCAAAGGGAATTATAAGCATTTGGCATGCCTTTCGTCAACGCTGAATTAAATAATTATATAGATTATAAATTCCTTAAATATGAAACATCAATTTAAAATGATAAAGAACTTACTTGAATCAAAGTATCCATTAAACATCAAGTACAAGCTTCATTCCTAGCCTTAGCTTGAGAGCTTAGAAAGCCATTACAATAAAAATAAAAACAAAATTATAAAATGAGAGAAGGAAATAGGGGAGGAGAGCTCCAAAGAGGAGGGAAGAGGTTGCTTCAAATAGGAAAGTCAAATCGTATCTCTGGATTGCAGCCTGATTGATTGCCTGATTAGTTTCTTCTTTGGCAATGATTAGATACTAAATCAATCAAATAAATCAATGATTTATTTAGCAAATAAGTATCTTTGAATCTTCCTTTAGTTAACCAATCATCCTCCTTGTCTTTCCTTATGTGTATCAATCACAATCAATGAAAATATTCTTTATGTGCTGGCCTAGAATTAGTTTACTAGTTGTCCCTTTTCATGCCAGATTAGACCTATAATTCTTTGGAATTTGGAATTTTGTCCGGAAATAACAATTGTAGCTACGGAAGTCTTCTTTCCAATGCCACCAGAATAGTATGAATCCAAATTATATATAAAACGATATGATTAAAATATGAAGGTTGTGTCAATCTATCCGGATCAGCTTTTTTTCATAATTTAGCTCTCTTGATGCAAATCTAAAATCCAACAGGTCCAAAAGGATGTGTTCGACCATTCTATCCATGTTTAGACCATTAGGAGCCATTCTTGACTTTTAAATAGCTTTGGGTAGTTGGGTTTCACTTCCTCTTCTAGTTGGATACTGTTGAAGCCTGTTTAGACATGTAAACTAAATTAAGGTCCAACTAACCTATTCAAAACATAAATAGCCCAAATCAGCAATTAAATAACACAAAATAGGATTACAATTCAAAATTTGAAAACATTTTATTGAACATTATTTTAGGGCATCAAATACCCCCAAACCTACTTTTTGCTAGTCCTCGAGTAAAACAAAAATTAAAACAATAGAAAACAAAACTATCTACTCCACTTCCGCAAGAAATCTCGATTGCATTTAGCATATGCAACAAGCCTTTAAACCCCTAGCATACACTAGTGGACGAGTTGTGTCTCGTGAAGGTTTGTAGTGAATCTACCCACAAAATCCAAAACTAGAATGATAAAAAAAAATTAAAATTAAAAGCACGTCAAATTTACAAATCAACTCCTCCTAAACATTTGACTTCATTTAGTAAAATCAATCATGCATAATACAACTTGTCATCTGAAATAATAATTTATTCTAACAACTTCATATTGGTGGCAAGTACTCATACATACATAATAGTTTTAGAAAAATAGACATTGCCAAGTAATTTATACATCCCAATCTCATGAATCGAACAACTCAATGTGTCTCATGTCTACTCAACAATTTCAATCTCAACACTCAAAAATAGACATTGGCAACCATTCATCTTCAAGGGATCATAATAGAGAATCATGCAAAACCTTCCTTGAAAAGTAAAACACCCTAGATCACCTGACAACTCATTTAAGATATAATTGCATAATGTTCTACTAGAATTTCATGCTCATCTCACATGACATGTGTAAGGCTTAGCCTTTTAAGCTTTCTATAAGATCCATGTAACAAGTGTTAAGCTAGTGACTCCAAATCCAGTTAGCTCAGGACACTAAGTGTTAAAACACCCCTCAGGCTTAATAACTTGAACCAAATAGGCTTCAAGGCTATGCATATCATAAATTAGTCAACTTTACCTTTTGACTCGAACATCCTGTGCTTAGTGAGGCACGCCGAGTCCCGTACTAAATAGAGTGACTTCATTACAATTTTTCATTCTTTTTTTTCACATTTTTTTTCCTTTTCTTTCTTGAGCACATTATACAATCAACTTGAATTGTGTTAATAGAAAGTCCTCAACTGTTCTACAAACCAAGAATAGTGAAGCTCAAAACTCTATTATAATAACATGAATACTACTAGATCATGCCAAAGTTTTACTCTCATAAGAAAATAATTACTTAGATTCAAAGATATCCACCAAAATGTAAGACTATCATTAAGGGCTCGAATTCTCACTTAGGCAAATGCATTTCTATGTTTTTTCAAAATAGGAGCACAAGAAACCAATATGAAGTAATCAGAACTCAAAATCATTAAATCTGTTAAGTCATGGTCTAAGTAGTCTGATATCATTAAACAAAGTCACATGTCTAAAAGGAGCATCAATGTAATAAGCAAAAACATAAATCTAATTAATTTTTTTAAATTTTTATTTTTTAAGTAAAACTAAAAAAAATAAAAGAAAAATATCTTTCTACATGCCCAAACCTAAACTAAACATTGTCCTCAATGTAATTTTTTTGTTATGTTTTTTTTTTGTCTTTGGGTAAAAATCATGAAAAGAAAATCAACCCTCATAATTTTGATTTTCAAGAGTTGTAGACTCAACTTCATGGACAAAATGGTCTAAAAATGGTTTCAAACGTTGGCCATTAACTTTGAAAACATCACCATTTTTGAGGTTTTCAATTTCAACAGTTCTATAAGGAAAAATAGTTTTTACAATGAAAGGACCTGTCCAACGTGATCTTAATTTTCTTGGAAAGAGATGAAGTCTAGAGTTGTACAATAAAATCTTTTGAAATGGCTCAAAAGTTTTTCATAAAATGTTTTTATCATGAAAAACCTTCATTCTCTTTTTGTAAAATTTTGAACTCTCATAAGCATCACGTCGAATTTCCTCTAACTCATTGATTTGCAATTTTCTATTTAAACCAGCCTTGCCAAAGTTAAAATTCAAAGCTTTCATTGCCCAATATGCCCTATGTTCCAACTCCACAGGCAAGTGACAAGCTTTTCCAAAAATTAAATGGTAGGGAGACATTCCAATTGGGGTCTTAAAAGAGGTACAGTAAGCCCAAAGAGCATCGGTTAGCCTTAAAGACCAATCTTTACCAATTGGATTTACCATTTTTTGTAAAATATATTTAATTTCTCTATTAGAAATCTCAACTTGTCCACTTGTTTGTGGGTGATAAGGGGTAGCTACTTTATGGGTAATCTCATACTTCCTCATCAAAGCCTCAAAAGGCTTATTGCAAAAATGTGACCCCCCATCACTTATAATGGCTCGAGGTGTTCCAAACTTTGAAAATATATTTTCTTTTAAAAAGCGCACAACAACTTTGTGGTCATTGGTTTTTCTTGCAACAGCCTCAATCCACTTGGAAACATAATCAACGGCAACTAAAATGTAAACATAACCAAAAGAATGAGGAAAAGGTCCCATGAAATGAATGCCCCAATAATAAAAAATCTCAATAAAGGGGTATCATATTTCGACGAGATATGGCTCCTAACTTTTGACACCTTTTACAAGTTTTGCAAAATTCATGAACATCTTTGAAAAGCGTCGACCCGTAAAAACCACATTGCAAAATTTTAGCGGTGGTCTTTTTAGAGGATAATTGACCACCACATGCTTCAGAATGACAAAAAGAGATGATACTTACTTGTTCAGAATCAAGCACACATCTTCTTAGTATTTGATCCAGACAATACTTAAAGAGATAGGGATCATCCTAAAAGAAATATTTTACCTCGGTGAAGAATCTCTTTTTATCTTGAGGAGACCAATGGTGGGGAACTTTACCTGTCACCAAGTAGTTGACAATGTCGGCATACCATGGAGGATGTGAGAGGGCAAAAAGTTATTCATCGGGGAATGTGTCTTGGATTGGAATGTTTTTCAAAAAATCAAAAAATTTCAATCTTGAAAGATGATCCGCCACCACATTCTCTACTCCCTTCTTGTCTTTGATTGTGAGATCAAACTCTTGGAGTAGGAGTATCCATCAGAGCAATCTAGCTTTGTATCTTGTTTGTTCAAAAGGTACTTCAAAGCTGCATGGTCAGTAAAAATGATAATCTGAGAGCCAATCAAATAGGATCTAAATTTGTTAGAAATGGGGTAAATGATACCCACATCCAATAATTTTAGGACCTCTACTCTCACTACCTCTTTCATGTTGGGGTTTAACCTCCTTTGCATTTGTCTCATAGGTTTTGTATTTTCTTCCATAAAGATCTTATGTGTACAAATCAGAGGACTAATCCCCTTGATATCAGCAATGGTCCACCCAATGGCATTCTTGTGATTTCTAAGGACTTTGAGCAACTTGTGCTTTTGCTCCCTACCTAACATTTAAGAGACAACCACAGAAAATGTCTCTCCCTCACCAAGATAAGCATATTATGTGCAGTAGGGAGGGGTTTCAAGTCTAACTTGGGTGGTTGGACACTTGAGGGGAGAGGAGCACTATTAAAAGGAGGTAACTCCTCAAAGCGGGCCTTCCATCTATTAGTATCCAATAATGGAGTTGACTCCAATAAGGAATTTACATCATTAATCATAAATCATCATCAAAGTTAAAATAAGAAAGACAGGCTTCAAGAGGATCAGAAAATGAAGTAATGGTAGTCATATCATCAACAAGACTTTCTAAAAGATTCACTTTATGCACATCCTCATCATCATCTCCTAGTTGCCTTCAAATATTAAAAATGTTTAGTTTCAAAGTCATATTTTCAAAAGAAAGCTTCATAACACCATTTCTATAATTAATAAGAGCATTAGAAGTAGCAAGAAATGGGTGGGCTAATATGACAGGAATTTGAGTACAAGCATTCAAAACTGGTTGTGTCCAAAACAATAAAATCAACAGGAAAGTAAAACTTTTGTACTTGTACTAGCACATCCTCAACAATTCCTTTTGGTGTTTTAATTTAGCGATCTGCAAGTTGAAGTGTAATGCTTGTGGGCTTCAATTTACCAAGTCCCAATTGTTCATAAACAGAATAAGGTAAGAGATTAACACTTGCCCCAAGATCAAGCAAAGCTTTTTCAAATCTATAAATCCCAATTATACAGGATATGATTGGACAACCAGGATCTTTAAATTTAGGTGGGGTGTTTTGTTGCAAAATTTCACTTACTTGTTTTGTCAAAAATGTCTTCTTTTGTACATTTAGCGTTCGCTTGATTATATAAAGGTCTTTCAAAAATTTAGCATAAGATTGAATTTGTTTAATAGCATCTAAGAGAGGAATGTTAATCTTCACTTGTTTGAAAATTTTAAGAATGTCACCATTTTGCACCAATTTAGAGGAAGATTGTAATCTTTGAGGAAAAGAAGGAGGAATTGGAGCAACACAATCAGAGTTGTCAAGTTCATCACCATGTTTAGAATTGAAAGACTCCTTAGGTTTAACAACCTTCATTGGAATGTCTTTATTAATTACTTTTCCACTTCTCAAAGTGGTGATGGACTTAGCATGCTCTTCTTGTGAACTTGAAGAATTTAAATTTTCAAATACAAATTAACCTTTAGGATTTGGTTGAGGTTGAGAATGAAACTTCCCTTTTTCTTGAGTGCTCAAAGCTGTGGTCAATTGAGTGATAGAAGTTTTCAAGTTATTGATGGCTTTCATTGTTTGGTTGTTGATTGTTGCTTGACTTTGCATGAATGTTTGCAATGTGTCTTTAAGAGTCTTCTTATGTGGTGGAACATAATTTGAGGAAGAAGGGGGTACCTGAACATTAGACTCATTTCTCCAACTAAAGTTAGGATGATTTCTCCAATTGGGAGTATAAGTTTCAGAATAAGGAGAAGAAAAAGGCCTTTTGTAGGTATTCATAGCATTTGCTTGAGTATGCAACACTTTTTGAAAAGCAGGGATTGTTGGACAATCCTATGTTTGGTGTTCATCACTCTCACATATACTACAAATATCTTGTGCTTTTTTAGAAGCTTTAGACATATTTTCCTTATTAATTTCCATAGCCTCAACTTTTCTATTAAACTTGTAATTTTTGCTTTTACATCATCCTCTTCTTTAAGAAGGTATATGCCCCCCTTAGTTATCCCATTAGATTTGGTCTTATTACTACTTTCAAATTCATTAGAATATTCCCATGATTGAGCATTTTTAGCTAACACATCAAAATAGTCCCATGCTTCCTTAGGTTCTTTACTCAAAAACTCTCCATTACACATCATTTCAACAAATTGCCTCATTTGAGAAGATAAACCATTATAAAAGAAACTAATTGTATGTCATGTTTCATATCCATAATATGGGCACAACAACAAAAGTTCTTTAAATATTTCCCAACATTGAAAGAAAGTCTCATTTTCTTTTTGTGAAAAATTCATAATGTTCTTTCTAAGTGTATTAGTTCTATGGGTGGGGAAAAACTTTTTTAAAAATTCTCTTTGCATTTCTTGCCATGTTCCAATGGATCTTGGCTTCAAAGAATTCAACCAATTTTTTTACTTTTTTCTTTAAAGAAAATGGAAAAAGTTTTAATCTAATAACATCATTTGAAACATTTTGGTTTGGCAAAGTTGTACAAACCTCTTCAAACTCTTTTAAATGAAAATGTGGGCTTTCCGAATCTAAGCCATGAAGTTTGGGTAGTAATTGAATTATACCCGGCTTAAGTTCAAAATCACCCACATTAATTAGAAAAATCATGTAAGAAGGAGAACTTGATCTAGTTGGTTGCAAATAATCACGCAAGGTTTTAACTTGGATATTTTGTGCATTATTAATCCCATTATCACTTCTAGTTCCTCATTAGTTCTTAGATCCTCCATTATATCAAAATAAAGATAATTTTCTAAAGATTTGTTCACTCTTTTAAATCGTCCAGAATTATCACACACCCAAGTGAGCATGCAACAACAATACAATTTTTTTTTTGTAACAAACAAAAGTAAAAGTACAGAAATTAAATGACAAAATATAAAAAGTTAGAGAGTTAGAAGTTAATAGACCAAAATTAAATTTGCAAAAAAATAAGGCCAAAAGCACTATCAAGGTACATATTTAGAGAGCCAGAAGTTAATAACGTGGGTAGTGCCTCTAGTCTTAAAAATAAAGAAAAATTACAGAATTTAAATACTAAAAGTAAATGACTGAATTTAAAGAGTTATTGTGCAAAAATAAAAAGTTTGAGAGTTAGTAAAGTTTGAGTAAGTTTTTTTTCGTAACGGATTCTTGTCACACGTTGCAATCCCCGGCAACGACGCCAATTTGTTATTACGTCCAAACTAAGACTACAAAATAGTCTAGTTCAGATTTCTTTTTTTACTTGTCAACTATAGTAAACAAGGTCGATCCACAGGGAAAGCCTTGTGTGACACATAAAACTATTACGAAGAGAATAGAATAGAGAAGGAAAGTGAAATAGCTAATAAGAGACAATCAAAGAGAAAGTGCTAAGGCATCAAAAATCCACTTGTAATAAATCTCTAATGTATACTTCATTCAAATGAGAACTTAATTAAGATCAAATGAAAATTTATCTCAATCGGAAAATTTATCTTTTAAAGAACTTTTAAATAGAACAATAGTAATTGATTGTTTACTACGTGAAAGCATTAAGTATATAATCATAGGGAATTATAAGCATTCGGCATGCCTTTTGTCAACGCTGAATCAAATAATTATATAGATTATAAACTCCTTAAATATGAAACATCAATTTAAAATGATAGAGAACTTACTTAAATCAAAGTATCCATTAAACATCAAGTATAAGCTTCATTCCTAGCCTTAGCTTGAGAGCTTAGAAAGCCATTACAATAAAACTAAAAACAAAATTACAAAATGGGAGAAGAAAATAGGGGAGGAAAGCTCCAAAGAGGAGGTAATTATCCCTTTATCACGTCCACCCCTCTATTTATAGGAGTAGAAGAGGTTGCTTCAAATAGGAAAGTCAAATAATATCTCTGGATTACATCCTGATTGATTGCCTGATTGGTTGTTTCTTTGGCAATGATTAGATACTAAATCAATCAAATAAATCAATACTTTATTTAGCAAATAAGTATCTTTGAATCTTCCTTTAGTTAACCAATCATCCTCCTTGTTTTTCCTTATGTGTATCAATCACAATGAATGAAAATATTCTTCATGTGCTCGCCTTGGGTTAGTTTACTAGTTGTCCCTTTGCATGCCAGATTGGACCTATAAATCTTTGGCATTTGGAATTTAGTCTTCACATAACAATTGTATCCATGTACATCTTCTTTCTAATGCCACCAGAATCGTATCAATCCGAATTATACATAAAAAGATATGATCGAAATACTAAGGTTGTGTCAATCTATCCAAATCAGCTTCTTTCCTAATTTTGCTCTCTTGATGCATATCTAAAATTTGACGGGTCCAAAAGGTTGTGTTTGACCATTTCATCCATGTTTAGACCATTAGGAGTCATTCTTGACTTTTAAATAGCTTTGGGTAGTTGGGCTTCACTTCCTCTTCCAGTTGGATACTGTTGAAGCCTGTTTAAACATGTAAACTAAATTAAGGTCCAACTAACCTATTCAAAACATAAATAGCCTAAATCAACAATGAATTAACACAAAATAGGATTGTAATTTGAAATTTGAAAACATTTTATTGAACATTATTTCAGTGCATCAGTCGCCGGTTGTGCCACTGGTGGCCAGCCACTGCCACCTACCATTGGCCATCCCCCAGCCTGGCGAAGGCAAGGCAACCGCCTCCCTCAGCCTCTGCTCAATTCCGATTCAGATGATGCATGTTTTTGTTTTTAGTTTTTCTTTGTTTTTGTGTTGTGGCCGCCAACTGTGCCGCTAGTGACTTACTGTCGGTGTTTGGTCTATGGACTGACATTGGCATTGTGATGGAAATACCACTGCCTTCGGCCAACCCCTGGCTTGAATCACCCTTTTCCCTAACCCCTTTCCTCTCCCTAGTTTCAATTAGAATAGAAATTTCATCATAGTCTTCTGACTTATGTTTCCATTATCGTCCGCAAATCATCGATTCATCTTCGGTATGCCACCTCGAGCCATCAATGACAAGGTGCCGAGGACTGGCCTCCCTTACCCCAATCGGTCCCGTTTTGCTCAACCGGTCGACCCGTGCCAAAGAAATATTTGCTATTTTCTTTGGTGAGGTCCACTCTCCATTGTCAGACGTCGGACGTCATCACACCGACGTCTATTTGACATGCCACAATCCAGCGACTGCCATGTGCCGTCTTCTTCCAGGTGTAACCCTCGGCCATGTATGGCCTTTCGTAGCTCAGCGATGAGTGTATGCCGCCCCAACTCAGCGCACTGTCACCCCAGTTAAATCGGGTCTCTTCAATTCTCTGATCGAATGCTCTGCCGCAGATAGTTGTGGATGTTGGCTTGACCCAATAACAGCAAGGGGCCGCCGCTCCCGGCCTCCTTTGCACGTCTTCTTCACACACTAGACGCCCCTAAACTTCGGTGTACACCTCTGATTGTTGTCGAGTGACCCACCCCAGCCTAAGGCCAACCTGATGTCCCACCTGACGTGCGTGGACTTGGGCGTATGTCCGACTGACGTGGGCTTTGCCCCAGCCCAGTGACATCAAGGCCAATAATTCTAACCCGATTCTAGCTCTGCACCCCACTTTTGTTATGCTTGACCCAACACCTACGGGAAAGAGTTTCCAAATTCTGATTCTTCCAAAGGGAAGTATTATTGTAAGCCATTAGACTCAGCCCATCGAAGGCTTGACTGATGTCATGCCCATATCCTTCATCATAAGCCGTGCTTGATGCACAACCGTCCGAATGATGATTTGGTTATGAGTAACATTTAGAAATAAAGCCACCTTTGTCAGCCACCTACGGTGGGCCTTAGTGCCTCAACGTGTGTTTATGGAATGACTCCACCACTAGGCAATATGGCTGTTAAAGCCCTCCTTCATCTCTCCTATGTCCATGTGTATGCAAGCAAGCCCTCCGCCATGTTGTGAGGCTTTGATAATGCAGAATTGTTGTCATTGAATGTGGTCCACTATCCATTTTAATGTTTTGTGGCCAACAAAGTGTTTTAAACCGTTGGCCGACCTCCAATCAGTCAGCCCCCATTCTGTGGTCTCTTTTGCCATTTCTAGTGGCACGACCTTGTGTCCGGTCGCCTTAGTGCATCCAAACCTTTGGCTTCGAGTAAAATTAATCTAACTTTATCGAGATTAATTCCAGCATCTCTGAAAATCCTCGGGACACAACAACTCTCTCAGTGCGATGCTTTTGGCCGCCTATTCCACTATCAACACCGCCACCGTCGTTTGCTCGCCATCAAACTCTTGTGGATTACGAGGTAGGGGACCTTGAACTCATAATTTCATTGTAGCATGCTTTGATTGTGTAATAGCATGCTAGGAGTTTATAAGTTAATATTTTGCATTATTATGTTGATTATATAAGCATGTGGTATGTATGTGAATTGTGTGTATGTTAGTGAAGACTAAGGGTACGTAGTAAGTTGCTATGATTGTATGTCGGGCAAGGAAAGACATAAGATTGAAATGCGGATGTTGGATTTGATGAGATTGGAGAATTGGTTCAGTTTTAGTCAAATGGCACGTTGGAGCAACGAGTAGGAGACATGGGGGATGCAAGGGATAGAAGACTTAACATTTAGAGCGCCTTTGGGGGATTGTGAGTTAGTAAGAAATAACAACATAATTGTACATGCATAATGTACGTAATATGAATTGTATTGAAAGGATAATGAGTAAGGAATTAGTAAGGTTTTGATGATGAGACTTAGGTCTAAAGGGTGTCATTTGAGGAGTTTGAGTAAGATGATTCAGTTTTAAGGCGGATAGTGTAAGATGTAAGGCTGTAAGTGTATGATGGTAAGATTATCAGTATGGACTTCGAGTTTAAGTAAGGTTGTGTAGAGATTCGTAAAACTGTAAGTGTCAGGGTGGGAGATGTGCTAAGTAAAGGATGCTACCTTTGTAGATTAGAGCTTCAGAACGGGTGTAGTTCTAGCTTGGTTGGCTAAAGATTGTAAGATGGAAGTCGTTCCGATCATAATTGTACATGTATAAGTTACCTAATATGAACTTGAATGGTAAGTAACCCTAATTTAATAATGTTGTGAGTTTGAGACTGAGGGTTTCGACGAATTAAGTTTTGTTTTGAGCTAATCGATAAGTAATCGACTGAGCGTCTTTCCTTGTCTATCCATGGTGTTATCCTACGAGATTAATCTTAGTGTTGTATTTCGGCCCAGATGTTTGATGCTCTATTGAAAGCGCTGTAAGTTTCCACCCTAAGTGGACTTTGCATGTTTTCTGCCTACAAATGGCATTCTATGTTCTGCCCAAGAGTGGCACTATAAGATTCCTGCCCAAGATTGGCACCGTATGTTTTTCACCCTTAGTTGGCACTGTATGGCCCTTGTTGGCAATGTATGGCCCCAATGAGTGGGCATTTGCATGCTCAGGTAAGTAGTATCATGGATCTACTCTTACTTGTTTGATCTTGTGCCCCATGAGCATAGGTGTGCCTTGCCTTCAAAAAAGTCCATGGTGTCTAGTTGCTCCCCAAAGGTTAAGGTGACATCCCAATGGCAGCCCTCCTTTCTGAGGCTGGAGCTTATTAATTGTAATGAGCTTCAGTTGTCAGTAGTATGTGTATGACAGTAAGAGTAAGTAGTATGTTTCAGATTCTAAGTAAGCTTTATGAGTATGATTCAAAGTAAGTGTAAGTGTGACCCTTTAAGTAAGACGTAAGAGTACGTTTATGCGTAAGAGTAAGATTGTACAAGTAAGGTCGTACAAGTAAGTTCGTACGAATAAGGTCGTACGAGTATGTATGTGATGTAAGTGTAAGTATACAACGGTACAAGTAAGTCTTTGATTTAGAAGGTAAGTGTAAGTGTAAGAGTAGCTACAAGAGTAAGTGTAAGTTCAGCTAGTACAATCGTATGTGTAAGACACTTTATTTATGTTGCATGTACTTGCTTCATGTATGATTGCATGAATGATGCATCTATGTATGAACTTGCGAGTTCATTGATTTATTTCCCCTACTAGGTATTTTCATACTGAGTATGAAAATATTCACTCTATTTTTTTTAGCCCCTTTGTTCGGAAGCTTTTGCAGGTTGATCGACAACTTGTTGGATAAGATTATTCCCGGTGTTAGACTCATCTTCCTCAACAGGGAGTCCAGCGAAAAAGTTGTAAGGCTTTGTGGATTATAGTGCCACGATTTCATGTATTAATTAAGGTGAGAGAAATGTATTATTTACTGGACTTGTGTATGTATGTACGATTCATTTTCAAACTCTGAAAGAACTTGTACTCATAGATGCCTAGGAGGTTTTTATTTTTAAAACCCATGGCCGTTGTAGGTTTTATTGGTATGCTTTTGTTTTAGATCACACCTGAGAACGTTTGTTTGTTGTAAAATGAATTAAATTATGAAAATTGTTTGCATATGATTTTGAATTTTATTCGTTCATTTGATTTACATTGGTATTTCGAACTAAAATATTAGCAACTTTTTTAATTAAATTTAAGGAAAAACCTCGGGCATGACAGTTGTTATCGGAGCCTAGGCAATCTGACTACAAGCTCATAACAATCGCAAGTCCAGAGTCATGGCACATAAGAGTAAGTCAAAAATTGGTTTGGAGGAAATATAAGTAAAGATTTTCTCCCTAATTTCATTTCTTTATGAGCATAAGCAGGGTTAAGTTAGAGTTTAGTAACCGTGGAGAGTTTTGGATTGTTAACTCTCACTTTCAATGCCTGCAGAGTAAATTAAAGGCAGTGTTAGAGGGATTTGAGAATATGAAATGGTGGTTAAGGTTTTGCATATTTGCAAACCAGTGACTTTATATCTTAGAAATGAGATTAATCGATGGGGAAAGATGAAATTGGAAGAGGATTTTGAAAACCTTAATAAATTATGAAAAGAGTAAGAAATTCTAACCTTAAATCTCATTCCACTTTAGGCTAATGGGGATTAGGCCTCTTGATCTTAACTCAGCCCTTTCCCAAATCAGAAAGAGGAGCCTCTTTCCTTATATAGTAAGGAAGGGGTTAGACCTAATCAAATATGAGGGTACAAATATAATTCATAACTAAAAATGGGTAATTTGGCTATTTAAACCCTAATTAAGATAAAACAAATTCTAAAATAATTTTCTAATGTCTTAGTTTAATGTTAGGGATGTTTTGGGTTAAAAATCTCAATTTTGGTCATGGGGCCCACAGGGGGTCCCGCCAAACCCTGATATTTGAAAAAAATTGAGAAAATTCCAAAAAATCCCAACAATTCACTAATGACTTAAATTCACTTAAAACTCATAAATGTAAAACTATTTTTATTTAAAACTTTTGGAAACCACTTTTATTTTTGAAAATCATCATAATCGATCCGAAATGGCTTAAACCACATAATGGCAATTAAATAATAAATACAAAGGAAAGTAAACTGGTTCAAGATAAGAGTTCTTACACAATGTACTTTAACTAAGAGAATGTTATGATAAGGTAAGAAAAGATCAATTTGATTTTATTTTGCTGGATGTTGTAATTCTCTAGTTTTTTTTTTCAATTAGCACACATCATGTTTATACTCAAGTCATTTTTATAAGTGATGATCAAGAGTGAATTCTTATACATGAATTTTTAAGAGTTTAGATTCTAGTGATATTCTAATCAAATTAGAAGACCTAAAGCTAGACTTCTAATTAGGATTAATGCAATATAATTCCTTGTAACGTGCCTTCAATGGATGTGAATTTTATTTAATTCATCACATTATTCAAAGGAATTGTCCTCGTAAAGATGACGGGGAAGGGTTACCTACTTAGGTCAACCTAAGCTAGCATGAAGCTCACATCTGGTAGTGCTAAAAAAATGGATTAAAAAGATTAAAAAAATCAATGATGCAAGTTGAAAGGATCATAAAAACCAAGTCCTAAAAATATAATTTAAGAAAAAAACATCATAACTCAAAAAAGGCATGGGCATATTTTTATTGAGCTTATTTTATATCTTTTTAGAAAATAATGTACATATATTCTAGCTAAAGGGAGTTGAAATATGAGAACTATGGTCTTAACAAATTTGTCTGAACTAAATAAGAGTAATCTTGTGAGATTTATGAGTGAAAGAGAGATGAGTTAAAACATTAGTGGTTTAATATGTAAAAATGAAAAAATATAAATTGAGAATAAAAAACCAATGGAGTTGACTAGTATAAAGCAAGGTATAACTGAACATAATCTACGAATGCACTTAGATTAAAATAGAATTAGTGAAATTTATCTAAAGAGCACAACATTGCTTATTTTGATGATTTATTTTTCTTTTGAGTTTTCAAATTCAAATCAATGTGCTTTCTAAGGAATTCATTGTTTTGAGCATTGGAATATGTTGTTATTTGTTTTGATTGAAAAGAAATTTTGTGCAAAGAGTTTTAAAGAACATTTGTCAAAAGGTATGCTTAAAAGTGAATAAATTGTTTTGAAACACATAAGTCAATGGGTTTTAAGACATGATTTCAGAGTGTTGAATAATATATTTAGTGTCATATCTAGTTTATTATAATTTGGTTAAAGCTCATATTCAAAATATTGTGGGACATAATATGATTTTATGTCTTAATGATAATTTTCTTGACTATTATGCTTATTTTTTGTTGATTTGTGTCAAAAGGGGAGAAAAATGGTTATTGAAAATCAAAGTATTATTTTTCACATTTAACTAATTAGTCCTTTGGAAACAAATTCTTTTGTTGGTATGCAAGATAAGTACAGGTTAAGGCTTTTTAAGATCAATTCCAAATGATCTCAAATGTGTCTAAAAGTAGTCAAGTCATATAATCAAGTGAAAGTCAATGCACTATGTCTTGAGTTGCAATTTTTTTATATTTTTTATATTTGTAGTGTTTCATCACAAAATAGCTAAAGGGGGAGATTGTAAGATTATATGAGGTATATGTAATATAATTGGCTAATTTAGATGATCAAAACAATGTGTAAACTTCATGTATGTTTAAGTCTTAGGAGTCTAATTAGATGTACAGGGGGTTAGTCAATCAAGATTCTAAAATACTGAATTATGAATATAAGATTTCAAAATATAATCCAAATTCATGGATTGGAACTGCCAAATTTTAAAATATTTGGATGCCCAAATCCTGTATTGCTAGAATCCTTGGATTTGAGGGCGGGATTTCAAAATAATTAACTCAAAAAAAAAGTTTTATCTACAAATTTTAAATGTGACTAAACCATAATTTATTAGAGTCTAATAACATCAAACATGTTATTAGCACATAAAATAAAAATACTTATATCACAAAATCAACCTTTTAAATTAAAAAAGACATGTAATGTTGCACAAGACCCCCAAGTCAATGCAAGACTCAATCTATAAGCTCATCATCATATATAAAGGTTTGTAACAGTTTAAATTACAGATTTACCTAACATTTAATTTTGTCTCATGCCATCTCTGGGTCATGACCAATCTGTACATCCGCTATTTAGTTCTAATCAGAAACATTCCCTTCCATATTGCCAAATCAAAATCATTGAAGCCATAGCTAACATCTAGTTACTTACACAACATTGAAGCCATTCTGAGAAAACTTGGTTGTGGTACTACCACCCGCTGGTATGAAGACCCTCTTGAACTCAACCACTTGCTTGATGGGAGCATCCTGCAGATTAGCAAGAGGAGATGCATATACAATCTAGACATGATCCCCATCTCTCCCCAAGATGTTCTTCACTTCAACCTTGAAATCGATGGTGGAATAGCTGCTTATATTGTCTACCTGATCTGAAGGGCAAGGCCGAACAATGCTATCAATGTCAGCATACTCCAGATTGTGGCAGTGTTGAAGTGGACCCAATTTAGAGGAGACCATTGTTGTTGCCGATTTGATCTCATAGGTGAAGTTTGTGTAGCTCAGACCATGGCCAAATGGATAGACAAGTGGTCCATTGAAGAATTTGTATGTCCTTGTTGGGTAACTCATATTATCATTTGGCCTCAATTGCATGAATGTAAGTGGAAGCTTGTCCACATAGTCCGCTTCATACCAAGTGACAGGCAATCTTCCAGCACACAGTAGAATTTGACAAGTGAAGAAAAGAACAACTTCAAAAATGTTGTCAATTTCTTACGTGAATCCAATAAATGTTTCATATCATGGTATATCTAAACCAAGATAATCAAACTAAAATGTACATTCAAATACAACACACAACAGAATTCAAACGGCATAACAGCAGGTACGAGCTTATAAAAACCGAGCACCAAGAAATCCAAATAAAAATGCAGAATGATGGGGACAAATAAAGGAAAATTCAAGTTAACTTTGTTTGGGAGCATATATGAAACTTTAGTTGACAATGTGAGGAAAAAATTAAAACTAGGTTATCATATGCAAACACTCAAATAGATGCAATGCAAGATTCAAGCCATTTGGATCGACTACCAAATATACCTCTAAACATGTAAGGAAATACATCTATAAGTCCACATAATTAGAGCAATCATCTATTAGCCTAATTGCAATGTGCTTAGCTTTCCCAAAACTGCCAAAGGGAATAACCATATATTGAAATCGATAGAACAGACATTTGCCCCTTTAAAACAGGGCTAAAGTAACATATGTGTTTGGAAGAAACAAAAATGTCATTCAAACAGTAGAACACTAAAACAAAAATTGATATTTTAGAAGGAAAAATGAAATTCTTTGATGCCCATATGGAGGAAGTACTCAAAACAAGGTATGACCTTTATGCTGCTCTCCATCATCTTCAGCCTTCTCCCCTAACTGAGTCACTGGTGTAGCACTATTGAAGGTTAATGTAACACCCCATCCCGATATACCCGACCCAGACCGGGGGCTAGTTCAGAAAACAGAATCGGAGTAAATAAAATTAAACAAAGAAAATAAAAATCTAGACTGACCAGGAGCAGCAGACTCTGAGTGCGAGAATCATAACGTTCTTCCACACACTACGGAGCTTTAACGTTCTATTTTGCGTAGATCAAAACAAACCTAATTTTATAACTAATTTGGATCGGGCCAACGTTATCGTACCATTGGCTGCCTACGTACGTATTGGATACCATCTCTGATGTTATTCCAATACAATCGGATCCGAACGTAGTTCTACCTAACGACTAATACATGCATTAGGCATCACAAAATCATATACGTTAAAATACATATATCCTTATATCTGAATAATTTTTCAAAATCAGACAGAAATCTTATAAATCATTGGAGTCAAACGAAAGCCGATAAATTAGAGAAGTACATATCTCACATAGGTGATCAGAACACTAACAAAATCACACTTCTCACTCTCTCATAGAGTGGAGCATAACACACTATAGAGCATGTTGGATCATATGAGATCATATCAGATTTCATCCGACTATACCGATCAATCAGATCAGATTGGAGTATATCATATCACAAGAGAGCATTTCAGAGTAATTCGGATCACAACAGAATATATCAAAGTAGATTGAATAGGAACATATCAGCATATATCAGATTATAACAAATTATATATCTTAATTAGTAAGATATGCATACATATAAATCATATTGGAGTAGAAGATCAGAAAAGCATACTCCCTTGCAATTCCTGAAGTGGAGACGTTCGGAGTTGCTCGTTTTCTCAGTGCATCCTCCCTTGCAGGTTCGGAGATGGCGGATAGAACTTCTAACTCTGGAATACTTTTCTCTTTCTGTGCCCGTAGACTACGGACAGAACCTCCCCTTGACCCGGGACACTTCACCCTTCACGAGCCTGTAGGCTGCTGACAGAACCTCCCCTTACCCGGAGATACTTCACCTTTCACGTGCCCGTAGGCGGCAGACAGAACCTCCCCTTACCCGGAGACACTTTACCTTCACCCATAGGTGGCAGGCAGAACCCTTACATGGAGACACTTTACCCTTCATGTGCCCGTAGGCGGCGGACAGAACCTCCCCTTACCCAGAGGCACTTCGCCCGACAAAACCTCCCCTTGCCCCAGGGTTTTTCCCCCATATAGGATCATTAACTCGAGGAATGGACACTTCCATTGCGTAGAACATCCTTGAATTAGCTAAGAACGCCTTTTGAATGGAAGAAAACAGACTCAGAACAACTCCAAAAACTCCTTCGGAAGTTTGAACGGAAATGAGTATTTATAATTGAATGACGTGCGAGCGAATGGAAAAAGACAGTTACGCAAGCAAGCGCTTGTGCCACGTGGTGCATTTTCACTGGAATGTGCAATAAGGTGGTGCACGCTGACATGCACGTTGTGCATGGCAGAGCCGCGCGTCGCGCACTGAACTGCACGAATGGCCATGACTATCCCATGCGGCACGGCATGGCTTGGTTCCGACAACTCGGCTCCGACTCTGCTGACATCATCAATTTCGTCCTTTCTTCAATATTTAATTATATTTTAATCCAAATACAATTCCAACTTCAACACGCGATAACTTTTTATCCCGAAGTAGGAATCGCGTGTTCTTGGTACCGATGGACTCATATCGATGAGCCCTTCGAAAGTAGACCCCACATGGGTAGGTTATATCACTTTTTCAAAGTAGGTCCCACCCATGTAGCACATCGTAACTTTCATTCCTGACCTCTGTTTTGCGTGTTCTTAGGTTAGTTATGCTTATTACCTCGAGCTCTAACCAAATACGGGAATTCTATCCATTGAAACCCCCTAAAATTTAACCAATATTACATAATTACCCCTAACCTCTTGGGTTAAGTGTAATTGGAACACGGGGTGTCACAGTTAAAGCGCAGCCCTTGGGCTTCGATGAAGACGACAACACTGACCCCTCTTGCTGTGTCATGCTTTGAGCCACTCCTCAACGTCCAAACTCAACCCCGGCCATCTCTTTCATTGCCGGTGATGCAAAAGACATCAACAATGGGTCATGTGCAAATATCTAGAGCAGTTAATTTCTTTTAAAAAGAAAAGAAGGCAAGCAAAAGAGGAGCTGAAGTGAAGGAGACATAGCCCATACTTTCTATCCAGGAAGCTCAAGGGAGATGAGATCTCTGCTGGTCTCAAATGAAGAATAAAGAGGAAACAATAGTGAACAATGGACTTCCTTTTCTGGCAAGCGCTATTGCACAGGTGGCGGCGACAGGCAATAGGACTATAGGAGGGATCGAGCGAGCTGGTCGACTGGAGTTGTGGACCTTCTAGTCTCTGCTGGAAATAGAAGATGATCGAAGGATTAGAAGCCCTCTTGGAGAGAAGGGGGGGAAACAGAGAAAGAAAGAGATAGAGAGAAGAGAGGAGGGCTGGGACAAGAATTGGGGATGACCATGAGCAAATCATCTGCAAATAGGATAAATAGACAGGGACAACCAGAATCAAAGACGACCACCGTAGCATAAAAATATCACAAGGAACAGAAGAGAGAGGGGTTCAAATGGAGTGAGAAGAGATGAGGGATCAAAGATTACTTGGAAGAGGAGGTGTTGTTCCTAGTAAAACCCAACCTCAGTTTGCCGGAAAGATGGTGCCTTCAAGGGCTTCAATGGCCGAATGAAGTAGCTCGACCAAAGTTTGTTTTACGTTGAGCCCAGTCTAAATTAGGATTTTATTACTTGATCCACTAACATTGTATTTATAATATCATATTTTAAATCTTTATAAACTAACAAAGGATTTAAAATATAGCATATACAATCTAGAATGACTAATGTTAAAATTTAAAATTTAGAGATTTTATTTTCAAATCCTAATTGACTAACCCCTGGTAGAGAACAAATTAGATTTGGAATTAATTGACTTGAAAAATAGGTGTAGGCATGTTCTTAAAGTTCAAGGTTGAAGACAAAGCTAAGTGTTAAAGGTTAAAGGTCAATTTTCACAAACCCACATACACAAATCACTTACATTTGATTAGGAATAACTAATCAAATTGATTCTTTAAGTCCAAGGTAAATTTTGGGTAAAATGGAAAATTTAGTGTACATCGATTGATCGATGCAATTTACACTTAACACATCAATCGAACGGCCCTTGGATAAGTGTAATGAGTGCAAATTATTGGTACAATTTTACACCTCTAATAGATATAATTTTTGAGTTTTTAATAATTTTAAATTATTTAGAGTTGGTTATTTAGTGATCATTCTTAAGGTTGTGAAGAGCTCTAAATTAGACTTCGAGGTCAAAAGTTATGACCTTAAGAAGCATGCAATATACACAAGATCTACTTGAAAAATATCTGAAAACTTAGCTTAAGAGGTCTAGTTTTGTTGGGCTTGTCAATATGAGCTCGACAGTACTAAGAATGCGCAAATTTGAGTTCGGGGTAGAAATATACGGGTATTTGAAGATAGTAAAGGTAAATAAATGGTGCACGCAACACAGCCCCATAGTGTGCAATTGGCATGCGTGATGCATTGTAGAATTGCCCATCATGGGGTAGACCCGGACGTTGCAGTGCATGCAGGCTTCACCGCTCCATGCGCGCCCATGGCTTTTGCAGGCACGCCGGCACTACTGTTTTAACATGCCTTGACCTATAAATAGGGGTTTCAATGTTTTTCCTTATCCAGACTTCATTGTCTCAATTTCTGGTCATTTTGAGTTTGATTTAGTCCGTTCAAAATGTGTTCTTGACTAAACAATATGAGAGATGCCCTAAACCCTATTCAAACTTCTTTTACCAAATTTTTTGTCATTTTAGGTCAGAATTGTGTCATTAAATGGGTGTTCTTACTTAAATAGAGTGTGTTGCACATCGTGGAATGATTATTTTTCTTGTTAGAGAGCTCTAAAGCTCAGAAAATGAATGTCCAAGTTTATGGAGTCTGATTCTTCTTCAAACTCGCACAGAGAGCGAGGTAGGGGGTTTATCCTATCTTATGGCATAAATGTGTACTTTGATTGTCTTTTGAACTTAGTATAACTATGCCTCTAGCATGATAAGTGTTAGAGTTAGTTTCAACTTATGTTTTATGATTTTTGCACATATGTGATATATTGAATGATGATCCATTGTAGTATGATATAGATTATATACTATATATTTTATCATATGATTTATATAGTATTATTTTATTACTACATCGTATATTCATTTTATCGAATGGTTTATTGTTTGAATTTGATTATGAATTATACACTTAGTAGCGTGTGAGATAGAGAAAATCTAGCTTTGGCATAGCTTTCATTAAGAATGACTAAAATAGTTTTAAAAAGTGGTTTTAGAGTATCATTCCTTGTAGAAGGATGACCCTGAAAATTATTTTCAAAAATACGTACAAACATGGTGATTAAGTTACTAAAATGGGATGAAGAAAAGGTAACTATCTCATTGGACGAGCAACCAACCCTAGTCGTTATTAGTGACACTTCCATGGCTTGTAGAGGCGAGGCTAGGGTTTTTGAAAAGGTAAACATTAGAATGGGATGGTTTGAAAGAAAAACTACCCTTTATGAGTCTGGGAACATAGGATTCATTTGATTGTCTAGAGCTGTTGTTGGGCACCTTGATAGACCTCCATGGAATAGATGAGGGCATAGTCATAATCCGGTTTGGAATCGGATGCATGGTACACATTGTAGATTGTTTAGCCCCTAACAAAGTGCGAGAACCATTAAGAAAGCTACACGTGATTGGATAGAGAGTATCATGGGAAGACTCTCTACTCTCTTGACTCCACCGCCCCATGAGCACGGGTGTTCTTGCTATGATACGTGGAAGAGTAAGAGGTTGCTGCTTTGTACCCACAACAAAGTCTATAAGATGGAATAGGTGTGTAGGACACTGGTAGCAATTCTGAAAGCTTGCAAACCCTGGGAGCATCTTCAATACATAGGAAGAAACTCTACGGGTGGTTTCGGGTGAGAGGATCACCCTATTTTTACGAAACGTATTATTTATATTATGTATTTTGATACTACCATATGTTACTTTATGCTTGATCGTATGTATTCTCCTACTGAGTATTTTAAAATACTCACCACCCCCAAAACATTACAAGACTGATGAAGCTTAGTGTGTGGGTAGAAGGGCCTACATGGGAGTTTTGGAGATGATTTCAAAGATTCTCAACCACACATAAATCATAGTAAGAAATTTTATTATTTTTAAACTTGTGTGTTTGTATACATATGGTATATTCGTGGGAAAATGCTATTTTATAACATGCTTACGGTGAGTAGCTTTAGTCGCGGGCTCAGGGAAACTCCGATATTTTTGTTAAAACTTTTATATATGCTTCCAAAAATCCCATGACATGACAATAAGATTGTGTAATTTTTGTCCAAGATTTTATGACCGATCAATACATGTCGTAGATCGATCACTTTAAGAGTTTTGCCTTAATTGAAACAATGACCGATTGATCATTATTTGAATTGATCGATCGCTATTTGTGTAGCTTACCTAGTTTAAGTATTCCGAGGAAGAGTTCATTCCTAATTGAAATCTATGACCTAAAATAACTTAATGGACTATATAAGAGATAGGCAAATACAAAATTAATTAGAGGGAAAGAACATATGTGTCATATGCAATGTGATTGGCTATTGTGTTTGATCAAAACTATGTTGAAACTTCAAGTATGTAATTAGTCTTAGGAATATGACTAGATGTGTTGTGTTCGAGTCAAGTTTGGAATTGATGAACTTGAAAAGAGGAAAACTTAAAAAATATTGGAGAAGAAAGGAGAAGTCCTTCATCATTGTTTTCCTAAAGTGTCCACAAAAAGGTTCAAGCACATGTTAATGGTGGAATCATGAAGATGAACAACTGAAAGAAAAGATTCTTACACAGCAAATGAAATAGGATACACAAAGAATTGTTCAAGGGAGTTGAAGAATCTCAAAGGTGAATCAACAATTAAAGGAGTCTTTGATTGAGTTTCTAGAAGAAGTAGAAGAACAAGAAGAAGAAGAAAAGAAAATGAAGAGGGGAAGCTTTAAGGATTCTAAGGAGGAAAAATTGAAGGCCAACAACAAAGAAGATTGAACAAAAAGAATGTGTTCTTGTTTGCGTCAAGTCAATGGGTTAGTTAATTGTTCTTAAGTCTTGTAAGTTCTATCTTACTAGGGCATTGGTTTGGCTTTGTGAGGTTGTCATGGTTTTTTACCCAAGTTGGGTTTTCAAATAAAATATATGTGTATTATTATATAGTTTGCATGCTTAGATTGATTGATTACTTTGTAGATTGATAGTTCATGCATAGATTGTTCATTTTGAAAGTTTAATATTCATCTAGATGAGGATCGAGAATCACTAGATTGCCCCTAATCTGATTATCTTTCAATGATAAAGACTACGAAGATAAGATAAAATTATTAGACATTGAATTCCATGAAAGAGTATAGACAAATAAGGCTTATTTGAAAAAGATTGAAGATTTAGTGAGTAAATTGAAAATTTCTCTAGTAAAATTGAATTCTTTCACTTTATGGCAAGAGAAGTTGGACAACATTTTGTACATGGGACAAGATAGTAGTGATAAAAGAGGATCAGAGTTTAGAGAGTTGAATTCTACTAGTTCAAATGTTTTCACTAAGTTTATCAAAGCTATTGAACTCATGAACACTATGAAAGTTGTTACACAAGTTGACAATGTTTTAAAACCAAAGAATCATCCTAGTAATCAAAGGCCAAAGTCTAACCATATGAAGGAACATCAAAAGGGTGACAATCTTAAGTCCTTAATTAGACAAATTCAAGCTACGAAACACAACATAAATTGCCTTAGTCAATATGCCATGAACAAATATGAAACTAAGAAAAGTTATTGTGGTTGATACTTGAATAATTTGCCTAAAATGAGGAAAGAAAACAACTCATAATATAGAAAACCTCAAGACAAAGGCACATTGAATAGAAAGCACACAACAAACTCAACAACCATGAAGGCTACTCAAGACATTTAGAAGAGAACTTTACAAAATTGAATTAAAAATGATGTCTTAGAGAACTTTAGATCCCAAGTTGATGGAGTAAGAAAAAACACCTTAGATTGCCTTAGGATAGGTCGGCAAGGCAATGCTAAGAAATTTATCATCTCTAAGTAAAATTGATTAATTTTTTGTCCATGAATTAATTCTTTCAATGTTTTGGACAACACATGTTTTAATTTATCACATTATGCTTTGTTTTTAAGTTTTTAATATATATGTTTTGAAATAGAAAAATAAAAAATAGAATATGATGAAAACATAAAACAATTGGTGCAGCTTTTTGCTTATTTTTGCAATTTGCTTTGTTTTTGTTTTTGATTGGTTTGGCTCTTGAGACATAATGGAATTAATTCTCTTTTAAGCTAAAAAGTAACTTATTTTTTGGTCAAATATACCTAAACAAAGAGAAGGACACAAGGAGAGTAAAGATCAATTTGATTTTTTTTCCTTAATGATGCAATTCTCTACATTAATGATATGCACACATCATGATTCATATTAGAACATATGTATCCTATGTCAAGTTAATTGGCTAATTGCTTATCTAAATTATTTCCGAAAGCATATGTAACTAATGTAAAATCTAATTAGATGTAGTTATGGTCAAGTTAGGTTTGAAATTGATGGACTTCAAAAATAGGATCAAATATGTTCTTATGAATCAAGATTGAAGACTAAAATATGTTGATGGGTTATGAAGCTTATTCAGTTCACATTCTCATACTAAAATCACTTGAAGAAGTTTTAGAAGTGATTTTAGATGTTTTTAAAGGTTTTAAGGTAAAACTGGCAAAACTTTCATTAAACAGTGTTCTCGATTGATTGTCAATGAATAGTTGCATGAAAGTTATGAATTGATCGGTCACCCCCCAAATAGATTGCTTGGTACTTGAATCCATCTTTTGTAAAATGAAGATGAGAGTTTTATCTATCAATCAACTTGAAGATAGATCGATCGATCAACAAGTCATGTGTTTAGAAAATAGTGAACGATCAATTGGGAGCAATTTTAGCTGCCCTAAAAATGCCTTTCCGGCTTGGATTTCTTTCCTAGTTGAAGTCAAAGTTCTAAAATATTTTGGAGACCATATAAAGGATAAAAAGTGACAAAATCAAAGAGAGGAAAACCTAAAAAAATTGGAGAAGAAAAAAGAGACATTTTCGTATTGTTTTCCTTGAAAATTCTCAAAGGAGTTTCAAGATAATTTCAAAGGTGAATTTATTATGTTGATACACAACTAAGAAGAGAAGATTTCACATAGATATTTCAGAAAGAAGAGTTAGCAAAATCTTCAATGGAGTTGAAGAATATCAAGAGATAAATTTACAAGTAAGGAAGGAGTTCTTGTTTGAGTTGCTAGAAGAAGAAGATAGAGATTAAAGACATGAAGAGGGAAAGCTTCAAGTGTTTGATGGAGGGAGAAACTTGAAGGCCAACAACAAGAGAAGATTAAATAAAAAGAAATTGTGTTGAGTCTTAAGGTTGGTTGGTTGTTTTGAGTCATGTAAGCTTTAAATCATTCTAGTGCATTGATTTGGCCTTTGCTTGATGTTGCCATGGCTTTTTACCCAAATTTGGATTTTCCAGAATAAATCGTTTTGTCTTGTGGTTTGCATGTGTGGTTTGATGTTTGCTTGATTATGTAAAGAGCTTAATACATAGATTTGTAATTCTTCTTTTTAAACAATTTTTAGCACATTGAGGCTAGAACTTGTAGTCTTTATCATCGATAGATAATTAGACTAGGGACAATCTAGTGATCTGTTATACTCTTTTAGAGGGATATTAAACTCACAAGTGGTAGCTGAGGATTTTCATTGATATATTGAGTTTGTTCCATGATATCAATCTATTTTTTCATGCTAGTTCATCATTAATTTGCTTAATCTTCCCAGTTTTTTATTTCAAGTGTTCAATATCTTGTGTTAGAGTTTGCTTCTTAATTGTGCTTAGTTTACTTGTTTCTCTCTTAGAATTACCTGCTAAAGTTACTGATTTGTATGCCCTTGTTTAGTTGTTTGCTATGCTTATAATTCTTCTTGCTTCGTTTGCATAAACTGTGTTTCTTGGGTATTTTTGTTGGATTAATATCAATAGCAAGGTGAAATAACTCAATGAATGAAAATGGGTATTTGGGTAATCCATCGAATCTTCTACAATTGTTTGATGGACAAAAATTTTCATATTGGAAGAATAGGATGAGAGAGCTAATTAAGGGTTGGAATCCTCCAATGACCAAAGACGAAAATGGAAATTCAATCTTAAAAGCTAAGATTGGATTGGATGAAAATGAAATAAGACTTACAAACCAAAACAATAAAGCCCTTAGTACATTGTTCAATGCCATAGGAAAATCACAACATAGGTTAATTTTTAATTGCACATCTATCAAGGTTGCATGGAAAAACTTGTAAAATATAATGAGGGAACTGAGGTTGTTAACGTGTCTAGGCTACAAATGATTACCCTTGATTTTGGAAACATGATAATGAGTGAAGATGAGACTATTTTTTAATATTATGCTAAGATATCCGACATAATAAAAACATTTGATCAATTAGGGGAGCCCATACCTAATTGCCTAGTTCTTAGGAAATTTTTAAGGTCCTTTCCTATAAATTTAAAATTAAAGTGACATCCATTAATGAATCTAAAAAAATAGACAACTTAGACATGGAGGAGTTGGTTGGGAACCTTAGAACTATTGAAATGTAAGAAGAAGCTTATGAAAATAAGAATGAGTCGTTTGAAAAATGAAAGGGAAAATAAACTACCCTTAAAGCATCTAAGAGAACTTTGAAGAAGAATAAAACTTTGAACACCTTAGAAGAATGTTAAGTGTACGAAGTTAAGAAGAATTAATGCTTTTGTTGGGTAAAATTTTTAAGACATTTATCAAAACTCAAAACTTTAAGTTTGGGAATAAGGGTCTAATTTAGTGAAGAGACAAAGGATAAAAAAGATGAGAGGTAAAACAAACAAGACAAGAAGAATTTGAAGTGGTTTGAATGTGGTAAGTTAGGTCACTTTGCTGCTGATTGTCCTAAATAATTCTGCCAATTCTCTAATGATAAGAAAAAGAAATTAAAGGGTTTTGATAATAGCAGATTGGGTAAGGTGATTAAAGCAACTTACTCTTATGAGAGTTCTTCTGATGAGGATGATATGTGTAACTATACAACCTTCCATGCAAGTGTGAGGGAAGATAATTCTAGAGAAGAGTCTCATGAGTACACCTCTTGAAGAGAACTAGAGTCTAGCTTTGATTATAAGGAATACTAAGGATTCCTCCAACAAATATTAACCTTGACTAGGAAAACTAAAAGCCTTAACAGAGGGCTTAAAAAGAAAGAGGATGAATTAGTTTTATCTTCTCAAGCAGCAGATGGGTTAGTTGAGTTGAATAACAAACTTGAGTTAGATGTGAGTGACCTTAATAAAGACCAAGATAATTAAAAGAGAAGTCTAGTTCTCTCAATAAAGAACTTATGTCCTCTAAAGAGAAATTAGATATATTCAAGAGAAGGCAGAAGTTGGAAATTATGTAAGCATTGGTCAAACCAACAAGATGGGTTTAGATTTTAGGAATTGCTTGACTGCCCCATTAGCAAAACTAATTATCTCTTTGAAGAGAAAAGTGAGTGACAAGAACCATAAAATAGTGCCCAACCACCTAGGTCAAAGTGAAAGGAGTGAGGATAGGCTCTAGTATAGTGGGTGTATGTATCATATGCCACAACGATTCCCAAACTAGAAGAGAGTATCACAAGAATTATCCTTTGAAACTTAGGTCAAAGAAAAAGGAGAAGAAACACACTATCCATGTTACCTCTAAGTTGCCCCACCATGTTCATGAAAAGAAGATGAAGAGAGTGTGGATAGAAAAGATTGATCTTCAAGCTTGGAAGGATCAATTAGGTAGAGAACCTTAAACTGCCTTAGGATAGGTTGGCTAGGCACAAGTAAAGAGTGTGCCATCTTCAAGTAAAAATATTCTAATTTTTGTCTTTGGTCTAATTCTTTCAATCTTTTGGACATTCATATTTTTTTAGTTTTTATCGCATTTTATTTTGTTTTTCCATGTCTTTAAATTCATAGGTATGAATTGAAAAAAAATTGAATATGATAAAAAAACACACAAAAAAATTAGTGTAGCTTTTGCTTCTTTTTGCAATTGGCTGTGATTTTGTTTTTGATTAGTTCAGCTCTTATGACATATTGAAATTCATTTTTTGTCAAATGGAAAAGTAACTTGATTAGTGGTCAAACATACCCTAATGTATAGAATGTTACACCAAGGTGAGTGAAGATCAATTTGATTTTCTTCTGCTTGATGTTACAATTCTCATATTTTAAAAATTTGCACCCATCATGTTGAGACTCAAATCATTATTATGTATAAATATCAAGAAAGATTTCTTAAACATAAGTTGACATGGGCATTTTGATTTTAGTGGAGTCTCAGTGATAAATTAGATAACCTTTTGCTAAATTTTTATTGAGAATTCAAAAGAAAAAAATTTTAATTTAATGCACTTCAATGATTATGAGTCTTATATACTTCAATATTTTTAGTCATGCAATTGTCCTCGTAAAGATGATAGTAATGTCTACTTACCTACGTCAGCCTAAGCTAGTGTGGAGCTCCCACTGACTTCAAATTCTAACACATGATAGATCATAGTAATTATAACAACATTCATAACTAAAGCTATGCCTAATTTTGATAAAAAAAATGTCTAATTTTGAAATATCCCTAATTCGAGGTGAAAAAGTTGAAACAGAATCACAAAATTGATGAAATATCAAAATCTAACAATTCAAATAACATGAAACTTTGTAAAAATGTAGATCAGATTATTCCTAACAATCCTATTGTTTAAAAATCATTGAAAACCATTTGAAATATACTAAAACTAGAAAAAGGAGGTTCGGTTGTTACCTTGGCCATGGGCTAAACTGTAAGCAATGTATAGTTATACTATCCTTTGTTTACTGCAAAATTTTAGTATTTTCTATTTGTTGTAATTTTTTTATGTTTACTATTTGTTATGATTTTTGTGTGACGGTTTGGTTATTTACTAATTTTCTTGTGATTATTATGATTTTTTAGTCAGAAAACATTAGTGTCTAGCTTAATCTACCAAGTGCTACCCTAATTGTTGTCATTTCCATGCAATTCCTTTAACTAAGGAAGTGGGCCCCACCCTAGAATGCATGATCATCTTTAGCTATGTGCCAACTTCTTCGGTCGCGTACTCTCATTTGACATCATAGATGGGCTTGGGTCTTGTCAAATTTATTTTTGGCCCATTTCAGAAATTGGATTCACTTATTCCCATGTTGGGCTCATTATGATGCCCATTTACATGCCCTAGCTATAAATAGAAACATTGGGTGTTTCCCCATTTGGGGTGGGCTAAGATTTTGAAGGCATTGGGAGAGCTCTACCCCCCTCCCAAGAAGGGAAAGTTTAATATATGTTATAATAACTCAATCTCATCCATGTTTCTTTTGAGTTTTGCCCTAAATCCCATGTTCTTCTCCTCTTGAATGGGATTTTAGGTTTTCTTCTTCTAAAATTTATTTTTTTACCCATGTTTTGAAATCCTAGATTTGGATTTCTTTCTTCTACTATTGTGATTTTCATCTTAGCCACAAGTGGATGCTAGATCTATCATCTACTAGTAATTTTGAGTCTATTTTTGTAGAAATGTGGGATTTTTAGTTTGGGACAACGTGACATAATTTGTTGGGTAGGGATTCTTTGAGCTTGTGAGGAGATTGAAGGGTCTACAATATAAATTGAGGTACGGGATGTTTGTTTGATGAGGTTTTAATTGCATTAACATCATGTTTTTGGGTTAAATCATGTTCTTGATGTACTTGAAGTTTCATGAAGTTGTATGAATTTTTATGAAATTTTGGAATGAATTTGAATAGATTTTGTGCTCCAGAAAAGGACTGTTTTCATATTTTTTGGCATGACCAATCGATCAAGAAATAGACAAAGGGAGAGGACTCGAAGGCTAACAACAACAAATATTTGTAGAGATCTCAACAAAGGGAGTTTGTATTACAGTCAAAACTAAGGTTGGTAGTTTGCATGTGACAATGTAAATTGTCTTGTTTGCTAGTAGTGCATTGATTTGGATCCGATTTGGAACAGTTGTGGTTTTTTACTCGAGCTTGGGTTTCTCATGTTAAAATTGTTGTGTGTTCATGTGTGGATTGAATGTTTATGGTTTGAATGATTGATATATCGTGAGTGAGTTTTGAGAAAATATTTATATAAATACACTACCTATAAAAATTTTACACATTGAAGCTAGAACAATTAATTCTTACTTGTTGAAGTACTAATTTTTGGAGGAATCGAGTGATCTGCTAGGTCGACTAGAGGGACATTAAACTCTCAATTGCTCGTTCAGGTTTTTTTGTTTGAAATTTTCTTTTAATTCATGATATTTATCAAGTTTTGCATTCATATCTCAAGTTGGTTGTGATAGTGTTGATCAAGTCCTTGTAAATTGCTCAATTTTCTAGAAGGTGTGTTTTTGCTGCTTTTGGTGCATGAACCCTAGGAAAGATGAGCACATGACAAAACCAAAAGAAATTCCTAGGAAACAAAGTCCAAAGTTTAAATATAGGAAGACATTACAAGGGAGAAAATATTAAGTCATCCTTAATAAGACAAAATCAAGCTATGAAGTACAACCTAAAACACCTTAGTAAATATGTAATGATTAAATCTAACACTAAGGTAAATTAGGTGTCTTGTAACTTGAATAAATTAGCAATGAAATCAATATCCATATGAATTCTCAAGATAATGCACCAAGAATAAAGAAAATTTGAGTTATGAAGCTCTCTCTGCACACTTCCACACCTAAGAAGGTTACTTAAGACTATGGAAAGAAAACATTGTAAATTTAGATTAGAAAATATGTTTTAGAGGACCTTAAATCCCAAGTTGATGGGGTAACAAATTCACCTTAGGCTTTGTTACAATTGGATGGCTTGCCACGTCTAAGGAAGTTCAAATATCTAGGTGAAATGATTGTTTTTGTCTAAGATTTACTTCTTTTGATACTTTGGACACACGTTTTTGTTTTTGTTTCATTTTGCCTTGTTTTCATACTATTTTCTTCACATGCTTTAATTGAATAAAAAAATGGAATATCATCAAAAACAAACAAAAAATAGTGTAGCTTTTTGCTTCTTTTACAATTTGCTTTCTATAGTTTTTATTTGTGTTCAACTATTGAATTAAATATCATTAATTTACTCTTAAGCTGAAAATACCATGATGTGTTGTTAATGTTCCATAAATGAGGAAGGGATGCACCAAGGAGAGTGAAGATCAATTCAATTTTCTGTTGTTTAATGTTGAAATTCTCTATTTTTAAAACTTTCACACATTGTGTTGAGACACAAATCATTTTTATGTATAAACATCAAGAGAGAATTCTTAAACATAAGTTGACTTAGGGGTTTAGATTTTAGTAGAGTCTAGGTGATCAAATTAGAAGATCTTTGGGTAGATTTATGTTTTAGAATTCAACAGAAAAGAAAATTTCATGTAATGTATTTCAATGTTTATGAGGCTTATGTAATTTAATATTTCTTTTGATAATTGAATTATCCTCGTAAAGATGATGAGGAAGGGCTACCTACTTAGGTTGGCATAGGCTAGTGTGAAGCTCTCATCTGCTTGACATCAAGAAAAATGAATAAAAAGGAAAGAAAAGGAATAAATAGAATGAGAAAAATGATGCATGTAGAGAGGATTATGAGAAAGCTAAGCCCTAGAAAAATGAATTGTGGAAAAATATCATAACATAGAAAAAGGCGTGGGCATATTGAGTATGAATTTTTATTTCTTTATCTTTATAGAAGAAAATGTGCATAGATTCTCACTAAAGTGAATTAAAAATTGAGAACTATGTCTTTATTATTGTTTGAACAAATATGTCTCTTTTGAGTAAGAAGCACCTTGAGTGATTCATGAGGGAAGGAGACATGCATTAAACATTGGTGGTTTCATTCAAAATTAATAAAAGAGAGTTAAACTATTAAAATGAAGAAATGAAGATTGAGAATCACAAACCAATGGAGCAAACTCATCTAAGGCAAGGTATAGCAAACAATAAAATGTTGATGCACTTAGATTAAAGGTTGAATCAAAGAAATTTAACAAGAGAGGTCAACATGTTTTTTATTTCACTATATCTTTGACTTTCAGACAATTCTAAGTTGTTTTGATTGTTGATATTTGCATTATGTTGTTAGATGAGACTATATTTGCATTGCCTTATGGTTTTATGAATTTGTATTGGTAAACCTTGAGTTCTATATATATAAAACTTTTAATTTGATTTGGAACTTGGTGAAAGAAATGAATTTTGAAAGGTGATGTAGATTTTGGGTGATTCTAAGAATATTGTTTTTCGAAACTTGATTTTAAACACCATTTGAAACTTTGAGACAACTCTAAGATTATTGCTATCCAATGAGACTTTGATGATTTCATTACAAATTTCTAGTATGTTTTACATGCTTGTATATTTTTCCAGATGTCTTGAATGAATGTGATAGAGACAAGTGGACATGATGAGTTAAATAAAATAAAGTCTCTAGTTTTGCTTCAATTTGAGATGTGAATGTTTCCGGCTTGTTTTGATTTATCTTCAAACTAATGATTATGATTGGACATAGACTTGATTACTTATATCTTTTCTGTATAAGTCATATTGACATGATTCTTCTTAACATGAATTTCTTATGTGGTTTTTTAACCTATGTTTTCTTAACATGTTTTTATACTTATCTTTGTCTTTCTAGAAAAAAGGGGGAGAGTATGTGACTAATTTGTTATGTGTAGAGAAAATTGAATTAAACTTGAATGTCATATTTCACAATTACTTAAACATTTAAAGTCTGTATTTACATGTTTTTTCGAATAGTATTATCTAGGTATGTTCTTGTTTGTGATATGTAAAATGTTTACAGGTTGAATATTACCACACCACATTAGATTTGAGTGTCATAGGTTAAGGTGGAGAGTCATTGTCAAAGTTAAATGACTGTCAGAGTTTGACCAATGCACTATGAGGTGTAATTTTCTTTTTTAGATGACAAGTTGTAGTGTTTTGTCAAGAAATAGACAAAGGGAGAGATTGTAAGAACATATGGGGCCATATGTATTTTATTAACTTATTTCGGTGAACAAAACAATGTCAAATTGATTTGTAATTTGAGTCATATAGTAGAATGCTTGCAGCTCAAGATCACATAGTGAAGATGACGCATATCATAAGACTCATAAGTATTTTCGCATGTATTAAATATGTACACACATCACATTCACACACTTAAGATAAAGGATTTATCATATGAGTGTCGTGAACCGTGTCCACAACGGCGTGGCAACTGGCATAAGGGAAGGGAGCGGTGTAGGACAACCGGGAAAGGGGGGAAGGAGCAGCATGGCCACCGGACAGGAGGGAGAGGCAGAGAGGAAAGGGGAGAAGACAAGACAATTAATCATTCATTAATTAACTTAGGGCGTAGCCCTTACATTTAATTAGGCTAACCAATGGGCACACTAACAAGCACCTAAGGCCCATTAACATAATTAAAAGAAAACCCTAACTAATAACCCCAAGTACCCTATTAACCTAAATGCCCATATTACATAATGACATAAATAAAACCCTAATTAACCTAGCATATGGCCCCAGTGGCAGCCCCTAGAATGTTCACAACATTCCACCCCGCTTCCGCATCACCTCGTCCTCGAGGTGACCTAAAACTCCAAGCATTGGGCCCACCATAACTCCACTGTGAACAGCTGGTCCGGAACTGTGGGTGAGACATGTAGAATGATGGAGATAGTGGGTCACTACTCCAAAATAGACATGTATAAGCCAGCGCAAACATGATGGAAGTGCAGTTAACTGAACCAAAGGGCAAGGCATAGCTGAGGGCAGTAGCGACAGAAGATGAAGGAGACGGCAGAGCAAAGGAGTGGGCTTGTCTTGTTGGGTGCACGATGATGTGGAGTGTGTGCACAGGTCTCCAACAAGCGGGGTCACCATAGGGGCTATAGGGCACTCCACGACTGCCCACAGAGGGCATCAGACAGCATCAAGGTCTGCCCACATAGGGCATCAGTTTGCCCACAAAGGGCATTGGACAGCATCAAGGTCAGATAAATACTGAAGACATCAACCGACATAGGCAGCAACGACACAATAACTTTGAACATTGGTGAAGTAATAGACCCATGTGGCCACCCCAATGATAGAGCCAATGAAAGGCCCATCCCATGTACGAAGCTACTGCTAATAGATCCAAGTAGGGTACACACGCAAGGCCCACCCATAAGGACTGTCAAGTTGTGGAAAAGCTCAAGACACACACGTACCCCATGAAGTGCAACACCGACACATGTTGGGTAAGTGTCCAGTAGACTAAAGAAGGCATTACTGACTTGCTTAACTCCCTTTTGTGGAAACCCAGTAAAAACAAGGATGCTGCCAAGATTTTCACCATTGGAAAAGGGAAAGTGGATCTCAATTTGGGTGTTATTAGATCGGGATCCGGCAAATCCTAGGCAGGTACCAAAATTCAAGCAACACCGGAATCCCCTTCACTGGTGATTTGCCAGAGATTTTGAGGGCGATCGGTGTAAAATCTCCAATTGGTTCCTGAGGAAATCAGACCCACACAGGAAAGCAAATTCCGATTTACCATGGCCATCTCTTGGAAGATCAAGTTCAAGCTTCATCTTACGGTTCTTAGCTTACAATGCTCCTCATGGCGTCCACCGGAGACACCCAGGCGACCGTTGCCTCTGCCCCCACAGTCAAGCCGCAGAAGACAGTCAGCCTTGGTGCCCTCCAGTGTAGCCATTGGCCGGCTGAGGGCCAACATAGTCGGGTTCAAGTGGCAGTCCAGATAGAAGGCGGTACTGTGACTTTGTTCCAAGATGGAAGCGATCCGGCGACGGCGGAGGAGGAGGCCGGGGTTCAAGTGAGGGGGCAGCTGCTGGAAAAGCCCCAACTTTTGAAGTTTGGCCACTGCTCCCCTCTTTTCGACAGTGAAATAGAGTGCTAATCTGGCAGAGGAGAAGAAGGCGATCGGGGCTCTGGCCAAAGGCGGAGCACAGAAGGAGGCGGCCATTTTCTGGGCCTCAAGCCTCAGACGGTACATATAATTCATGAGGGAGATGGGCATGAAATCGGCAACGACGGACTCAACCTTGCTCGTGGAGGACCAGGAGGCTCCCATTCGGCGCAGGCGGAGCTTGTCCTGAAACGACTTCCAGATGTTCTTCTAGCTCTCTGCTATGACAATGGCGCGAGCATCTCCGCCCATCGCTCTGCTTGACTCCTCTTCTCAGATGATGTCGAGGAAGGTCCAGCTCGGGGCGGTCAGTGGCATTAGTACTGGCTTGGGGCGATCGGTGGCATTGGCGTTGGCGCAGATTTCTAGCAGCTAATGATGGAGCCGAGGATGAGGCCGTGGGCGCCGAGTCTAGAGGAGGACTGGTCGTCATCCCTGACCCTTGCCTGATTGGCCGGTAATGGAAAGACCACTGCCTTGCTCTCCTTTTCGACCAGATCCAGCGGCACAAACCATCTCCAGAGTAGCTTCCCAGAGTTGACCCCACAAGTGGTGCCCCACCGGCCAGTATAACTCCCAATCTGCATCCATGGCCACTTCCTCCCACCGACAACGGACTTGGATGCGAGCCGTGCCAAGCCAGCCATGGAAAGCTGGAACGACACCGCGGCAACAACAGATGTGGCCAGATCGGATTGCACGGCTTCCTGCATGAGCAGCACCAAGACGATGGTCTGCAAGGGGAAGTGCTTGATTCTCACTTTGCAGTCAGTCACAGATGGAGCTGGTGCTATTCTGGGACTGGTCGGAACCGGCAAGGGTGGTGGTGGGGGATCCGGGAATGGTAGCGGACGTGCACGTGGTACCCACCACAGTTGGGCTCCGATACCAATGTTTTGAACCGGTGTCCACAACGGCATGGTAGCCGGCGTAAGGGAAGGGAGCAGCGCAGAACAACCAGAAAGGGGGAAGGAGCGGCATGGCTGCCAGACAAAAGGGAGAGGTAGAGAGAAAAGGGGAGAAGACAAGAAAATTAATCATTCATTAACATAATTAAAAAGAAACCCTAACTAATAACCCTAATTACTATTGACCTAAATGCCCTTATTACATAATAACATAAATAAAACCCTAATTAACCTTGCATGTAGCCCCAGTGGCAGCCCCTAGAACGTTCACAACAACGAGAGTACAAGAAAATAATGAGTAGAAAATGAATGAAAATTTGCATTTGTAAATTTTTTTTTCAAGATTAATAGGTATTAAAAAAAGGGAATAATCATACTTTTTTTAATCTTAGTATTATAACAGCACCACAACAACACAATAGCAGCACTATTGCACAAAACAAAGTTGAGAGTTAGCAATCGATCAGTTACTATAGCGATCCATCACTGAACCTCGTAGTTTCCGGGAATACACCATTCCGAGTTGAATCTCTATAACTTATTCAAGTTAAAGATCTAAACCAACTTAAAGAGCTGTATGAGGGTTAAGAACACACAAATTTTGTGAGAGGAAAACGTAGAGGAGAATAGATAAGAAGGGTTTATACCTTTGGTATATGAATTTTTAAGGGGGATTTGCATGAAGTTGTGAGTTGAAGATCAATGGTGAATTTATGAAGCTTTTCTACAACAAAGATGAGATTTCACATCGAGATTTCAAAGATGAGTTACAAATTATCTCCGATGGGAGATTGACAATTTTAAAGGATGCCAAATTTAATATAACAAGAGGAGTTTGTTGAAGGCTTGAAGAAGACAAAGACAAAGCACGTAGGAAGAAGAAGTTTCAAATGCTTAAGGTAGAAGACTTCAAGGCTAGCAAAAATAAAGATTTATGGAGATCTAAACAAAAGAAGTTTTTGTTAGAGTTGAAACAAAAATTGGTGATTTTCTTGTGTCATTGTAAATTGTCTTCCTTGCTAGTAGTGCATTGATTTTATTCTGGTTTGGAATTGTCATGGTTTTTTTACCAAGCTTGGGTTTTCCACATTAAAATTGTAGTGCATTCATGTGTGGTTTGAATGCTTATAGTTTGAATGATTTATATATCGTGAGTGAGTTTTGAGTGAATATTTACGTAATTCTAGTACATATAATAATTCTAAAAATATAGGCTAAAATTCTTAATTTTTACTTGTCGAAGTACTAGTTTTAGGTGAAATCTAGTGATCCGCTAGGTTGATTAGATGGATATTAAACTTTCAATGTAGTCTCAGCAGGTTAATAAAATATGTAGTGGACTGAGGCATCTGACCTTGGAGTGTTTCAAGAAGCTAAATACTGCAAGTTTCCATGGAACGTAGAACCCCACTGAATCCCAAGGTGCCAACCAGCTCTGTAGAATCTGGGACCAAGACAACAAGGAGGGCAACAATAGAAGCCAGTCAACAAAGGGAAAGTCTTTTCGATTTCATCTCATGAGATGGCTAATGCTTCGACAATCATGGAAGGTATGCTTAAAAATTGCCTCCCATAATGCTAGAGTGTTGTTTGATACAAGTTCTTCACATACTTCTATTTCACCTCATTTTGCTCGAGAACTCAATGTTGAACCAATGTTGTTATTGACTCCTTTGCATGTGTCTACCCCTTCGTCTACTCTTCAGGCAGAGGAGTATCTTGAGAAAGTTCCCATGGTGGTTGAGGGGCATGAGTTAGTTGCTGATTTGATTGTTTTGCCTATGATTAATTATGATGTATTTTAGGCATGGACATGATATCAGTGTATCATTGACATGTTGATTGTCGACATCTAATGTAACATAATTTGTTGGGTAGGTATTCATTGAGCTTGGGACTAGATTGAAGGGCCTACAATTTGATTTGAGGTAAGGGTTTTTGTTTGATAAGGTTTTACTTGCATTAACACCATGTTTTTAGCTGAAATTATGTTATAGACGTTTATGGATGTGTGAACTTGAATCTTATTGAATGTATGATGTAATGGTGTTTCTTACATGCTATGTTAGATGTATCTCGTTTTAGGATTAGATAATGTTTTTTTGAAGTTTAATGAAATTTTGTGAATTTTTATGTAATTTTGGAATGAATTCGAATCGATTTTGTGCTCAGGAAAGGGACTATTTTCATATTTCCGAGCATGACTTATTGATCACCATGTCTGACCGATCGATCAGCAACATGGGGTTTTCAAAAATCAAGTATCCCAACCAACCGGCTTTGAATAAAATGACATGTGTGTTTATTTTAAACTAGATTTTTGTGAATCCTTCATGACAATTACTTGACACTAGATAAGTATGTTCATGTTCAAGTAGGAGTGCTTGCATAGACACGATGTTATGCATAGACCATGTTTAATGTGCTTTAGATTATTTATGAACTTGACCATTTATGTTTATGCACACTTATGCTTGCATTATCTCTTTAGTCTTGTATGGACCATGTTACATGCATCATAGGACTGATTAGTGTATGATTACTTGTACTTGAATGTGCCTAAAATTGCTCACTTACGTATCATATCGTATACATCATTAAAAAGATTTGTTATGCCATGTTTAACCATGAATAGCCCTTGTGCATCGTAATTTTTCAGATTAGCTGTATTAGGGATTTTAATGAATCGGTATTCTGTCCAATGGGAGGGGTTTTCTATTCAGTGGATAGGGCTTGCAATTCCATCAGGGCGGGTATCTACCCCAGGTGAGTAGAGCAAAATGCTATGATGAGAAAACTATTGAGAATTTTTGAGTGAGCTCCAGGTTCGTTTGTTTGAGTGCACTGGCTAACCAGGGGAACTTTACAGTTTATAGGATTTACAAATTGCTTAGGTTATCCTTCTTGGGATTACCAGGATCAATAGCCTACTTTAGATATTTCCTTCTAAGGAATGTTGGGTATACAAAATTGGCATCTTTAGGTACTAGGATTTCTCTATCATGAGATATTCATTCTGCTATTTACACATGTTTGTGTACGGATTATGATATTGCTTTACATCAGTTTCATTTATGGATTATTAGGCATGTTTAAATAGTGTTTGTGTATATATTATGATGCATAAGCTTACACTAGTTGTATATCAATCATGACACTTGATGATGCAGGATGTGTATTAATATGTCACTTGAATGCACATGTTTTGTGTGTGGATTATGAAATACAATTGAGACATGATGCACAAGTTTCGCTTAAAGATATGTGATGCATGAATGAGATATTTCATAGGATATATGTGTACGGGATTGATGTGCTTTTGTGTTATTAACACTAATTTTGCATAAGTCCTATGTTATGATTCATAAGGATTATGCTTTGGTGTAAAATTGTGCTTTATGTTTTCAAACCCTTATGCTTTATGTTTTCACCTTTACTGAGCTAAGCTCACCCTATAAGAACATATGAGTCATATGTCTAGTTTATTAGCTAAATTTCTTTGTCAAAATTATGTCAAGAAACCTTGTGTATGTATTGAGTCTTGCAATGTGATTTGAGGTTGTTGTGGTCGAGTCAAATTTAAAATTAAGAGAATTGAAAGTAGGAGCAGACTTGTTCTTATTAATCAAGATAGAAGACTAAAGATTGTTGAAGGTGTTTGAAGCTTATTTATATCACATTCGCATACAAAAATCACTTGGAGAAGTTTCAGAAGTGGTTTTAGAGGTTTTAGAAGGATTTATGGTAAGAAGGGAAAAAAGGCAAAAAGATAGATAGAACAATTGATTGTTGCACACCTAAGGAAGAACAAAATTATCCATCATATCTTGATTCAGTGTTGTGCAAAATGAAGCCGAGATTTATCAATCAATTTCTCTAGTGGATCGATTGATCTTTTGAAGTATCATGCACAAAATAAACAGTGACCAATCAATCACTATTTGAAATGATCAATCATTTCAAAGATTGGTTACCCTAATTAAGACATTTTGATTTCAATCTCATTCATTATTCAAGTACAATTCCTAAACTGACTTAAAAACATCTATATAAGGCTTATCAAATCATGAAATTTGAAAAAGGAAAACCTAGAGGAGAAAAGAGAAAAAGGGTTTACACCTTTGCTTACTGTTTTTCGAAGAAAAATTCACATGAAGCTTTGAGTTGAAGATCCATGGTGAATTGAAGAAGACAATACACAACTAAAAGAATTAAAACACAATGTTTTCAAAGGCTTGTTGCATTATATCTTCAATGAGTGATTGAGGATTCCACCAAACCTCTTTCTACACCACCAAACCTGAACTAAACATTGTCCTCATTGTGTAAAAGAAAATAAATGCAATGCTTAAGAGAAGAAAAGAGGAAAAAGAAGAGATAGTACCTTAGTTGACATGCTCATGTACATAGTATCAAAGGAAAAATGGTCAATAAAGCACAAGCATAATCATACAAGCACACCCTAATAATGATAGAGCAATTGACAAAGATAATAAACTAAAAACTAACTAAAGAAAATAAAAACACTAACTATTAAATTAAACAAAAATAACTATCAAAACCTAAAGTTGGGTTGCCTCCTAAAAGTGCTAAGTTTACTATCTTCAGCCAGACACACCTCTATCTAAACTTATCGAGGGTCCTTTAAAGCAATTATCTTCTCTTTATCAATTCTACTTATCAAATCAGAGTGAGTTAAACAAATATTTAGTGGATCATCAGAATAAATGAAAGGAAAAGCATCCTCCACTAGATTCTCAATCATGTCAACCTCAAAAGTATCATCAAAGTCTAATGGTCATCTACTTACATCAAATACATTTAACTCACATATCAAGTTCCCAAAAGAAAGCCTCATCACTCTATTCCGACAATTTATTAGAGCATTGGATGTAGCAAGGAATGGACAACCCAAAATCACAGGCATTTGAGAAGATGCATTTGGAACCGGTTGTGTGTCTAAAACAATGAATTCCACCAGAAAATAAAATTTGTCAACTTGAACAAGGACATCTTCCACTATTCCTCTTCGCCTTTTAATTGAGCGGTTAACAAGTTGAAGTGTTATGTTGGTGGGTTTTAAATCTGCTAGACCTAATTGCTCATAAATAGAAAAAGGTAAAAGATTTACACTTGCCCCTAAATCAAACAAAGCTTTTTCAATTCAAAAGTTCCCAATTACACATGATATGGTTGGACAACGTGGATCCTTGTATTTGGGTGAGGTATTGTGTTGCAAAATTGAGCTCACTTGATTCCGTCAAAAAGACCTTCTTTTGTACATTTAACTTACGTTTAATTGTACAAAGGTCCTTCAAAAATTTTACATATGATGGAACTTGTTTGATGGCATCCAAGAGAGGGATATTAATTTTCACTTGTTTGAAAATCTCTAGGATGCCAGAATGAGAAATCATTTAGAAGAAGATGAATTCAGCCTTTGAGGAAAAGGAGCAGGAATTGGAGAAACATTTTATGAGTCCTCAGAGTTGTCAACTTTATCACATTTTTTAGAATTCAAAGATTCCTCCTCAGGTTGAGCTACCTTCTTTGGAGTATCTTTGTTTTTTACCATTCCATTTCTCAAGATGGTGAATAAGATGACATTCTCTAAAGAATTTAAAGATTGTACTTTCTGACCTTTTGGATTAGGTTGAGGTTGAGAAGGAAAACTCCCTTTTTCTTGTGTGTTTGAACTTGTGGTCAATTGAGTCATTGAGGCCTTCAAATCATTTATAGCCTGCATTGTCTGACTATTGATGGTTGTTTGGCCTTGCATGAACATTTGTAAGGTGTCCTCAAGTGAATTCTTATGTGGTGGCACATATGTTGAAGATGAGGGAGGTACCTTCATGTTAGACTCATTTTTCCAACTAAAGTTGGGATGATTACTCAAATTTGGATTGTATGTTTCTGAATAGGGAGAAGAAAATGGCCTCTTGTAAGTGTTCATGGCATTTGCTTGGCTGTGTAACACCTCTTTAAAGGCCGGGATTGTTGGACAATCCTACGTCAAGTGTCATTTTGTTTCACAAATGCCACAAATACTTTGTGACTTTGCATCAATTTTTTTGCATTGCAAAGTATCAATTTTTCTAGTTAGACTAGCAATTTTGGCGTTAACATCATCCTCTTCCCTAAGAAAGTACATCCCACCCTTGTTTGGTATCAGCTTGGACTTTTCGAATTTCTCTAGCTGACTAGAATCTGTCCATGACTGGGCTTTTGCTACCAACCAATCAAGGTAGTCCCCAGCTTCCTTCGGCTCGTTTTCTAAAAATTTACCATTACACATCATTTCTACATGCTCACGCATTTGAGAAGTCATTCCCTGATGAACTATACTCACAGTCCTCAAGTGAATTCTTGACCTTTGAATAGCTTTAGGTAGTTGGGCTTCCCTTCCTCTTCCAGTTGGATCCTATCAAAGCCCATTTTAACATGTAAACACAATGGAGGTCCAACTCACCTATTCAAAATATAAATGACCCAAATAAGTAGTGAATTAACACAAAATAGGATTTTAATTCAAGATTTATTGAATATTATTTCAGTGCATCATCCTTCTAGGGGTTACTTATACAAAGTCAAAAACCCATTAGACCTCTCCTCCAAAGTTGATAATTTGGGTAGGAAGCTTGGCCAGCTTAAGACTTCAAGCCATCAACCCACTACCTTCACTCAAGATGCATTCATGATATTCCTTAGCCTAGCCCATACTATCATGGAGTGCCCTTCTGCCTCTTAATTTCTTGAGCTTATCGAAGATCATGTAAATGTCACCCAATCCTTCCCTAGGGATGAGGACAATCCATTTTGATACACATATAACCCTGGGTAGAGGAATCACCCTAACGTTTCTTGGAGGGCACAAAACTAAGGGGTTATAAGCAACCGTTCCAAGTTCCACCATTCACCAACCTCAAGTGCAACCCTCGTATGTCCAACCTAGCAGGAGTCCGAGTTTAAAAGAAAAGACCTTCAGTTCCCTGCAAGGCCTACAATCTCAATCCCAACTCCTACACTCCCACGCATAATATATAGCAAAGCTAGAAGCCCAAATTGGACAACTAGCCAAGCTATCAATAAGTGAGAGACGAGTATTGTAGCACCCCATGTTCCAATTATGCTTAACCCAAAGGGTTAAGGGTAAATATGTACTTTTTAGTTAAGTTTTAAGGGTTTCAAGATATGGACTCATATTATATGAGAAGAGCTCAAAATAACCAGCATAACAAACTAAAGAACACACGAAACAGAGGTCAGGAACAAAAGTTATGACCTCAGGAAGTGTGCCACATGGGCAAGGCTGACGTATAAAATGCAGAATAAACTACCCATGTGAGTTCTAGTTTCGAAGGACTCATCAAGATGAGGAAGAGTCCATCGGTACCAAGAACGCGCGATTTTGACTTCAAGGCAAGAAGATATCGCATTTTGAAGTTTGAAATGTATTTGAATGAAATAATAGTAAAATATTTAAGAAAAGATGAAATTGATGACATCAGTTGAGACGAGCCGAGCCGAGTTGAAGGCGAGCCATGCGAGCCGAGGCAGCGCACTGATGTGCACGTTATGCGCATCAGCACGCACCGACCACTTACGTGGTCATTTCTGTGTTTGACACATGGCACGCATACATGCACACGTATCTATTTTCCATCGTATGCTCACACAACTTTATCTATAAATTTCAATTTTCGTTCAAACTTCCAAGGGACTTTTCGGAGTTGTTCTGAGTCTATTTTCTTTTGTTCAATAGGTGTTCTTAGCTAATTCGATTGTGTTCTACGCAATGGAAGCATTCATTCCTCGAGTTAGCCACTGTATAAGGGAGAAATGCCCAGGGGTAAGAGGATGTTTTGCCCGTCGCCCTAAAGCCCCGAAGAGAGAGAAATGGCTCGGAGCGACAGGAGGCTCTGTCCTCCGTCATCAGGCCATAATGAGGGAAATGGCCCCAAATAGGGGAGACTTCGTCCTCCACCGAAGGGCCACGTAGTGTGAGACACATCACTAGGTTATGGGGAGATTCATTCCCTGCTTATGAGCACAAAAAGAGTAAAGAGTCTCTGGGTAAGGGGAAGGTTTGTCTGTCGCTGATGGGCGTGTTGAGAGAAAAGTATGTCAGTGTAGGGGAGGTTCTATCCACCACCTATAGGCACAAGAAATGTGAAGTGTCATGGTTTAAGGGGAGGTTATGTTTGTCGCCTTCAAGCCACAAAGAGGGAAACGTCCTGGGTGAAAGGGAGTGTCTCTCTACCGCCTTCAGATATAATGAGAAAGATGTTCCGGAGATAGAGGAGGTTATGCCTGCCATCTCAAGACACAAAAGGGTGGACATCTAAAGAAACAAGTGATTCCCAACGTTGCTACTTTTGGAACTACAGGGGAGTAAGCGTTTTTTACCTTTCAATTTAATATGATTTATATGCATGCACATCTTACTTAGTGTTATTAATATACTAATTAAGATAAATTATTTGCTATGTCCTGATATATGTTGATATATTTTGATTTGATCTACTTTGATATACTCTGTTGTGATCCGATCTGCTCTGTGGTGATCTAATATTATCTAATATGATCCAATCTGCTCTATTGTGTATTCTACTCCGCTCTATGATAGAGTGGCATATGTGATTCTGCTAGTATTTTGTTCACCTCTATGATAGTTGAGATTCTACTGATTTACTGGCTTCCATTTGATTCTGATGATTTATAAGATTTTCGTTTGATTCCGAATGATTAATTCGGATATAATGATATACATATTTTTAAAGTATACGATATTGTGATGCTTGATGCATGTATTAGCCGTAAGGTAGAACTACGTTCGGATCCGATCGTATTGGAATAATATTGTAATGTTATTCAATACATACGCAGGCAACCAATGGTACAACAACGTTGGCTCAATCCAAATTAGTTATAAAATTAGGTTTGTTCTAATCTACGCACAACAGAATGTTAAAATTCCATCATGTGTGGAAGAATGTTATGACTCTCGCACACAGAGTCCACAGCTACTGGTTGACCTCATTTTAATTTTTCTATTTATTTTAATAAACTCCAATTTTGTTTTCGAACAACACCCGGTCCTGGTCAGTTTTCAGGGTCGGGGTGTTATAAGTACATTGCCAAGTCAGCCCCTACAAAACCCAAAGGTCAATTTGGAGTAAAGAGAGTCCCTTCTTCTATTGAATTAGTTCAGTCCATAACCACCCTTAAGAGTGGTCGGCACATGGAGAATTAGGTTGGGGTTGATTCCTTGGGTACCACAAAAGAATGGATAGAGAAGCCCGCCCCTAATGATCCTCTCGAGTTACAGGCTGAGCCAAAAGCAAATGAGTTTGTCTCTCCTTCCCCTTCCTTAGAGGCATAGTCTAAACCACTTTAAAGGGATTTTATATCCTTAGGGCACCTTTTCCCCAATGTCTTAACATGGCCCCACCATTTAGAAGGAGTATGGCTAGGATGGATGAGATTTTTGAGACTTTCAAAGAAGCCAAAATTAATCTCCCCCTCTTTAATGTCATTAACTAAGTCCCTGTTTATGCTAAGTTCCTTGAAGACCTATGCACTCAAAAGCATAAATCCAAGACCCACAAGTCTAAGAAGGTCTTCCTCTCTTTTAAAGTATGACACCACACTAAAGTATAAGGATCCTGGAGTGCCCACTATTTCTTGTGTCATAGGTGATCACTTCATCCATAAAGCCCTCCTTGGCCTTGGTGTGAGCATCAATCTACTCCCTTACTCAATGTATGAGCAATTAGGCTTAGAAGACTTGTATCCCACATCGGTTACTCTTTAGTTAGCCGACCGTTCTGTGCATAAACCTTGAAAAATCATTGAAGATGTCTTAGTTGGTGTTGGTTAGTTCTTCTTCCCTATTGACTTTCTTGTCTTAGATATGAAACCTATCTTCAATTCCACACACCAAATCCCCATCATTCTAGGTCGCCCCTTCCTTGCTACTTCTAATGCTTGTATCAGTCAACAAATAGGGGTGATAGAGATGTCCTTTGGGAACATGAAGGTGAGGCTCAATGTGTTTCATGCATCAAACCAACTACCTATTGAGTGTGACTCTGAATGATTAATGGTTGACTAATTTAGATGACTTAGTCAATGAAGCCCTCCCCCTTACCCTAATGAGAGATGCTCTTGAAATGACTTTGCTATACCCTGGGTTAGAGGAGTCCAATACTAACCCATCTTTAAAGGACAACCATAGCCAACTAGAAGCTACTAGTGTCTCCAAGTCTTCTTCTTGGAGGCTCCAGGTCGAGCTCTTACCTATATCAGCCGCCCCACCTCTTAAGCCCTCCATAGAGTCGTCACCTACGCTTGAGTTCAAGAACTTACCCAGCTCTCTCAACTATGCCTTCTTGGGACCCAAGGATACTCTCCCAATAATTATTTCCTCTTGCTTGGCTAGTGACCAAGAGAGTAAATTGCTTGCCGTCCTTGTCACACATAGGAGAACCATAGGATGGATGGTAGCTAACCTTAGGGGGATTGCCCATCCATTTGCATTAAAAGAAACCACCTAGAGGATAAGGCAAGCCCTCGAGTGAAGTACAGTGGAGGTTGAACCCTAATATGAGGGAGGTAGTCATCAAGGAGGTGGTCAAGCTTTTAGATGCAGGTATTATATACCCTATCTTTGATAGTGAGTGGGTGAGTACTACCTAGGTTGTTCCTAAGAAGTTTGGATTCACCGTTAAGCTAAACTCGTCAGGAGAGTTAGTCCCTACTCGGGAAACCATAGGATAGAGAGTGTGTATAGACTATCAGAAGTTGAATTCCATGACCCGAAAGGAGCATTTTCCCTTTCCATTCATTGGCCCAATCTTAGAGAAACTAGTAGGTCAGATATTCTATTATTTTCTAGATGGCTACTCAGGGTATAATCAAGTACCTGTGTTTCCTAGGGATTAGGAGAAGACCACCTTCAATTGTCCGTTTGGTACAATTGCTTATAGATGTATGCCATTTGGTTTATGTAATGCTCCTACTATGTTTCAACGTTGCATGATGTCCATATTTTCTAATATGATGGATAAATTTTTGGAAGTTTTTATGTGTCACAACACCACTACATGTGCCAAGACGCTCCTAAATGAGCCCAAATTCCATTAAACACTTCGGGACCTGCCTTTTCCTCACCAAAGACTTCCTTCATGTATCATAGCTTAATATTATGCACCAATTCTTCAACTTTTGTGCCAAAGCCTATTTTAGATGCAAAACTCCTTTTTGCACATCAAAACTCTCTCTTCACGCCAAAGCTTTAATTTACGTGCAAAACCTCCCCACCTACTATTAGTTTCCAAACATGACACCAAGTACACATATATGGAACAAAATATAAGATAATTATGAGAAAAAAACTTAATTTTCTCTGTAAAAATGAAGGTAAAAATTATGGAAATATCAGGGTTGTTACATTCGGTGTGACTCACCTTCTCTATTCAATCGGAGGGGGTGTGGGGCTTTGGCTGTAGAGAATGAAGAGTATGAATATCATTTTTCTTAGGGGAATTCACTTTTCCTAGTTCAATCAAAAGTTGGACTATGCATTTGGTCACAGAAAATGAAGTAGAAATTTCATTTTCGGCATCATTTGATGAGTGACTCCATAATTTTTTCACTTGTGCTTAAAATATCTGAGGAGACTAATTTGGTTTTGAATTGGGAGAAGAGCCATTTTATGGTTCAAGAGGGCATTGTTTTGGGTCATGTTGTTTCCAAATGTTGTATTGAAGTAGACAAGGCCAAAGTTGACCTTATAGCTAACCTACCTCCCCACACTGCGGTAAGACAGGTTCGTTCCTTTCTTGACCCTAACAGTTATATAGGTGATTCATCAAGGACTTTAGTAAGATTCCTCAGCCATTATGTCATTTGTTGGGTAAGGACACACCTTTTGATTTTGATGATGCTTGTATGTAAGCTTTCACCAAGCTTCGTACACTCCTCTCTACCACCCTTATCATTCCCCCCTCGGACTACTCCCTACCCTTTGAGATTATGTGTCATACCTCAGACTATGTTGTGGGCGCAGTCCTTGGCCATCGAGTGAACTAAGTCCCCCATGTCATTTATTACGCTAGAAAGACCCTTTTTGATGCCCAATTGAACTATACCACCACATAAAAGGAACTTCTAGTTGTTGTCTATGCCCTTGATAAATTTCAATTGTACATTTTAGGATCCAAAATCATTATCTTTTCTGACCATGCAGTCTTACGCAACTTTCTTTCTAAGAAGGAAACCAATCCTAGGCTCATCCAATGGATTTTTCTCCTTCAAAGAGTTCGATTATGCAATTAAGGACAAGAAGGGTGTTGCAAATGTTGTGGCTGATCATTTGTCCAGGAACCTTCCAACCCTGAACCACTTCATGATTCTTCCCCTGATGAGCAGCTCTTTGCTATCTATACCATTTCACCCCCTGGTTTGCCACGTTGTTAACTATCTTGTCACAGGTTGCATTCCCTTTAATTGGACTAAACAAGGCAAGGATTTATTTTTTTCTCATGTTAAGCACTATTATTAGGATGACCCAATCTTTTTAAGTTTTGTTCTGACCAAATTATCCAGTGATGTGTGCCAGATAGTGAATTCCACACTATTCTCACATTTTGTCACTCTCATGAATGTGGTGATCCTTTTGGGTGAAAGAAAATAGCTGCTAAGGTTCTTCAAAGTGGATTTTACTTGCCCACAATGTTTAGGGATGCTAATGAGTTTTGTATGTAATGTGATAGATGTTAGCATTTAGGGGCTCTTTCTAGGGGAGACATGATGCATCTCCAACCCATCCTCATTGATGAGATTTTTAATGTCTGGGAATTGATTGCATGGGATCATTTCCACACTCCTTTGGCTATACTTACATTTTGGTCGTCGTCAATTATGTCCCCAAATGGGTTGAAGCCATAGTGACGAAAACCAATGACCATAAGGTTGTGGTGACATTTCTCAAGGAACATATTTTTTTGGTAATTTGGTACACCTAGGGTAATCATTACGATGGGGGTAGCCAGTTTTGTAACCATTCTTTTGAAGCTCTTCATCGAAAATATTCTATCACACATAAAGTTGCCACCCCTACTATCCTCAGACTAGTGGTCAAGTAGAAGTGTTCAATTGTGAGATTAAGAAAATCCTTGAGAAAACAGTGCGCCCTGATCGAAAAGATTGGTCCATACATCTTAATGAAGCCTTATGGGCATATCGGACTGCTTATAATGGTCCATTGGCATGTCCCCTTACCATATTGTTAACGATAAGGCATGTCACATACCCATTGAATTAGAGCATCGTGCTTTTTGGGCCATTAAATCATTTAATTTCAACATGGAAAAAGCCAGTTCACACTGTAAACTCCAACTTAATAATTGGAAGAGATGCGTGATGAAGTATACAAGAGTGCCAGATTACATAAACAAAGGACTAAGGCTTTACACGACCACTTAATCCATCAAAAGTCCTCTTAATGTAACAAAAAATTTGGCTCTTTAATTCTTAATTGCACCTCTTTCCAGGTAAGCTTAGATCTTGCTGGCATGGCCCCTATGTCATTACTTAGATTTTCCCTTATTATCTTGAAAACTGGGATGCCAACTAGGTTGGGCATATGCGAGTTGCACTTGGGGTTGATAGATAGGGGCGAGTGACACTTGGAATTGATTGTACATGGCTGGTGGCACTTGAAAGGGTGGCCTAAAGTGTTGGTTACCGATTGCCCCTTGGTAAGGGTTCTGCCAAGATATAGGGTGATTCCTCCACCCATGGTTATATGTGTTTGAAAATGGATTGTTCTCAGCCCTAGGGAAGGATTGGATGGCGTTCACATGATCTTTGACAAGCTTTGGAAATTGAGAGACAGAGGGGCATTCCATGATAGTATGGGCTAGGCTAAGGTATATCGTGCATGTGTCATGAGTGAGGTTGGTGGGTTGACTGGTTGAAGGTCATAAGGATATCTAGTTTCCTCCTCAAAGTATCAACTCCTTAAAGTATCAACATTAGAGGAGAGGTCTAATGGGCTTTTGTCTTCATACAAGCCACCCTTAGAGGGAGCATTGTTCAAGGTGGATGGTCCTCCCTCATTTCTATTCACTATAGCATGTTGAAGGGAATTTTAACTCAAAGTCTTCAAAAATATTTCAATGCCTTATTTTCATTTTTTAACAAAAATGGTACACCCACAACTCGCATCCACAAGGTGGCATTTTTGTTCAGTAAGACCCTCATAAAACTGTTACACTAATTGCCACTTAGGGACAACATAATGAGGACATCTGATGCACTGAAATAATGTTCAATTAAATGTTTTCACATTTCTAATTACAATTCTATTTTGTGTTAATTCATTGCTTATTTTGGCTATTTATGTTTTGAATAAGTTAGTTGGACCTTAGTTGAGTTTACATGTCTAAATAGGCTTCAAGAGGATCCAAGTAGAAGAGAAAGTAAAACCCAACTACCCAAAGTTATTTAAAAGTCAATAATGGGCTCCTAATGATCTAAAAATGCATGGAATGGTCGAACACAACCTTGTGGACCCGTTGGATTTCATATTTGCATCAAGAGAACTAAATTCGGGAAGAAGCTGTTTTGGACAGATTGATATAACCATAGAATTTTGGCCATATCTTTCTATGTATCATTCGGATTGATATGATTCTAGTGGCATTGGAAAGAAGACATATGTAGATACAATTTCTATTTCAAGACAAAATTCATAATTCCAAAGCTATTTGGGTCAAATCTGACATAAAAAGGGACAGCTAGTCAACTAACCCGAGAACAACACATTGAGAATCTTTTCATTGGTTGTGATTGATACACAAAAAGAAAGACAATGAGACTAATTGGATAACTAAAGGAAGACTCAAATATACTTATTTGCTAAATAAATCATTGATTTATTTAATTAATTTAGAGTCTAATCATTGCCAAAGAAGCAAACAATCGAGCAATCAATCAGGATGCAATCAAGGGATATAATTGGACTTTCCCCTTTGAAGCGACCCCTTCTACTCCCATAAATAGAGGTGTGGACGTAGTAGAGGCATCATTACCTCCTCTTTGGAGCTCTCTTCTCCTATTGTTCTCCTCTTATTTTGTAGATTTTGTTTTTAGTTTTGTGTAATGGCTTTCTAAGCTCTTGGTTAAGGCTCGGGATGCAACTTATACTTGATGTTTAATGGCTATTTTAATTCAAGTAAGTTCTTTATCATTTTAAATTGATGTTTCATATTTAATAAATTTATAATCTATATAATTATTTGATTCGGTGTTAACGAAAGGCACGCCGAATGCTTATAATTACTTGTCATATACTTAATGCTTTCACGTAGTAAACAATCAATTACTATTATTCTATTTCAAAGTTCTTTAAGAGTTAAAATTTCCGATTTAGATGAATTGTCATTCGATCTTAATTGAGTTATCATTTGAATCAAATATACATTAGATATTTATTATAAGTGGATTTTCGATGCCTTAGCACTTTCTCTTTGATTGTCTCTTATTCTCTATTTTACCTTCCTTTTCTATTCTATTTTATTCATAATCATTTTCTTTGTTACACAAGGCTTCCCTTTAGATCGACCTTGTTACTACATTTGACAAGTAAAAATAAATCTGAATTAGACTAATCCATAGTATTGGTTTGGATGTAACAACAACACCTCCTAAGAAGGTCCTTAAATCTATCCCAACTCACATGGAATTGTTTGGTGGGAAATTGGGCAAAAGTAGTAATGGACTTTCTCATTTGGTTGGTATTGCCTATGGGGAAGTACTTTTTGAGGAACTCTTGTTGTGGGCCCCTGTTGTGATGGTGTCTAGTTCTAAGGAGTGGAGCCATTCTTTAGCCTTATCTTTCAATGTGAAAGGGAAAAACTAAAGTCTAACACCCACAACGGTCAAGTTATAGAGCTTGAAAGTTGTTCATAGTACCAAGAAGGCTAGGTGCCTATGTGGGTTTTCATTGTTAAGCCCATCAAAAAAGGGAAGCATCTGAATGGCATTGGGCTTAATTTTGTAATTTTGAACAACGACCGCTGGCAACCTAATGCATGATGGAGAGGTGTACTCATTGGGAGAGTAATACTCCCTTAGAGCTTTGAGAGGTACATCTAGTAATTAATGTTCATCCATGGTGATGGAATGAGTGGTGGGAGATGGAGTGCTAGATGTCACACCCCAGCACACGCCACCCCCAAACTAAACCTAGTCCAAAGAGGAAGCGACATGTGGTGCGATAAAGTATAGGTACGGAGATGCTCACGTATCTATAATATGCCATGCTATCTATAGTATGTCTCATCAACACAGTCATGCACCTGCATATCATGCTATGTGTAACATATCTCATCAGCACATATTCATGACACTTGCATATCATGCTATATATAAAATTTTTCATCGACACATTTCCATGACACCTGCATATTATGCTATATATGACATATCTCATCATCACATGTTCATGCCAGTTGCATATCATGCTATATATAACATATTTCTTCCTCACATAGCCATGCCACCTGCATATCATGTTATAACCCACATTATCTCATCATCACAAACTTATTCCACCTACGCATCATGGGTTCAAATATAGCTCATAACACATATACACCTCATGTGTAAACATGCGAAATTCATTATCATAATTACATCCTGCATGAATTACTTCTCAACATAAACATATCATGCATATCCATTTCTCAATAAAACATTCATCTTACAACATCAAGTGCATCAACCATGCACACTATTCTACATATTCATGCAAAGCATACCATAAACACATGTGTAACATAAGCTCCATTGTTCCTACACAACCTGTATCAATGAGCATAATCTCCCATACACCTGCAACAATAAATAGTGAATGTCTCAAAAATTGAAAAAACTAAACTTGTTTATCAAGGTCAAAACCCCGAGCAAACTGCACATCAAGGCTGAAGCAAAACCTGCTTATCAAGGCTGAAGTTTTGTCCCAACTGGTCATTAAGACCTAAGTCCCAAGCATTGTATGTAGTAATCCAGTGCACACGGTCATACCATCCAATATTCTCAGGGTCGAGATAAACTTAGAAATTAACTCATATAGCATTCTTCTCTTCTCAACCCAGGAAGGAAAACATGCCCTAAAAAGGGATGTAAAACCCATCCATTAGACGTAAAACCCCATCCTCTCGAATGTAACACCGAATTGACAAGCCTCTGATCGATTAATCCGACAACCATTATCATCTAATTGATCAAACACGGTTATTTGCAAATAGTGTCATTTTAAAATCTTTTTCGTGATACATGCCACATGATACATACGTGAGCAAATGCCAAACGAGGCCAAGTGCAAGTAAACATGCTCAAATCAGCCCACGTGTGCATGGAACTTGATCCATTCATTGTGTCCAATAAAATCATCCAAATCCACATGTGTGTACATAAGTATTAGTGTTCAAGTCAAAGCTAAGACATATAAAACATGAACAAGTTATAATCAATGTTGTATACATGCATCCATAATTTTATCATAGTCCTATCCTACTGAAATCATGAATTAAGTATGTTGAAAACATTGAAAATAAGAGTTCAAGACAAGTATTACATCATGCAAGACTTGATAGTATAATCATCACCATACTTAAGCAAGAGCAGGGGAACATGATTCACCAAAAATTAATATAACATGTGCAAGCATATATATACATCATCATGGTTAAACCTACCCAAATCATCAAGTAATCATGAGGAAGTCATCAACATGAATTTAAGACAAGTAGAATATCATGCAAAAATTAAACAAATATAGCCTAAATCATGCTTGAGCTAAATCATAAGACCCAAGATGGTCTTCATGCAATTAAATAGCATTTATAGGCAATAATAACTCATTTTAATCATAAGGAATTAGATTTATGGAAAGAGAACAAGAGATCGCCAAAATACACAAAGATGGCAAAAACTGTCATTTAGTTGTTTGAACACCTTGTCGGGCCATTCGAACCCCATCCTTTCGATCAGCCAGACTGGTCATTTGAACGGTAGGCCATTCAAACACTTGTTAGGCCGTTCGAACACCCTTAACAGTTCACTTTATGCCTGATTTCTTATTCGCCTTCAACCTTCTGAAAATCAAACCAAAAATATCCAAAATTTTAGTAAATTCTAAAATCACCTTAAAACTTTATTAGAATATGATAGATCTAACCATTCTAGTGCTTAATCACAAGAAAATCAACATAAATTATATGTTTTAATAAATCACCATTGAAGCATTAAAAAAAGCAAGAACCCACTTAAAAATTTGAACATGTAAATCCAATGTATCAAACCACAAAAGATGAAATCTCCTTACCTCTAAGATGTCTTTGGATCAACAATGAAGCTTTAATCCTCCATAAACCCTACCCAAAATTAGGGTTTTAGTTAATACTTGATTAAAATCCAATAATAAGCTTAAATCAATCTTAAAAATAGGTAGATCAATGATTTCCTTTGGTTAAAAATGAAAATCACCCATTTAGGGTTTGAAAATGAATTAAAAATAGTATTTTTAATAGAAGAAAACAAGAATCTTTTCGGGGAAAATGAAGATAAGAAGGATGAAGAGTGAAAATCAAAAGATTGGGGGTGATTAGGGCTAAAAACACCTAAATCGGATTTTCCTCTTTGGGAAATGGAAGTAGAGCTCCTCCTTGTCTCCTAGCACTGTCATTCCCCATTTGGGAGGTGGGCTATGGTTTCCTTTAAATAGTAAGGGTTGGGTTATGGTCACTAATTGTTGGGTTATAAATATAGGGCAAAAAAGTCTTAAGTGGCTAATTAGGGTTATTTTAGAGCTAAAAACAAGTTTTAATCAATCAAAAACTCACCGATATAAAATAATTGAAGTTTAGGGTCATGTGGGTCACACGTTGTTCAATCCTGGATGTGGGGCCCACAGTGGGGTCCACACCCTTAATTAAGGAAAATTTACCATAAAATCTCATAAATTCCATAAAAATTAGATAAATCAAGTTTGATATTTAAACTTATAAAAAATCTATTAAACCTTGTTAAAACCATAATTGCTAACCCTTAACCCCAAAATTAAGTCAAACTGGCAAATTAAGCAAAACTACACAATATCACACAATTAAATAGAAATTAAATGGGGTAAAGTTAGAGATTTTACATCCTACCCATCTTATAGGAATTTTGTCCTTAAAATTCTCTATTGACCAATTGTAAAAAAGATGAAGGTATTTCTCCTTCATTTTGTCTTCTCGCTCCCACATGGCTTCTTCCACATTGTGATTCCGCCATAAAACCTTCACCAATGGGATCACTTTGTGTGTAAGGGTCTTCTCCTTCTTGTCCAATATATACACCAGTGCTTCCAAATAGGATAGATCCTCCCTAATCTCCAAGGGTTCAAAGTCTAACACATGGGATAGATCTAACTCGTCTTTCCGAAGAAGTGAAACATCAAACACGTTATGAATGTTCGTGAGCTGAGGAGGTAGGGCCACCCGATATGCCACAGCATAAATGTCGCTTTAGGACTTCAAAGGGTCCAATAAATTGAGGAGATAGTTTTCCCTTCTTTCAAATATGAACAACACCATGGGAAGGAGAGATTTTCAAGAACACATGGGTCACCCACATCAAATCTAGGTCTCACTGCCTCTTGTCGGCATAGATCTTTTGCCGACTTTGCGCCATTTGCAACCTCTCCCGAATGAGTCGGACATCTCCACCGATTGTTGCGCCATCTTAATGCTCACCTGATAACTATTGTTGTCAGCAAACTCTACCAAAGGTAGGTGCGGCTTCCAACTACCTTTCCACTCAAGTATACATGCCCAAAGCATATCCTCAAGAGTTAGGATGGTCCTCTCCGATTGCCCATCGGTCTGACAGTGATAAGCTAAACTAAGATGCAACAATGAACCCAAAGACTTCTTGAAACTCTACCAAAACCAGGAGGTAAGCGAAGATCGCAGTTGGAAATAATAGGTACTGGGGCACCATGCAACCACACAATCTCCTTCACATATATTGCAGTCAGCATGTCCAAGGAAGTGGTCATCCTTATTGCAAGGAAATGCGTGGACTTGGTGAGTATCGAATATGACCCACACCGTATTGTTACTGCTTGGCAATCTCGGGAGTATGGAAACCAAAACCATCACTACGTTCTCCCACTTTGGGATCAGAATGGGTTGTAGCATACCACCCGGATGATGATGCTATGCCTTAATTTGCTGAAATACAAGGCATTTGGACACAAAGGAAGCATTGTCTCTATTAATACCACTCCACCAAAAAGTCCAAATGATATCATGGTACATCTTGATTTCTCCTGGGTGGATGGAGAAAATGTGCTCCTTAAGTTCCACAAAATACGGCACACACAAATGTCCTCTATAAGTCAAGCTCCCATCAAACCTCTCCTCAAAGTCGATCACCGCCTTCTCCCTCAACTTAGCCTTCATGGCTTGTTATCCTTCTTTTGAGCTTCCACCACATCATCAACCAAGCTACAGCTTATGGAAAGATTGGCGAACCAACTATATGTATCCTCCATAGATAACTCCGGCTTAAGCTCAATGTCTTCTGCATACAAGAGTCATTCTTGAACGCATACACAAGCTACCGAAGTGGCTGATTTTCTACTCAAGGCATCTGCACCACATTAGCTTTCCTAGGATTATAAGAGATAGTGAATTCATAGTCCTTAAGGAACTCCAACCATCTTCTTTGCCTTATGTTCAAATCTCTTTGAGTGAAGAGATACTTCAAATTTTTGTGGTCAGTGAACACCTCGAATTTTTTACCATAGAGATAGTGCTGCCAAATCTTTAATGAAAACACCATGACAGCTAACTCCAAGTCATGAGTATGATAGTTCCACTCAAGCACTCTAAGATGCTGAGATGCATTAGCTACCACTCTCCCATGCTGCATAAGTACATATCCCAAGCCTCTAAGTGAAGCATCATTATAGACATCAAATCCACCACTCCTCGAATACAAAGTCAAGACTGGAGCTGAGGTCAACCTCTTCTTCAACTCTGAAAAGCTTTCTTCACATTCTTGACTCCACTCAAACTTCTCATTCTTACTTGTTAAGTTGGTCATAGGGCTTTTAATGCTAGAGAAACCCTCAATGAACCTATAGTAGTACCTCACGAGCCCTAGAAAGCTGAGGACCTCATAAGTACTTTTGGGTCGCTCTCCCACTTGAGAACTGCCTCCATCTTTGAAGGATCTATCGCCACACTGTCCTTAGAGATGACTTGGCCAAGGAACTGTACCTCCTCCAACCAAGTCTTGCACTTTTAAAATTTGCGTAGAGTTGGTTATCCCACAAAGTCTATAAGACAATTCTCAAATGCTCCTTGTGCTCTTCCTTGCTATCCGAGTAAATCAAGATGTCATCTACAAAGATAATAATGAACCAATCCAAGTACAGCCTGAAGACTTTGTTCATTAAGTCCATGAAAGATGCCAGCGCATTAGTGAGGCTGAAGGTCATCCCCAAGAACTCGTAGTGTCCATACTAAGTCCGGAATGTTGTCTTAGATACATCGTCCGGACAGATACAAAGCTAATGGTAACCTGACCTCAAGTCAATCTTAGAAAACACCTGAGCCTACTGCAAATTATCAAATAAATCATTAATACGAGATAAGGGATATTTGTTCTTAATGGTTACCTAATTCAACATCTAATAATCAATACATAGCCAAAGGTAAGCATCTTTCTTTCTGATGAAGAGGATCAGTGCACCCAAGGAGATGCACTCGATCGAATATATCCCTTATCCATCAAATCCTGCAGCTGTGACTTGAGCTCCTTAAGTTCGGCTGGCACCATGTGGTATGGGGCTTTAGAGATAGGAGATGTGCCCTGAATAAGATCAATGTGAAACCCAATCTCCCTCTCTGGAGATAACCCTAACAAGTTGCTAGGAAATACATTTGCATACTCCAACACTACCCGCACGGACTCAAGAGAAGGTAATGTCGCACTCTTCCCCAAGATGCTTGCAAGGAATGCTTCACACCCCTTGTTAAACCACTTCTTGGTCTTAGAGGAAGATGAAAGGCTCAACATCCAGCATGGCAAACACCACCTTCTTCCCATGGCAATCAACATGTACATGATACATAGACATCATGTCCATGCCTAAAATCACATCAAAGTCAATCATAGGCAAGATAATATAATTAATATACAACTCATGCCCATCAATTAACATAGAGACCTTCTCAAAATATTCCTCCGCCTGAAGGGGAGATGAAGGAGTAGACACACGCAAGGGAATAGATAACATCTTATACTCAACATCAAGCTCACAAGAAAAATGAGGTGAAATGAATGAATGAGATGATCTGGTATCAAACAACACTCTAGCATAGTGGGAGGCAATCACAAGCATACCTTCCACCACTCCCAAAGTGTTGGTCGCCTCATGAGCTGAAATGGCATAGACTTTCCCTTGGTTGACCGGCCTCTTCTGGTGTCCCTCTTGCTGCCTGCCTTGAGGTCTCCTTTGTTGCCCTCCTTGCTACCTTAGGCGTTTATTTGGTGGAACCGGATGATGCCTTAGTGCATCACCATGAATGTTACTAGGACACTCCTCCTTGTAGTGCCTCTTTTGCCCACATAGGTAGCACATGACGTTGGCATGGTGGCTTTGGCAATCCAGTTGCACATGTTTGGTGTGGTTTCTCACAAAGTTACCACCACAATGCTTTTGGTTCTGGTGAGCATGGGAGTCCTCTTGCCTCGGCCTCTTGGGCTTCTACCCCTTCTTCTACATGTACTCTTCCGAGTCTTTCTCCACGACGATGGCGGTCTCAAGAACCTCCACCCATGTCTTATGTCAAAATGGAACCACCTGGCCTTTGATAAAAGGCTTAAGTCCATCCTCAAACTTCCTCACCTACTCATACTCATCGCAAAAGAAGCAAGGAGCAAAGCGTTCAAGCTCAACAAACTTAGTCTCATAGGCCAAAACTATCATGGAACCCTACTGGAGGCTGAGGAACTCCTTCTTCTTCTCCTCTCTCACATGTTGAGGGAAATACTTGTCATTGAAAGCTTACAAGAATTCCTCCCAAGGAACTTCAACACATCCCTGGAACCTCTACCTCTCCATAGATAGCCACCAACGATGGACCTCTCCCTCGAAGTGAAGACTACAAAGCAAGTCTTCTCTTCCTCCAAGCACCGTATAGCACTGAAGATCTTCTCCATATGTAGCCTTTAATTATCTGCCTTAGAAGCGTCCATCCTCCCTTGGAAGCTAGGAGGGTTAAGCTTCTTGAAGCCCTCCAAGGAGAGATGCTTGGATCCGCTACTACATGCATGCTTAGCTTAAATGACATGTGTCAACCTCGCTATGGTGATCAACCCATCATCAACTCTGAGGCCTCGAGCCGCACGATGATTATTAGTTCCTGCATTATTAGGTCCATCCATCTACACAATAATTAGACATTGATCATAAGGCCTAAAAATACAAGCTTCAAGCAACACATCAAGCAAGCAAACAACAAGACAATCACCTAACGGAATTCAACTTCTCTAGCATTGTCTAAGTCTCATATCACCTCACACTCCATTATAATTTAAGACTCATTACTTAACCTCCATTGCCTATGAACAAAGTCATGATCCGATACCAAAAATTTACTTCTCACGCCCCCCACACATGCCACCCCCAAGCCGAACCAATTCAAGGAGGAAGCTGCACGTGGTGCGATGAAGTATAGCTAGATTGCAAAAGACTTGACACATCCTTAGGTAGAACACTACGGAGTTGCACATGTACACTTTTTACAAAAGCAAAATGAGCAAAGAAAGGGCTTGTAATTAAACATTAGTCCACACATATCGACATACTTAGTCATAAACAACCCACACATGGTTGATGTATAAATCTAAGCCCACAATGGATAATAAGAGTGGTAAGTATGAAATATATATCTGTTTTATATGCCTTTTTACCTTACTTGCTAGTATATATTAGGTTAATTAAGAGTTAATTATGGTTTTATTTATATTAAGATAGATATTAATATTTTAGTTTAATTATTAATTAATTTGGGAGTTATTAGTAGTTTAGTCATGCATTTGAATCAAGTTGGGATCTAAATTATATTCTATATGTCTAAAATGCAAGGTTTTTATGTTTTGTAGGTAAGGTGCACCTATCAAGGACCTTGGATGATGTTTGAAATAATTCAAAACACTCTTGACACACTTTGAAATGATTTTGACAACTTTTCGAAGTTACAAACAAGTTGGAAAATAATATGGACACAAAAGAAAGAGTTTAATGAACATAGTATAAAACTAGACATGAATATGGACTATCCAGTGAACAGACTTAGCTTCCTGAACATAAACTGGACACAAAACTGAATAGAACTATCTAAATTTCAGAAACAATATAGCCGTTCAAAAGGGCATGTAGGGCAATTGAACAGGATAATGCGCAGTTTCCTATTTTGATCCAATTTTGAGACTTTTTCATATTAGACTTCCTCCTATGATTTGTACACCTATGTAAAGACATATTTGGCTCGAAATTGAAGAATTCTAGTAAATTTTCTTAAGAGAAAAATGGAGAAGAAGATAGAAGATTATTCAAATTTTTTAATGGAGATTTAAGAGTTTTCTTCTACAATGCAAGACTAGATTTTTCTTTTACTTAGGAGTTGATGAAATTATAGAAAAGTTTTAATTTCTTTTCTTTTTAATTTAGATCTCAGTTGTGAATAACGACAATTGTATGATAAGGATTTCCTTTTTAATGGAAGAGTTATTCATGTTTATTCAAATCTATGTTGATTTATTGTCTTGTAGGTGATAGATTGATGTAGTTTTGATATTTACATCAATTCTAATTTCTGTGATTTAGATGAGATGGTCATGCAATAGTTTTTATGTTCATATAATTAATAAATTGGATGAGTTATACTAAGATTAGATCATTCATGCCTATATTTTAGTTTAGTGTAGATGATTCGTGCTATTATCGAAGATAGTTCATGCCATGAATTTAATTAATAATTCTTTTAAAGTAATTATAGCTTGTAGCTGAGAATACTTGTTCATATTCACACTAGATTTAGACTAAATGTTAAAAAACTATTATGGTTCTATAGTGGATTTGATTTTCTAAGTAAATTCCATCATATTGAACTCTTCTTTTTAAATTAATTTAATACTTTTTTTGCTTAATTAAAATTTAAGTTGTTTTACTTTTTAATAAACAAATTCCTCTCTTTGATTTATTAATAATTTATCTTTCCCTAAGGTTTGACAATCCTTAAATACTTATCGTAGTACAATTACCTTGTACACTTGGAAAGGGTTTAATTATAAACGATCAAAGAGTCTAAGCCAACATTGGCTAAATAAATGAGTGAAGTATAGTCAAGTATATGAAGATCTCAACATCACTTGTTATCAAAGCTATCATAAAACCCATCATCTCTATGCATCCCCTCTCAATGATTAATGCCATCCTCGTGCTCTATGTAGAGTCCATCCAAACAACTTGCATGGCATGACATGCAGCCCCAAAACAAAACACAAACAAAAAGGGGCGACCCACAAGCTCAACAAGGGTTTTAATATGGAAAGTAAATTCAAAATGAAAACACGTGCATGATCACATAATACTCATCACATAATCAGCCATAATGCCCCTTTCATCATGGAATAAACACATAAACATGTGCATTCATGTCAAATTTACTATCCATAAGCATTGACTTATGCAACATGCATGTCATGCTATCTATAATATATCTCATCAACACATACTCATGCAACTGCATAGCATGCTATGTGTAACATATCTCATAACACATATTCACGCCACTTGCATATCATGCTATATATAATATAGCTCATCAACACATTTTCATGTCACCTGCATAGGAAGCTATATATGAGATATCTCATCATCATATGTTCATGTCACATGCATATCATGCTATATATAACATATTTCATCATCACATAGCACATAGCCATGCTACCTGCATATCATCCTATAACCCACATTATCTCATCATTACATCCTCACGCCACCTACGCATCATGGGTTCAAATATAGCTCATAACACATATACACCTCATGTGTAAACATATGAAATTCATTACCATAATCACATCTTCGATGAATGATTCCTCAATATAAACATATCATGCATATTCATTTTTCAATATAATACTCACCCTGCAACATCAAGTGCATCAACCATGCACACTATCTTGCATATCCATGCAAATTATACCATAAGCACATGTATAACATAAGAACCATTTCCCCTACATAACTTGTGTCAATGAGCATAATCTCTCATACACATACAACAATAATTGGTGAATGTCTCAAAAATTAAGAAAAATAAACCTTCTCATCAAGGTCAAATCCCTAAGCAAACTGCTCATCAAGGCCAAAGACCCAAGCAAAACCTGCTCATCAAGATTGAAGTCCTGAGCAAATTGCTCATCATGACCTAAGTCCCATGCATTGTACATGGTATGCCAGTGCACACGGTCATACCATCCTGGATTCTTAGGATCCAGATAAGCTAAGAAATTAACTTATAACTCATTCTCAAAGGGACATAACCCCATCTATTTGATGTAAAACCCCGTTCTTTCAAACAAAACACCAAATCAATAAGTCTCTGAATGATTAATCTTACATTGGCATCCAATTGCATTTAATTGATCAAACACGGCTATTCGCGATTAATCACTTTTATAGATCGTTTTCATCATGCATGCCACATGATACATACGTGAGCAAATACCAAACGTGTCCAAGTATAAGGAACATGCTCAAATCAGCCCACATGTGCATGGAATATGATCCATTGTGTCCAATAAAATCATCCACATGAGTGTGTACATAATTATTAGTGTTCAAGTCAAAGGTAAGACATGTAAAACATGAATCAGCTATAATCAAAGTTGTATACATGCATCCATAATTTTATCATAGTCCTACCCTACTGAAATCATGAAGCAAGTGTGATGAAAACATCAAGAATAAGAGTTCAAGACAAGTATTACATCATGCTAGACTTAGACAAGTATAAACATTAACATACTTAAGCTAGAACATGGGACCATGTGTAATATCCTAGATTTTCCTAGGTTTTGAAAATTAAACATGTGGAAATTAAGGTTTTTAACACCTTGAAATTATCATGAGAGTAACTTATGCAATAGTTAGAAATAGTGTCTGAGAAAAATGTGGTTAGAAAGTTGATAGAAATAGCTTCAAAATGCCACCAAGAATGCGTGAATTGAAGTTCAGATGAGGGAGTTACGATGGTTTGAAGTTGTACATATCATACAAGGCTCGTTTACCCAATTTAGAGATGGATTTGGGTCGTTTAAGTTGTTTTGCTGGCCCGGTTAAATAAAATGACAAAAAATAATTAAAAAGGGGCACAATAGCCTAGTTGGCCAAACTTCTAAGGAGATTAGGGTTCCTAATCCCCATGATTACAAAAATACCACCTAGGGCTTATTTTAGGTAGCTTTTGACCTAAGGTGGGGGGAGAGAGAAAGGGGGTTGTCGAAGGAGTATTTGACGAGTCCGATTAGCGACAAAGATGGGGAGGATCGCCATCTTAGTCTTTGAGTCAAGATAATTAAATGTTTTTTGTAAATTGCAAAGGGGAAGATATGGGTAAGATGGTAGCTACCTAGCAGCCATCGGGCCGCTGGTCCTCAGCCTTCTATCTTCTCTTATCAGTGTCTGGCGAGCTTTGGAAGTCACGGCTTCCAGAGACCATCAACTTGAACTATGCCGATTCGAGGATTTTTAAATCGGGAAGTAGAGGCTCGGGGTAGTGCAGTGGAATGGCAGCCATCGGCAAGAGACAAGACCAAGGCCTCCGAAATCACTAGACGATGGCGATGTAGTTAGGCCTGGCTCGGTGCCCAGCCCTGGTGACCCACTGCCGCAAGAGCAGTGACAAGTCAGTGAGAATAAAAGGGGGGAATTGGAGAGATAGGGGGCCACATTTCTGTGGCCAGCGATGGGACCTAGGCTTCACAACTCGTCGTGCAACAACAGTCCGGTTGAGCCAGGACCTTGCCGGGCCGTGACGGGTAGTAAGCTAAGACCTTAAACAAATTGCATAGCAGAGGAAAACAATATAGTGCCCTTTCACCCTGGTCGGCCACCTATCGGCGGCAAGCCTTGTACCATCGGAATCGCCACCAGGCGACGCCCTGATTACCCCAAGCTGTCACCCCACCATGGCGGCCAGAGGCAGCTCCTCTAGAGGCTAGAAAGCCTCTACCCAGCCGTGGGGAAGACGACCCGCGATGCGGGTCATCAGGCCTTGGACCGGGTCGGGTAACTGATCGTTTATAATTAAACCCTTTGCAAGTGTACAAGGTAATTGTACTAGGATGAGTATTTAAGGGTTGTCGAACCTCAGGGATGGATGAATAATTACTAAATATAAAAAGAAATTTGCTGGTTTAAAACTAAAACAACTTAAACTTAAATTAAGTAAAGGAAAAGAAAATAACTAGTTTAAAAACAAGAGATTAATGTGATAGATTTTACTTAGGAAATCGAATCCACTATAGAACCATAACAATTCCTTAACTTTTAATCTAAATCTAGTGTGAATATGAACAAGTATTCTCAGCTACAAGCTAGAATTACTTCAAAAAGAATCATTAATTAATTTCCATGGCATGAACTATCTTCGACAATAGCACGAATCATCTACACTAAATAGCTATAGGCATGACCCGTCTAATCTTAGTATAACTCATCCAAGTCCTTAATTATCTGAACATTAAAACTATTATATGACCATCTCATCTAAATCACAGAAATTAGAATTGATGCAAATATCAAAACCATATCAATCTATCATCTACAAGACAATAAATCAACATAGATTTGAATAAACATTAAAAAGCTCTTCCATTAAAAAGGAAATCTTTATCATACAATTGTCATAATTCACAACTGAGATCTAAATTAAAAAGAAAAGAAATTGAAACTTATCTATAGGTTCATCAACTCCTAAGTAAAAGAATAGTTTAGCCTTCCATGGTAGAAGAAAGTAATTGAATCTCCATTGAAAGCTTTGGCTTCTTCTCCATCTTCTTCTTCCTTCTTCTCTTCAGAAAATCTACTTGTTCTCTCTTAATTTCGTGTCAAATAAGTCTTTATATAGGCATTAGATCCGTAAGAAAAGAGTTGTATATGAAAAAGACTCAAAATTGGGTGAAATAAGGAATCTGCGCGTTATGACGATCGATCGCCCTGCATGCCCGTTCGAACGCTTATACTACATTTTGCATCAAAATCACGTTATCCCGTTCTATCGCCCTGCAGGGCCGTTCGAACGGCTACACTGTTTCTGCAATTTGGACAGTTTTTCTGGACAGTCCATTTTCTGTTCAATAAGCTCTTTCTTTCATGTCCATATTAATTTCCAACTTGTTTATAATTCCGAAAAGTTGTCCAAATCACTTTAAAATATGTCAAGACTATTTTCATTTATTCCAAGTATCGTCCAAGAGTTCGATAAGTGCATATTACCTACAAAGCATAAAATATCTCATTTTAGACATGTAGAATATTACTAAAATTCCAACTTGATTCAAATGCATATCTAAACTACTAATAACTACAAAAGTATTAATAATTAAACTAAAATACTAATATCTATCTTAATCTAAATAAACCATAACTAACTTTAAATTAACCTAATCTATACTAGCAAATAAGGTAAAAAGGCATATAAAATAAATATATATTTCATACTTATCAGTAACTCAACCCAATTTGGTTTGGTCCAATTTTAAAAAAATTTAATAAAAATCTTAACCGGGTCCGGTTCAATAAGTTAAAATAGTCAAAAAATTTGGAAAAGATTACAAATGACCATGAGAGTATGCGAGTACCTTGACCATGTTTCAGACTGGGGAAAAATACCAGAGACTATAAAATGACCAATTTACCCTTATGAGTTGAATCATAGAATAATTTTTAACAACCCGATTTAGGGGCTCCGGTTCAAGGGCTTATGAGAGTTTAAAAATTAAAAAAAATTTCTAGTAATAGGTATATGCGTACCCTAAATTTAGACCAAACCATAAGCTATGGAAAAATCCCATTAAATAGATAAGTGATTATTTTACCCCTAGGCTTAAGGAAAAATTATTAATTGAACCGGGTCAGTTCAAGGGGTTTACGACCCCGTTAAATCGCAAGATATTTTCCTCGGGTTCATAACACTAAGAAGTACCCCTGAGATTAGTTTTGGACCCATTAGGGTTCAGGGAAACCCTGAACATAATAATAGAAATGCCCCTATGAGTGGACGAGCCCACATTTGCGTGAACAAAATTAATGGGCCAATTTGATATTGGAACCTCTTGTCCAATGTGGGATAATTACCTTAATGCCCTTAGGTGCATTATGACCCTAAATGGCAAGAAAATTACCTCGGGTTTATAACATTAAGGAGTACCCCTAGGATTGGTTTTGGACCCATTAGAGTTCAGGGAAGCCCTAAACAAAATTTTAGAAATACCCCTATGACTAGACCGGCCCGCATTCAGGTGAATGAAATTAATGGGCCAATATGATATTGGAACCTCTTGACAGGTTAAATACTTACCCAAGAAAAAAGTTGACCATGTCCAATGTGAGATAATTACCTTAATGTCCTTAGATGCATTATTACCCGTTTTCATAAAAATTTAATTATCTAACCCAAGGAGGGTCAGGGAAGGAGAGCGAAAACATTTCTAATATCATTATTAACTTTGGTTCTTAATCTTACGATATGCTTGGACCTATGTTGGTCTATATTATTTATGTCATTCATTATTTTAATGTTTTCTATTGATGTTATGACAGTAATTTATCACTAGCTTAAGATTAATAAAAGATTGATCAATGGGGTTAGATAGCTTTGGATTGGGCTCTTGTGCACATGCAACCGACTCTTCCTTTATCTTTATTTTAGTATATTAGGCTAGTTTCCCTTGTATTCGAGGAGTATTTGCATATGTATTTTCTTATTGAACTATGTTAGGAGTGCTAGTGGACCACGGGATAGTTGGGCTCACTAGCAGCATGTTTCCCAATGTAGGAGGGTGCAGCTCCCCATAAGAGGGTCGCCCCCTCCCTTGGTGGGGGTTAGGCAATTGAACACTCAGTTTATCTTCCCTTTATTCCTTCTTCCTTCCCTTTCCCTGCGTGAAACTCTGAGGTACCGATTGTGCCTACACCGAGCACATCATTGGTATCAGAGCTTTTACGATCCCCGGCCATGGCACTAGGCAAACAAGCTGCTGCGGCTCTGGAAGTCCCACCTGAGAAGGAGGCTCTCGCCTCAGTGGATAGCCAAAATACAGTTCAGGACACCACAGGCAAGCCTACTATGGCACAAATCATGGGGGAGATTAGGACCTTGGGCTTGGCCGTGGCTCAAATCCAGGCAGAGCGCTCAGCGCCCCTTTTAACCAGGCAGCCAACTGCTTTCATGGAGAAGGGGAGTGCATCTCAGGCCCCCGAACCGCATGCCTCTGACTTTCCAACACCGGAAGACAGAGATATGTGCATTCCCCAAGGTCCTGTACGCTTTAGCACAGTCGACCACTCCATGGATGGGAGGCGCTAGGCCTCAGATATACGAGGCACACCAGGTGTTCGAGAAAATGCTCTAGTGATGCCACCTCCTAGAAACCTATTCCCAGAGATGCAGGACGAATGGGAGGAGTACCCGGGACCCCACGGTGGACGATGAGGAGGGGCTGAACCTCGTTTGGCCCACCTCCAGTTCCCCGTTACAATGGGGACGATGACCCAGTGGAATGGTTGTACAATGCGGAGAAGTTTTTTGCCTACCAAGGAATGCATTCTGAGGCTAAACGGCTATGCATAGCGGCCTTCCACCTAGATGGGAACGCCTCAGTGTGGTTCCAGAGATTCAAGAAGGAGGTGCACTACCCCACTTGGGCTGCCTTCTCTGACGAGCTATGCATTCAGTTTGGTCCAAATGAGTTCCAAGACTTCAACGAGATGCTCTCCACACTGCGCCGGACCACCACCGTCCGGGCCTATTATACAGAATTTATGAAGGTGGCCAACCGCCTCCCTGACTGGCTAGTGGCCGCTTTGGTGGGCACTTTCAAGAGAGGTCTCCAACCTGAAATTTCTGAGGAGATGCGCCACTTCCCTTGCTCCAACATGCGGGATGTCATGATCCATGCACGCATTGAGGAAGAGAAGCTGGCTAGATAGTGGTGAGGAGGTCCGCTTGGGCCTTTTCCCCGATCTACTCTAAGCGTTCCTCCCCTTGTCGCCCCGGCTAACAGCCCAGTGGCAGGCCATTCTGGCCAGCAACCCGCTTATCCCGGCTAGATTGTTCGGCGTCTCACACTAGCATAGATGGAGGAACATCGGTCGAAGGGGCTCTATTTTGTTGCGATGAGAAGTTCATTCCAGGCCACCGTTGCTCCGTCAAGGGCAACCTTCTAGTGGAAGAGATCGATGAGGAGGGGGATGTGGCAGATGGGGCTGACTCATCCCACCGTGATGACATGATATCCGAGATTTCTATCCATACCTTCTCGGGGCATTCACTCCACGCACGATGTGAGTCCAAGGCCACCTCAAGCGGTAGAAAGTGGCCATCTTGATCGACATCGGGTCCACCCACAACTTCATTAACGACAAGGTGGCCCAACGGCTAGGCTGCTTCGTGTCGGATTCGAGCTCCTTCTTCCAATTCGCCCCCCAAGGGTTTCTCTTACAGTAGAGGGTAACAATCGAGGTGCCTCAGGATGAGCCGCCTCCGGATCTACTTGAGTTATTGGCAGCGCATCAGGATGTGTTTGATGAACTGCAGGGGCTCTCTCCAGTACGGCCTAACGACCACCATATCCCTATCATTCTTGGGGCAGCACCGGTCAATGTTTGCCCGTACCGTTATCCCCATATTCAGAAGTCTGAGATTGAGAGTCTTGTGGCTGACATGCTTCAGTTCGACATCAACCACCCTAGCACAAGCTCATACTCATCCCCGGTATTCCTAGTTCATAAGAAGGATGGTACGTGGCGGTTTTATGTGGACTACTGCTCCTTGAATGCTATCACCGTCAAGGGCAAATACCACATACCTGTGATTGAGGAGCTCTTGGATAAATTGGCCAGTGAAACAGTTTTCAGTAAACTCGACCTCCGCTCAGGTTACCATCAGATTCTGGTGCAGCCCGAGGATGTGCACAAGACCACCTTTTGTACTCATGATAGCCATTTCGAGTTTCTCGTCATGCCATTTGGGCTAACCAACGCCCCCTCCACCTTCCAGAGTCTCATGAATGACCTCTTCAGGTCTTTCCTTCACCGATATATCCTTAGTCTTCTTTGATGACATTCTTGTCTACAGCCGGACGTGGGCAGCACATTTGGAGCACCTCAAGTCAGTCTTTTCTGTTCTTGGAGCAAACTCTTTATTTCTCAAGCATTCAAAGTGTTCCTTTGGCAGCCCACAGGTTGATTATTTGGGCCATATTATCTCACGGGATGGGGTTTCCACTAACCCATCGAAAGTGGCCGCCATGCTCTCTTGGCCGCCACCCACTTTTGTCCGGGTGCTCTGGGAGTTTTTGGGCCTAACGGGCTATTATAGGCGATTCATCGGCAAGTATGGCAAGCTTGCTCAGCCCCTTATAGAGCTGCTAAAGAAGGGGTCCTTCTATTGGTCTGAGGTTGCACAAGTGGCATTTGATGAGCTGATGTTGTGCACGTTCATCCGACTCTCCCTTTATTTCAGTACATTAGGCTAGTTTCTCTTATAATTGCACATGTATTTGCTTATTGGATTGTATTAGGAGTATTAGTGGGCCACGGAGTAGCTGGGCCCACTAGGTAGCACATTTCCCAATGTAGGAAGGCACGACTCCTCATAAGAGGGTTGTCCCTTCCCTTGGTTCAAGTTATGCAAGTATTATTCAGTTACTCTTCTTTTTTCTTCCTTCTTCTTCCTCTCCCTTACCTGCGTAGATCTCTAAGGTACCGATCGTGCTTACTCCAGGCACATCATTGGTATCGGAGCATTTACGATCCCTGGCCATGGCACGTGGCAAGCAAGCAACTGCAGACCCAGAAGTGGTTACAGAGAAGGAGGTGCCCGTCTCGGCGAACAGTCTAAAGGTCATTCCAGAGTCCGTCAGCGAACCAACTTTGGCCCAAATAATGGCGGAAGTGAAATCCTTGAGTGTGGGGGTGGCCAAGGTGGATGCGCTGAGCCTGGCAGTGGTGAAACTACAGGCAGAGTGCTTAGCGCCCCTACTGCCCAGACCGCAGCGGTATTCCTAGAAAAGGGGGGTTCGTCACAGGTTCCAGGTTTGTACGGCCTTGACCATGTAACACCAGAAGACAAGGATGCGAGGTTTCCCCAAGGTCCCGTGCGGTTTGGCACGTTCGAACAGGTCCTGGATGGGAGACGCCAGGCCTGGGACACGCGAGGGACACCAGGTGTTTGGGAAAATGCCTCAATGATGCCGCCTCCTAGAAATCTGTCTCAAGACATGGAAGACAACTGGGACGAGTACCAGGGACCTCACAGAGGACCACATGGCAGAGCTGAACCCCGTTTGGCCCGCCTACAGCTCCCCACTACTATGGGGACGACGACCCTGTGGAATGGTTGTACAAGGCGGACAAGTTTTTCACCTACCAGGGGACACATTTAGAGGCTGAACGACTGTGCATAGCAGCCTCCCACCTTGACAGGAACGCTTCTGTATGGTTTCAGAGTTTCAAAAAGGAGGTGTGCTACCCCACTTGGGCGACTTTTTCCTATGAGTTGTGCATCCAGTTTGGCCCAAATGAGCTTCAGGACTTCAATGAGATGCTCTCATCATTGTGCCAAACCACCACTATCCGAGCCTATTACACGGAGTTCATGAAGGTGGCCAATCATCTCCCAGATTGGCCAATGGCCGCCTTGGTGGGCATGTTCAAGAGAGGGCTCAAGCCGGAAATTTCGGAGGGGATGCGCCACTTTCCCTGCTCTAGCATGAGGGATGTGGTGCGTCATGCATGCATAGAGGAGGAGAAGCTGACCTGGCAGTGGAAAAGGGGTAGGTTGGGCGCCTATCCATGTCCCAGTGGCCTAATCACCCCCCCTGCCAGTCAGCCCATCATCCCAGCCTCAGGCCGACCTAGCCAACCATCCCTTCCCACCTGCCAGAATGTCTGTCATCTAACACTGGCACAGATGGAGGAGCGGCGATCCAAGGGACTCTGTTTTCGTTGTGATGAGAAGTTTGTCCCAGGACATCACTGTGCAGTCAAGGGCAGCCTACTGGTGGAGGAGGTTGAGGAGGAGGGCGTCAAAGACAAGGCTGACGTGCCACACTATGACGATGTGCAGCCAAAGATTTCTGTCCATGCTTTCTCCGGGGCCTTTACTCCTCACAGGATGCGCATTCAAGGCTATCTGAAGCGGCAACAAGTTGGCATCTTGGTCAATAGTGGCTCTACCCACAATTTCATTAATGATAAGGTGGCACAACATCTTGGCTGCTTCGTCTCTGACTCGAAGCCCTTCGATGTGTTGATCGGCAACGGAAAGCACATCCGGAGTTTGGGCGTCTGTGCTCAAGCCACCCTCTCTATTCAGGGCCACACCTTCATCACCAACCTCTTTCTCCTGCCGACAAAAGGGGCGGATGTGGTGTTAGGGGTTTAGTGGTTGCAGGGGCTCGGCGACATGATTTGGAACTTCAGGGACATGGTTATGTATTTTGACGTTAACGGACAGCGGGTTCGAATCGAGGGCTCCAGGCCGGGCACTCTGCTCATAGCCCAATCTGCGGGGTCCTTCTTCTAGTTTGCAGCCCAAGGGATTCTCTTGCAACAGCACACGATAGTCGAGGTGATGCAAGAGGACCTGCCCCTAGATCTTTTGGAGCTATTGGATGCCCATCAGGATGTATTTGCAGAACCGTCGGGACTTCCCCCCTTGCGGCCTCATGACCACCATATTCTGACCATTCCTGGGGCAGCACCGGCCAATGTCTGCCCTTATAGATATCCTCATATTCAGAAGTCAGAGATAGAGCGTCTCGTGGTTGACATGCTCCAGTCCGGGATCATCTAGCCTAGCACAAGCTCCTATTCTTCTCCGGTGTTGCTGGTTCGGAAGAAAGATGGTACGTGGAGGTTCTGTGTTGACTATCGTGCTCTGAATGCCATCACCATCAAAGACAAATATCCCATACTGTTGATCGAGGAGTTGTTGGACGAGCTGTCCGGTGACACGGTCTTCAGTAAACTCAACCTTCGTTCGGGGTATCATCAGATTCGGGTGCAGCCTACCGATGTGCACAAGATAGCCTTCCGGACTCATGACGGCCATTTCGAGTTTCTCGTCATGCAGTTTGGGGTGACCAATGCCCCCTCCACATTCTAGTGCCTCATGAATGATCTCCTCCGGCCGTTCCTCTGCCACTATATATTGGTCATCTTTGATGACATTCTTGTTTACAGTCAGTTGTGGGCGGAGCATCTAGAGCATCTCAAGTCTGTCCTTTCTGTCCTAAGGGCTAACTATTTATTCCTTAAGCGTTCGATGTGTTCCTTTGGCAGCCCCCAAGTTGATTACTTGGGCCATATTATCTCACGGCACGGCATCTCTACTGATCCATCCAAGGTGGCCTCCATGCTCTCGTGGCTGCAGCCTACTTCAGTATGGGCATTGTGGGGTTTTCTTGGCCTAACGAGCTATTATTGACAGTTTATCATCCGGTATGGAGAGATTGCCTGGCCCCTTACAGAGCTTCTAAAGAAGGGGGCTTTCGGTTGGGATGTTGTTGCTCAGGAAACGTTTGACGAGCTGAAGCAGGCTATGGCTTCAGCTCCTGTTCTTATAGTGCCCAATTTCTGCCGGCCTGTTGTGGTGGAGACAAACGCTTCAGATACGGGACTCGGGGCTATTTTGCTACAGGATGAGCGTCCCATTGCCTACTTCAGTAAGGCTTTGGCTTGCCACTCTCTATCTCTATCAGTGTATGAAAAAGAGATGTTGGCTATTGTCCTCGCTGTCAATAAGTGGCATCCGTATCTACTTGGCCGCCGGTTCTTGATCCGTACAGACCACAAGCCCTTGAAATATTTCCTTGAACAGCGGGTGTCCACTCTGTCTCAGCAGCAGTGGCTCAATAAGTTACTTGGCTATGACTATGAGGTTGTGTATAAGAAAGGGTCCAACAACACAGTGGTTGACGTCCTCTCTCGCTATTCTACTCTAGAATCATGCTTGGCCCTTTCTACCCCCTCTTTTCCCTTCGTTGATGAGTGAGGCAGTTCTACATTAGTGATTTTCAGACGCAGGACCTTATTACCACCATCCAAGCCAACCCAACTTCTCGTCCATTCTTTGCATGGAAGGATGCCCTTCTCTTTTGGAAGGACCGCCTATGGGCCCCCGATGTTGCCGATCTTCGTCAGCAAATCCTTTCCCTCTTCCATGACTCTCCGGTGGCTAGCCATGAGGGAGCCTTCTACACTTATAAGTAGGTCAGCCAAAGCTTTATGTGGCAGGGTATTCGTCGGGCCGTCCAGGAGTATGTGGCTGCTTGTGATGTCTATCAGAGAGCTAAGGCTGCTACGACTTCCCCTGCAGATTTGCCACAGCCCTTGCCTATTCCCGATAAGGTTTAGGAGGACATCTCGATGGATTTCGTGGAGGCCTTGCCCTTGGTGCAGGGCAAGTCGGTGATTATGGTGGTGGTGGACCAGCTGTCCAAGTACATTCACTTTGGTGCTCTGGGACATCCATTCACCGCCAAGTCAGTGGCAGAACTCTATGTTCGGGAGGTGGCCAAACTCCACGGCATGCCTCGTACCATTGTCTCTGATCGCAACTGGGTTTTCACATCTCAGTTTTTGCGGGAGTTCTTCACTTTACAGGATACTTCTCTTCACATGAGCACCTCTTATCACCCTCAGACGAATGGGCAGACAGAGGTTGTCAATCGCTACTTAGAGCAGTACCTTCGATGTTTCACTATGTCTCAGCCTCATCGGTGGCTTCAGCTACTTCCCTAGGCAGAGTGATCATATAACACCGCCTATCACACTCGTGCTAGTTTCACTCCCTTTGAGGTGCTTTATGGTCGTCCTGCCCCGACAGTGTTATCATATATCCCTCATCGCTCCTCTGTGGCCGAAGTGGATTATATGCTCCAGACACGAGACGAGGTCCTTCGCCAACTCAAGGAGAACTTGTCCTCAGCTCAGAACCGAATGAAGCAGGTCTATGATGGTAGGCACACCGATAGGGAGTTTACGGTGGGTGACTTGGTATATGTCTCGGTTCTTCCTCAGCACCAGACCTCTTTGTTTCAGCCTAAGAACTCCGAGCTCGCCCCCCATTTCCATGGTCCCTATGCGGTAGAGGCGTGTATTGGTCTGGTGGCTTACCGCCTTGCTCTACTGCCTACTTCCTTAGTCCACCATGTCTTTCATGTTTCTAGGCGGCGCCGCTGTGTGGGTGATAAGATTATGGCCACTGATGCTCCACCGCCCCCCTTGATGGGCTCGATTCTGCCTTCCAACCCTGTACCCGCATCGGTGTTGGATAAGCGTCGGGTCCGTCATTCCGGTCGTATCATCACGGAGGTTCTAATTGCTTGGCAGGGTCAGCTACCTGAAGATTCCACATGGCTGCCCAAGGTTGACTTTATGGTTCGCTACCCATCTTGGTCACCTTGAGGACAAGGAGACTAGTGGAAGCGTGGTGGAGTGTTGTGCATGTTCATCCAACTCTCCCTTTATTTTAGTACATTAGGCTATTTTCCCTTATAATTTCACATGTATTTGCTTATTGGATTGTATTATGAGTATTAGTGGGCCACGGGGTAGCTGGGCCCACTAGGTAGCACGTTTACCAATGTAGGAAGGCACAACTCCACATAAGAGGGTCGTCCCTTTCATTGGTTCGAGTTATGCAAGTATTATTCAGTTACTTGATGTGCCCAAAGTAGGCACAATCGGTACCTAGCAAATCTATGCAGGGAAAGGGGAGAAGTAAGGAAGAAAGGGGAGAAACACAGAATAACTTCAATTGCATCCTGTCAAACAAGAGAGGGCCGCCCCATATAGGTGACGACCAGTCCCCTAGGGAGTCGTGCCAACTCAACCCAGGACAGCCCGGTTCTCTAGGTGAATGTGCTAGTTAGTGGGTCGGCTAGCCCAGGCCACTAACTGAACCAACACAGTTTTATACCTAAATACCAAACCAAAGTAAATACTAAACTATTACAATAATAAATAGTTCAATGCAACTAAATAAAAGCAATAAATAGTATGGGTGAGTCCTCTGGGAATTTGGTCATCGTGCACAACATTACTCTTCTTCTTTCTTCCTTCTTCTTCCTCTCCCTTACCTGCGTAGATCTCTAAGGTACCGATCGTGCCTACTCTGGGCACATCAGCTAAAGTGGGCTATGGCATTAACCCCTGTTTTGATTTTACCCGATTTCCGCAGGTCCTTCGTGGTTGAGACCGATGCTTCGGAGACAGGTCTAGGGGTGGTTCTGCTACAGGATGAGCATCCCATCGCCTACTTCAGCAAGGCTTTGGCTGGCCGCTCTTTGTCACTGTCCGTGTAAGAGAAGGAGATGTTGGTTATTGTCCTCGCCGTTGACAAGTGGTTGCCTTACTTACTTGGCCATCGGTTCTTGATCCGTACTGACCATCAGCCACTGAAGTACTTCCTCGAGCAGTGGGTGTCCACTCTAGCCCAGTAGCGGTGGGTCAGCAAATTACTTGGCCATGATTATGAGGTCGTGTACAAGAAAGGGTTGGAAAAAACCATGGCCGACACCCTTTCTCGTAGCTCTGCCCCATGTTTGTGTTTGGCCTTTTCCATTCCGGCATGCCCCTTCCTTGATGAGTTGAAACGGGCCTACATCCACCAACCCAGATTTGATTACCGCCCTCCAGACCAACCCAGCTGCTTGCCCCTTCTTCTTGTGGCGGGATGACCTTCTCTTTTGGAAGGATCGCCTTTGGGTGCCTGATATTTCTGATCTTCAATGCCGTGTACTCTCCCACTTCCATGACTCTCCAGCGGCCGGTCATGAAGGGGCTTTCCACACTTATAAGTAGGTCAGCCAGAGCTTTCTGTGGCAAGGAATTAGATGGGCCGTCCAGGAATATGTTGCCGCTTGCGATGTCTATCAGAGAGCTAAGGCCGCCACGACCTCGCCTGCCGGTTTGCTTCAGCCCTTGCCTATCCATGATAAGGTTTGGGAGGATGTTTCGATGGAGAGGCCTTACCCTTGGTGCAAGGCGGTGATTATGGTGGTGGTGGATCGGTTGTCCAAGTATGCTCATTTTTGCACTTTTGGGCACCCTTTCACCGCCATGACAATGGCAGAGCTCTATGTTCGGGAGGTGGCCAAACTACATGGCATGCCTCGCACTATCGTTTTGGATCATAATCGGATTTTCATCTCTCAGTTTTGGCAGGAGTTCTTCACTTTACAGGGTACTTCTCTCCATATGAGCACCACTTATCACCCTCAGACGGATGGCCAGACCGAGGTGGTTAACCGATGCTTAGAGCAATATCTCTACTGTTTCACTATGTCACAGCTCTACAGATGGCTTTAGCTTCTTCCCTAGGCAGAGTGGTCTTATAACACCTCTTATCACACTCATCCAGTTTCACTCCTTTTGAGGTGTTGTATAGCCACCCACCCTCAACCATGTTATCTTATGTTCCTCATCCCTCCTCTGTGGTGAGGTGGATTATATGCTCCAGACACGAGATGAGGTTCTTCGACAGCTCGAGAAGAACTTGTCCTCGGCTCAGAACCAGATGAAGCAAATTTATGATAGTCATCACACGGACAGGGAGTTTGCGGTGGGTGACTTGGTTTATGTCTTTGTTCTTCCCCAGCGCCAAACATCCTTGTTTCAACCCGAGAACTCCAAGCTCGCCCCCCCTTTCCATGGTTTGCGGTGGCTTACCGCCTTGCTCTGCCACCTGATTCCTTGGTCCACCCCGTCTTTCATATCTCTAGGCTGCGCCGCTGCATAGGTGACACGTCTTTGGCCACTGATGCTCCACCACCCCCCTTGATGGGCCCTGTCCTGCCTTTTGACCCTGTTCCCGCCTCGGTGCTCGATAAGCGTCGAGTCTGTAGCTCATGTTGCATCATCACACAGGTTCTAATTTCTTGGTAGGGCCAGTCACTTGAGGATGCCACATGGATGACCGAGGAGGAATTTATGGCTCGCTACCCAGCTTGGTCGCCTTGAAGACAAGGCGAATAGCGGAAGCGTGGTGGAGTGTTGTGCACGTGCAACCGACTCTTCCTTTATCTTTATTTCAGTATATTAGGCTAGTTTCCCTTGTATTCAATGAGTATTTGCATATGTATTTGCTTATTGAACTGTGTTAGGAGCACTAGTGAACCACGTGATAGCTGGGCCCACTAGCGGCACGTTTCCCAATTTAGGAGGGCGCAGCTCACCATAAGAGGGTCGTCCCCTCCCTTGGTGGGGGTTAGGCAATTGAACACTCAGTTTATCTTCCCTTTCTTCCTTCTTCAATCCCTTTCCCTGCGTGAAACTCCTAGGAACCGATTGTGCCTACACCGGGCACATCATGGGCAAAAACACTTAATTAAGATAAAGACTGAAATACCCTTAGAGTGATATGGGACTAGCTCATAGAGTGAACAAAGCCTTTGACCTAACAATTTGCCTTGATTAATGAACCAATGGCAGTTTAGAGTTTTAACCCCAGTCTAGAAGGGACTGATTGGTTTTGAGATGGTCATTTGGAATCCTTTTTTGTTGATGAACAAGATAGGGTGTAGAATGGTTTTTCTAAGTCTTCACTCTATTGAGGAGCTATTGATTAGACCGTGTAGTTGCACCTCCCCATTGGAGGGAGCTCTACGTGAGCTAGGCTCACCACCGATCTATTGAGGATCGTTTTGTGTACACACATTTGGATTAGCTAACATCCTACTTGGTTAGCTTCTCCTACCACTTCTGTTCAGGTGCAGTTGTGGGTCATGCCCTTCAACTCCGTTCGAGTCCTTATGGGCTAGGTTGGATGATGGTACTTCCTAGTGGATTTCAGGGTCGCACTATGGATTGTTCCCTTTGGAGGAAGGTCCATGGTGGTTGTATCTCACTTTGTTTGACATTTGATGAGTATGTTTGTCTTCGGGATTAGGCAGGGATATTAATTATCAAACAATGGTTTGATAGATATTTAATAAGATTGTTTGATTTTCTTGTTTAATGAGAACAAGTGGAACGATTAAAGCACTTGCATAAAATGTAGGTTGATTAAAAATACTTAAGCACTACATGTTTGATGTTATGCATCTTGAGATAATATAGTTTCTTGGCAGAACTACGTTTGGATCTGTTCTTGTTGGAGATATTGGAGATGTTGTCTTATGAGTACATAGGCAACTAACATCGGGTAATGTTGGCCCAATCCAAAAATATTAAATAATACTTTTATTCTTTTGGAAACACTCCTCCCTGGGGAGGAGATATTTTTTTGTTGTTTGATTGTAGGTTCTTTAGATGAGGACATAGCAAGATCATAACGTCAGTGGGCGATTGAGGATGATATTTTACTAGTGGGATCTAGTTACTTACTTCTACAATTTTATAAGTAATTGTAATCACTAGCGTGAGAGCCAACTTCACTTGGTTATTTATTTTTGGACAGATGACACACTTGTACTTAGAGGGTTAACCTGCTATTCATCGAACTTTGACACGTGTAATAATATCATATGTTTTGATATTCATATTTGTGAACCCTAATTATCATGACCTTGATATTTAATCGGATGATTTGTTTTGTACTTAAGAAAAAAATTATCGTTATTTATCGTGTGTTCTTTATTTATAAAGGGTTTTGAAAATTCAAGTCGTGGCAACATAATTCACCAAAAATTAATATAACGTGTGCAAGCATATATATACATCATCATGGTTAAACCTACTGAAATCATCAAGTAATCATGAGGAAGTCATCAACATGAATTTAAGACAAATAAAATATCATGCTAAAATTAAAAAAATGTAGCCTAAATCATGCTTGAGATAAATAATAAATCCCAAGATGGTCTTCAAGCAATCACGTAGCATTTATTAGCAATAATAACTCATTTTAATCATATAGAATTAGATTTATGAAAAAGGAAAAAGAGATAGCCAAAATACACAAAGATGGCAAAAATTATCATTTGGTCATTCGAATGCCCTATCCGGCCGTTTGAACGCCAACCGTTTAATCAGCCAGACAGGCATCGGTAGGCTGTTCAAATGCCTATTGGGCTATTTGAACGCCCTTAATGGTTAACTTTATGCCCAATTTTTTATTTGTCTTCAACCTTCCGAAAATCAAACCAAAAATATTTAAAAATTCTAGGTAAATTCTAAAATCACCCTAAAACTTTATAATATCAAAATACAAACCTAGAACATGATAAATCTAACCATTATTATGCTTAATCACAAGAAAATTGACATAAATGACGTGTTTCAATAAATCAAAATTAAAGCATAAAAATAAGCAAGAACCCACTTAAACCTTCAAACATGCAAATCCAATGTATCAAAATACACTAGATGAAATCCCCTTACAGCTAAGAAGCCTTTGGATCAACAATGAAGCTTTACTCATCAAGAAACCCTACCGAAAATTAGGGTTTTAGTTAATACTTAATTAAAATCCACTAATAAGCTTAATTCAATTTTAAAAATAGGTAGATCTATGATTTCCTTTTGTTAAAAAAGAAAATCACCCATTTAGAGTTTGAAATCGATATTAAAAATAGTAATTTTAATGGAAGAAATCAAGAATCCATTTGGGGAAAGTGAAGATAAGAAGGATTAAAGTGAAAATCAAAAGATTATGGGTGATTAGGGCTAAAAACACACCTAATCAGATTTTCCTCTTTGGGAAATGGGGCATCCCTTCCCCATTTGGGAAATGGGCTAGGGTTTTCTTTAAATAATAATGGTTGGGCTACGTTTATTAACTATTGGGCTATAAATATAGGGTGAAAACTCCCTAAGTGGTAAATTAGGTTATTTTAGGACTAAATACAAGTTTTAATCATTCCAAAACTAACTGATATGAAGTAATTGAATTTTAGGGTCATGTGGGTCACACGCCATCCAATCGTGGACATGGGGCCCACAGTGCGGTCCACACCCTTAATTAAGGAAAAATTGCTATAAAATCCCATAAAATTTATAAAAACTAGATAAATCAAGTTTGACATTTAAACTTATAAAAATGTCATTAAACCTGTTAAAACTATAATTACTAATACTTAACCCCAAAATCAAGTCAAACCGGTAATTTAAGCAAAACCACACAATATCACATAATTTAATAAAAATTAAATCGGGTTAAAGTTAGAGATCTTATACTAGATGTGGGAGAAGTGGTAGAATTGGTGTGAGAGTGGGTAGAGGTGAAGGTCGAGGGCAACTTATCTCTCCTAGGCATTCGCTCGGGCTCAGGGTCAAGTGGTGGTAATAGGGGAAGCAAGGAGCGATGACTACTCATACACCACAAACACACGTAAAGTATAAAAAGGGAAAGATTAAGCAAAAACTAACTAAGGGGGAAAGAAGCTAAAAATAAAGAGAGAAGAAGATCTTGCAAACCAAAGAAAAGAACTATGTTTGCTGGTGTCACGTTGCAGCCACAAATGTAGAGAGCACAGTCTTTAACTCAACCTATAAGATAGAAATAAAATAGAGTAACTAAGAATTAACCTAAAAAGTAAATTAAACTAAAACTAAAACTAACTAGAACTATCCTAACTACTAATTTAGTAATAATCTGACATCATCCCCCGTAATGACGCCGAAAACATGATTGTTTATAATTAAACCCTTTACAAGTATACAAGGTAATTATACTAGGATAAGTATGTAAGAGTTGTTGAACCTTAGAGACATATGAATTAATTATTAAATCTAAGTGAAGAATTCGTTGATTGAAAACTAAAAGAACTAAACCTCATATTTAAAAAATAAAATAAGCAACTAGACTAATAGGAAAAAATCAATATAATGAAAATTACTTATAAAATCAAATCCACTATAGAACCATAATAATTTTTTAACATTTAGTCTAAATCTAGTGTGAATATGAACAAGTATTCTCAGCTATAAGCTAGAATTACTTTAAAAGAATTATTAATTAAATTCATGGCATGAACTATCTTCGATAATAGCACGAATCATCTACACTAAACTAAAATATAGGCATGACTGATCTAATCTCAGTATAACTCATCCAATTCATTAATCATATGAACATTAAAACTATTACATAACCTTGTCACCTAAATCACAGAAATTAGAATTGATGTAAATCTCAAAACCACATCAATCTATCATCTACAAGAAAATAAATCAACATAGATTTAAATAAATTTGAAATATTGATCCATTAAAAAAGAAATGTTTGGCATACAATTGTCATTAATCACAATTAAGATCTAAAGTAAAAAGAAAAAAATTAAAACTTATCTATAGCTTCATTAATTTCTAAGTAAAATAAAATTTAGCCTTGCATGGTAGAAGAGGGCTCTTGAATCTCTATTAAAAAGCATTGAATGCTCTTCCATCTTCTTCTCCTTTTTTCTACTGGAATTTTTAATTTTGAACCCCATATGGCTTTATATAGGTATAAAAGTCATAGGAGGAAGTCTAATAAGAAAAGGACTCAAACTGGCATGAAATTGGAAACTGCATATTATCCCGTTCAAACACCCTCTATGCCCATTCGAACAGCTATACTATTTTTGCTCTGTTCAGTTTCTTGTCAAGTTTCTATTCAGGAAGCTAAGTCTATTCACTGGACAGTCCATATTCTTATCTAGTTTTCTACTCTATTCATTAAGGGCCCGTTAGGGGTTTTGGAAAAATAAAAATTTCCAAGAAAAGAAACTTTCTAGGAAAATTATATTTCTAGGAAGATAAATTTTCATAGAAACAAATGTTTCCTCGGTTAGGGGTTCATTTGAAAAATTTCCCAGGAAAATTTTATTAATATATATTTTTAAAAATAAACTAATTAAAAAAACCACCTTTATAAGGAATAACATATTTGGGTCATTTGATACTTATTTTTTGTTTGGTTAAGTGATCTTTTTTAGTTGAGTTACTTGCATGGTTGTGAGTAAAAAAATAGTTTACTATATATTAATTTTAATTTTATTTTATTAAAAAAGTATGATAAATGATAATTTGAGTTTTTTGTAATGTGTTTGATGACTAATTTCTATTCTCGTCCCCTTCACATAAGTAAATGTTTATGTTCAAATGAGTTGTCATGAGAGGAGGTTCTTACTATTATATATTTTTTAAATTGTGGCAAACTAATTGGCTTGCAAACCAATCGGAACATAGATTTCAATAGAAACAAGAGGGCTATCCATTTTTTGTTTTGGGTATGGTAAGGGACATTGGGGTCTTTTTCAAGCACATGTGCTAGCTTTACCACATGCATAGAGCTATTTTGTGTATTACACAGAAATTAAAGATATTATATGCAATACGATATATTGTAGGGCTATTTGGCAAAATTCTAAAAAATAAAAAACAATTAACGAGTTGGAGTGGCAAGTGGCAATAGAATTTTAAAGTAAATCTTTATGTGTTGTTATAGAAATAAAGATCATACATTTCTGGTTCACAATTAAAACTGGCAGAGTAGAGAACTTATTTCTGTTGGGGAGGCAGCGAGTAGCTATAGAAATGAAGATAAATCTGATTTGACCCATTTATACAAATAAAGAAAAATAAGTTAAGCATTGAAGACTAAAAATATACACATTTATATGCATGTAAAATAGAGATTAGGCATATTACATTTGATACTGGGAGCAATATTCTCATTTCTGGCCCCATTCTCAAACCTCTTTCCCAGTAGCTCTTCCTTGAGACTATGCCCCCGAGAAACAAAAACCTTCCTCTCTTCCCAAATGTTAATTTGGTAAAGCATGTAATGAAATCATTATTTATTAAATAGAGAGGAACATACTCCATAGAACCATACTAACTGATACAATATCCACAAATGGGAGGGTAGAGAGAGAGGAGAGAGAGAGATTCTTTTGTGCAAAATTGCCTTCAACTATCTATCTTCTGCAATGAAAAGACAGACAAAAATGAAAGGAAAAAAGGGTGCTAATAATGGCAACTCCTGCTACCAGAATCTAGACATATTTCAATAACTCATCAAAGTATATAGAATAGAATGACTAAAAGTTGTGTACCTGAAAGGATGCAATAGAAATAAATTTTGTCTGAAAGATCATGATCTTTTCATGTAGATATATTTACTCAATAACATTTTCAGAAGACACTTCTTTGTGAGGTGTGAGGATACATAATATCCAACCAAGATCACGGTTGATGGCGGATATCAATTTGTATGATTCTCATTTTTTGAAGCGACTTTGAAGAGAAAGTGCAAATACAATAAAGAAACACCAGATAACATTCAGATGTGGAGAAACAAATATTTGCATCAATAAAAATATATATCAATTGCTGGCAGAAGAGCTTTTATTATCACAGATATTTGTATTCTCAAATATATGCGAACTAGATATAGAATCAAAGGCTGGATTTGCAGCATTAGCGATAATGACCAATAGACAATAGTAACCAGAGTTTACCAATGCTGATCTGAAACTATGTGACTGATTTAGATTAATGGCAATAGATGTCTCAATAAAAAGATGCCTACATTATAGAAACAATCTAAAGTGTGTGAAACTTGAAGGATAGAGAAGAGATAATAGATCCAGAAGTTAAGCCCATGCTTATTTTGTGGCCCATAATATGGCTTGAATAGAATAGCATATACAACCCAGAACATGTCAACACATACAAATTTGATGTCCAACACACCTGTTGCGGTATTGAGTGAAATATATAAATAAATCATAAATGCCATGAATATTACAATGACAGATATGAATCAAGCACCTGCACTATATATCAGGCAACACTGATTATACGACCAGACACAATGAAGCAAGTAGGCACTGGGCATTGTAGGAAAAAAGAAAACAAAAAAGATAGGCACAACACAGAAATCAAAACAGGGTAACACTAATTTCCTAATATATGCAATAGTCAAAACCTTTTCAGCAAACCAATAACATTATCATTGCAAAAAGAAGAGAGAGAGATGGGGGAAGACTGAAGAGAGAGAGAGTAAAGAGACTCTAAGACCCAAATTCTATCCCACAGAACACTTTCAGTATATATTGTGATCAGTGTAAAGCACTTTAATAGTCAATGTTGAACAAGGTAAATACATACAAGAAAAAGCAATTCATCTAATTAAAAGCTTAATCAGATCAAAGGATATGCCTTAAAAGCAAAGGGTTGTGAGTTCCAACTCACCCATTTTCTAGAATTGAAGTGTACACAAGCTCAAACTTTAAGATTACAACAGCTGTAGTTAGAATTTGAAAATTCCAGAGAAAGAGAAATTAACACAATAAATGCTTTCACACACACATAGACATAGAGAGAGAGAGAGTGAGTGAGAGAGAGAGAAAGAGAGAGTGAGTGAGTGAGATATGCCTTTTCATTTTCTAACAGCCAGAATCTTGCCTCATATATTTCATCTTGAAAGCTTTGGTACTAAACTATGATCAATGTCATCAATCTTCCACCCTCCAACCATATCATCAGAGCCCAAAATTAGGAGCTGCAAAGCCAGACTAAACTGATCTATAACTTTGTTCTCAGTATGACTTCAACTTAATTAAACTCGTCATTATCTCATATTGCTCTTTACCCCAAAAAATTCTAAAATTTCTGTTCTCATTGTAACTTGTATAGTCCTAGAGAATCAAACCAATTCATGTACCACCAGTCAAGAAAATAATGTTACGAAATACAAATTCTAACCTCGGTTCAAATGAAGAAGGGAAGCTGCCAACGGCCAAAAAGAGGTTTCTTGAGCCTTCTTCATCTCCCAAATTCAAACTTCGGTCCAGCTGAAGAAGGGCGGCTACCATCTCCGAAAGGGATATTGATGGCCCTTTGTAAAGCATATACACAAAGGACTACACAAGTTCTTCTACTGTTTAAAATTTTTATAATTTTCTGAAGGATAGAAGTTAATATATGTCGTAGCTCACTGCTCAAGAGCAATGACCTGCACAGGGGCCGTGTAATTAAGGGTGAAGGAGCAATCCAAACCCGTAAGCCACATGTATTAGCTTGCAATGCCTTTTCGCGCATTGACAAGCATGACATAAGTTTGCTCCTCCCTCCGTGCGACCCATGCCAGAGATTGCAACCTCACCGCCTGGCAGTCGGGCCTTCTGCACGAGCCCACAAACCTCCTCCATGGCTTCCAAAAGGGCTCCTTGCTGGAGCGGCCGGCGCCACTAGCTTCTCCGGGAACATCACGGCGAAGTTCGAGAGATAGAAAATACCCTGCTTCCGCAAGCCGAGACTCAACCGAGAGAATGAGAGGTGGAGAGAAGCAACCCAATAGTCAAAAAATTTATTTCGGTGGAGGGGTCGGGAAATAAATCTCATTTTTCCACCCATATTTCCACGGGTCGGAAAATAAAACTTTTCCATGATTGATTTTTCTATAACCCCTAACCGCGTTCACTATCATTTTCTAAGAAAATTTATTTTCCGGCTATTTTTTCCAGAACCCCTAACAGGCCCTAAGCTATTTTCTTCACATCTGTATTAATTTCTAATTTGTTTGTAACAACGAAAAGTTGTCCAAATCATTTTAAAGTGTGGTAATAGTATTTCGAAATATTTTGCACATTGTCCAAGGATTCAATAAGAACATTTTACCTACAAAACATAAAAAAAATTACATTTTAGACATGTTAAACACAAATAAAATCTCAACTTGATTCAAATACCTGCCTAAACTACTAATAGTAACCAAATTAATTAATGATTGAACTAAAATATTAATATCTATCTTAACATAAATAAACCATAATAATCCTAGATTAACCTAATACTATACTAGCAAATAAGGTAAAAGGCTTATAAAATAAATATATTTTACACTTATCAGGAGCCTAATGCAAAACCTTCCTTCTCCATCACAAACACAGAAGAGGAAGCTACTAGCTTCGATAAATGGTGGAATCACCCAAAATGGGCCAAATCATAAAAGAGTAGAAATTAGGTATTTTTCCTTCTGCAATTAGGAATCTTTGTAATGAAGGAGTTTCTTAGAATAGATTACTCGACTCCTATAAATCATGTAGCTCCTTTGGGTAGATCATTTGATGTTGGAATAAAGTTTTTCTTTTTCCTCCTTTCTTTTGCTTTTTTTTCCACTACCCCTATGTCATCTCCTTTTCTCGTCTAACCCTTGTGAGGTTTTTGCTTATGCAATTGGGTTGTAACACACAAGTTGTACAACCTATGTATTTAATAGTTATTCCATGCCCAACCCTTGGAACACTATCTTGATTCAAGCCCATGGCATCAGAAGACTTCTTGTGAGAGGCAAGATGGAGCCATTTCAACTACCGACAAGGATGATTAAATGGGAGCGGTGGAGGTAGAATTGACAATGGTGGGTTGCAGGGGCTCTTTGAGCAGCTGGTGAACCTCCACAAAAAGAGAGGCAAAGCGGGTCCAGGATAAACAGTGGAGGCATCTCTAAAATCACCGATAGAGGTGGGTTTGAGATCACCAGTGGAAGCGACAAGAGGTGAGGGGAGGAGAGGAGTAAGTTCAGAAGGGAGATTAGGGTTTGGGCAAGGTTTATATAATTGCAACTCTTGACCATGGTTAATTCATCAGTTAACCATGCAAATTCAAAAATGTCCCTTAGATCTTGGAAAATTATATATGGAAAACTATGTAGTCTATGTAATCAGTTATTTGTAGTTGCTTTCATCATTATCCTCTTGAATATGATTTTTTTGGGTTGTCCTAATTTTATCGATGAACTTTTAATCAATATTAAGGGGTGGCTACGTGTTGTTACGTCCAATCCAAGACTATGAATTAGTCTAGTTTAGATTTTTTTTTTTTACTTGTCAACTATAGTAAACAAGGTCGATCCACAGGGAAAGCCTTGTGTGGCAAAGAAAACTATTACGAAGAGAACAGAAAAGAGAAGGAAGTTGAAATAAAGAATAAGAGACAATCAAAGAGAAAGTGCTAAGGCATCGAAAATCCACTTGTAATAAATCTCTAATGTATATTTGATTCAAATGATAACTCAATTAAGATCAAATGAAAATTCGTCTCAATCGAAAATTTTATCTTTTAAAGAACTTTGAAATAGAACAATAGTAATTGATTGTTTACTACGTGAAAGTATTAAGTGTATAATCACAGGGAATTATAAGCATTCAGCGTGCCTTTCGTCAACGCTGAATCAAATAATTATATAGATTATAAACTCCTTAAATATAAAACATCAATTTAAAACTATAATGAACTTACTTGAATCAAAGCATCCATTAAACATCAAGTACAAGCTTCATTCCTAGCCTTAGCTTGAGAGCTTTAGAAAACCATTACAATAAAACTAAAACAAAAATACAATATGAGAGATGAAAATAGGAGAGGAGAGCTCCAAAGAGGAGGGGATTATTCATCTATCACGTCCACCCCTCTATTTATAGGAATAGAAGGGGTTGCTTCAAAGAGGAAAGTGAAATCATATCTCTAGATTGCATCCTGATTGATTGCCTGATTGGTTGCTTCTTTGGTAATGATTAGATACTAAATAAATCAATAATTTATTTAACAAATAAATATCTTTGAATCTTCCTTTAGTTAACCAATCAGCCTCTTTGTCTTTCCTTATGTGTATCAATCATAATCAATGAAAATATTCTTCATGTGCTGGCCTCGGGTTAGTTAACTAACTGTCTAATTGCATGCCCAATTCAACCCATGAATCTTTGGAATTTAGAATTTATTCCTAAAATATCATTTGTAGCTATAGAAGTCTTCTTTCCAATGCCACTATAATCGTATCCATCCGAATTATACACAAAAAGATATGATCGAAATACTAAGGCTCTGTCAATCTGTCCGAATCAGCTTCTTTCCTAATTTAGTCCTCTTCATACAAATCTCAAATCAAACGGGTCCACAAGGTTGTGTTTGACCATTCCATGCATGTTTAGACTATTAGGAGCACATTCTTGACTTTCAAATAGCTTTGGGTAGATGGGCTTTACTTTCTCTTCTACTTAGATCCTGTTAAAGCCTGTTTAGACATGTAAACTCAATTAAGGTCCAACTAACTTATTCAAAATATAAATAGCCCAAATCAGCAATGAATTAACACAAAATAGGATTGCAATTCAAAATATGAGAACATTTAATTAAACATTATTTCAGTGCATCAAATACCCCCAAACCTACTTTTTGCTAGTCCTCGAGCAAAACAAAAATTAAAACAATAAAAAACAAACTAACTACTCCACTTCCGCAGGAAATCTCGATTACATTTAGCATATGCAACAAGCCTTTAAACCCCTAGCTTACACTAGTGGACGAGTTGTGTCTCATGAGGATTTGCAGTGAATCTACCCACAAAATTCAAAACATAAATGATAGAAGAAAATTAATATTAAAACCACATCAAATTTACAAATCAACTCCTCCTAAACAAGTGACTTCATTTAGTAAAATCAATCATACATAATATAACTTGTCTTCTGAAAAAATAATTCATTCTAACAACTTCATATTGGTGGCAAGTACTCATACATACATAATAGTTTTAGAAAAACAGACATTGCCAAGTAATTATACAATCCCATTCTCATGAATCGAACAACTCAATGTGTCTCATGTCCACTTAGCAATTTCAATTTTAACACTCAAAAATAGTCATTAGCAACCATTCATCTTCAAGAGATCATAATAGAGAATCATGCAAAACCTTCCTCGAAAAGTAAAACACCCTAGATCACCTGACAACTCATTCAAGACATAATTGCATAATGTCCTACTAGAATTTTATGCTCATCTCACATGACATGTGTAAGGCTTAGCCTTTTTAAGCTTTCTATAAGATCCATGTAACAAGTGTTAGGCCAGTGACTCCCAATCCAATTAGCTCAGGGCACTAGGTGTTAAAGTACCCATCAGGCTTAATAACTTGAACCAAATAGGCTTCAAGGCTATGCATGTCATAAATTAGTCAACTCTATCTTTTGACTCGAACACCCTATGTTTAGTGAGGCACGCCGAGTCCCGGTCTACTCAATAGAGTGACTTTAATTCTTTACAATTTTTCATTCTTTTTCTTTTCACATTTTTTTTCTTTTTTTTTCTTGAGCACATTATACAATTAACTTGAATTGTGTTGACAAAAAGTCCTTGACTGTTCTACAAACCAAGAATAGTGAAGCTCAAAATTCTATCATGATAACATGAATACTACTAGATCATGCCAAAGTTTACTCTCATAAGAAAATAATTACTTAACTTCAATGATATCCACCAAGATGTAGGACCATAATCAAAGGCTCGAATTCTCACTTAGGCAAATGTCTTTCTTAGTTTTTTTCAAAATAGGAGCACAAGAAACCAATATGAAGTAATCAGAACTCAAAATCATTAAATATGTCAAGTCATATTCTAAGCAATATGATGTCAATAAATAGAGTAACATGTCTAGAATAAGAATCAATGTAAATAAGCAAAAACATAAATCTAATTAATTTTTTCAATTTTTTTATTTTTTTAAGTAAGACTAAAAAAATATATAATAGAAAAATCTCTTTCTATACCCCCAAACCTAAACTAAACATTGTCCTCAATGTATAAAAGAAAGAAAATGCAATGCTTAATCTAATAAAAGAGGAAAGAAGAGATACTATATCAGTTGATGTGCTCATGTACATAGCTATCAAAAGAAAATCAACAAAGCACAAGCATAATCACATTAGGGTAAATCAATAATGAATCATATAAGCACACCCAAATAATGATTGAAGCAATCAATAAATATGATAAACTAAAAACTAACTAAAGAAAAAAAACTAACTATTAAACAAAAATAACTATCAAAACCAAAAATGGGTTGCCTCCCAGGAGCGCTAAGTTTACTGTCTTCAGCCAAACACACCTCCATCTAAACTCATCTAGGGTCCTTCAAAGTAATTATCTTCTCTTTATCAATTCTAATCAAATCAGAGTGAGCTAATCAAATAGCTAGTGGATCATCAGAATAAATAAAAGGAAAAACATCATCCACTAAACTCTCAACCATGTCAACCTCAAAAGTTTCATCGAAGTCTGATGGCTGTCTACTGGCATCAAATACATTTAACTCACATGTTAAGTTCCCAAAAGAAAGCCTCATCACTCCATTCCGACAATTTATTAAAGCATTAGATGTAGCAAGGCATGGACGACCTAAAATCACAGAGATTTGAGAAGATGCATTTGAAACCGGTTGTGTGTCTAAAACAATGAAGTCCACTGAAAAATAGAATTTGTCTACTTGAACAAGGACATCTTCCACTATTCCTCTTAGCCTTTTAATTGAGCGGTCAACAAGTTGAAGTGTCATGTTGGTGGGTTTCAATTCACCAAGTCCCAATTGTTTATAAACAGAATAAAGTAAGAGATTAACACTTACCCCAAGATCAAGTAAAGCTTTTTCAACTCTATAATTCCCAATTATACAAGATATGGTTGGACAACCAGGATCTTTATATTTGGGTGGGGTGTTTTGTTGCAAAATTACACTTACTTGTTCTGTCAAAAATGTCTTCTTTTATACATGTAGCTTACGCTTGATTGTACAAAGGTCTTTCAAAAATTTAGCATAAGATGGGATTTGTTTAATGGCATCTAAGAGAGGAATGTTAATCTTCACTTGTTTGAAAATTTCAAGAATGTCACTATTTGTCACCAATTTAGAAGAAGATTGTAATCGTTGAGAAAAATGAGGAGGAATTGGAGCAACACAATCAGAGTTATTAAGTTCATCACCATGTTTTGAATTCAAAGACTCCTTAGGTTCAACAACCTTCATTGGAATGTCTTTGTTAATGACTTTTCCACTTCTCAAAGTGGTGATGGACTTAGCATGCTCTTCTTGTGAACTTGAAGAATTTAAATTTTCAATTATAAATTGACCTTTAGGATTTGGTTGAGGTTGAGAAGGAAACTTCCCTTTTTCTTGAATGCTCAAAGCTGTGGTCAATTGAGTAATAGAAGTCTTCAAGTCATTGATGGCTTGCATTGTTTGGTTGTTGATTGTTGCTTGACTTTGCATAAATTCTTGCAATGTGCCTTCAAGAGTCTTTTGATAGGGTGGAACATAATTTGAGGAAGAAGGGGTACCTGCACATTAGACTCATTTCTCCAACTAAAGTTAGGATGATTTCTCCAATTAGGAGTGTAAGTTTCAAAATAAGGAGAAGAGAAAGGCCTTTTGTAAGTATTCATAGCACTTACTTGAGTATGTAACACTTCTTGAAAAGCTGGGATTGTTGGACAATCCTGTGTTTGGTGTCCATCACTCTCACATATACTACAAATATCTTGTACTTTTGGAGAAGCTTTAGACATGTTTTCCCTATTAATTTCCATAGCCTCAACTTTTCTAGTTAAACTTGTAATTTTTGCTTTTATATCATCCTCTTCTTTAAGAAAGTATATACCCCCCTTAGTTGTCCCATTAGATTTGGTCTTAATACTACTTTCAAATTCATTAGAATCTTCCCATTATTGAGCATTTTCAGCTAACACATCAAAATAGTCCCATACTTCCACGGGTTCTTTACTTAAAAATTCTCCATTACACATCATTTCAACAAATTGCCTCATTTGAGAAGTCAAGCCATTATAAAAGAAACTAATTGTGCGCCATGTTTCATATCCATGATGTGGGCACAACAACAAAAGTTCTTTAAATCTTTCCCAACATTGAAAGAAAGTCTCATTTTCTTTTTGTGAAAAATTCATGATGTTCTTTCTAAGTGTATTAGTTCTATGGGTGGGAAAAAACTTTTTCAAAAATTCTCTTTGCATTTCTTTCCATGTTCCAATGGATCTTGGCTTCAAAGAGTTCAACCAATTTTTTGCTTTTTCCTTTAAAGAAAATGGAAAGAGTTTTAATCGAATAACATCATTTGAAACATTTTGGTTTGGCAAAGTTGCACAAACCTCTTCAAACTCTTTTAAATGCAAATATGGGCTTTCCGAATCTAAGCCATGAAATTTGGGTAGTAATTGAATTACACCCGGCTTGAGTTCAAAACTACCTATATTAGTTGGAAAAATCATGCAAGAAGGAGAACTTGATCTAGTTGGTTGTAAATAATCACGTAAGGTTTTAACTTGAACATTTTGTGTATTATTATCCTCATTATCACTTCTTAGTTCCTCATTAGTTCTTAGATTCTCCATTGTATCAAAACAAAGATAATTTTCAAAAGATTTGTTTACTCTTTTTAATCGTCCAGAATTATCACGCACCCATGTGAACATGCAACAACAATTTTTTTTTGTTTTTAATAACAAACAAAAGTAAAAGTGCATAAATTAAATGACAAAAAAATAAAAAGTTAGAGAGTTAGAAGTTAATGGACAAAAATTAAAATTGCAAAATAAGGCCAAAGGCACTATCAAGGTACACGTTTGATCCTGAAAAATTTTTCGGTAGTAACGTGGGTAGTGCCTCCGATCTCAAAAAAAAAAAATCACAGAATTTAAGTACTAAAAGTAAATGACTGAATTTAAAGAGTTAGTGTGCAAAAACAAAAGTTAGAGAATTAGTAAAGTTAGAGTGAGTTTTTTTTTTTTCGTAACGGATTTTTGTCACACGGTGCAATCCCCGGCAACGGCGCCAATTTGTTGTTACGTCCAAACCAAGACTATGAATTAGTCTAGTTTAGATTTCTTTTTTTACTTGTCAACTATAGTAAACAAGGTCGATCCACAGGGAAAGCCTTATGCGGCAAAGAAACCTATTATGAAGAGAACAGAAAAAAGAAGAAGTTGAAATAAAGAATAAAAGATAATCAAAGAGAAAGTGCTAAGGCATCGAAAATCCACTTGTAATAAATCTCTAATGTATATTTGATTCAAATGATAACTCAATTAAGATCAAATGAAAATTCGTCTCAATCGGAAAATTTATCTTTTAAAGAACTTTGAAATAGAAAAATAGTAATTGATTGTTTACTACGTGAAAGTATTAAGTGTATAATCACAGGGAATTATAAGCATTCAGCGTGCCTTTCGTCAACGCTGAATCAAATAATTATATAGATTATAAACTCCTTAAATATAAAACATCAATTTAAAACTATAATGAACTTACTTGAATCAAAGCATCCATTAAACATCAATTACAAGCTTCATTCCTAGCCTTAGCTTGAGAGCTTTAGAAAACCATTACAATAAAACTAAAACAAAAATACAATATGAGAGATGAAAATAGGAGAGGAGAGCTCCAAAGAGGAGGGGATTATTCATCTATCACGTCCACCCCTCTATTTATAGGAATAGAAGGGGTTGCTTCAAAGAGGAAAGTGAAATCATATCTCTAGATTGCATCCTGATTGATTGCCTGATTGGTTGCTTCTTTGGTAATGATTAGATACTAAATAAATCAATAATTTATTTAACAAATAAGTATCTTTGAATCTTCCTTTAGTTAACCAATCAGCCTCTTTGTCTTTCCTTATGTGTATCAATCATAATCAATGAAAATATTCTTCATGTGCCGTCCTCGGGTTAGTTAACTAGCTGTCTAATTGCATGCCCAATTCAACCCATGAATCTTTGGAATTTGGAATTTCTTCCTAAAATATCATTTGTAGCTATAGAAGTCTTCTTTCCAATGCCACTATAATCGTATCCATCCGAATTATACACAAAAAGATATGATCGAAATACTAAGGCTCTATCAATCTGTCCGAATCAGCTTCTTTCCTAATTTAGTCCTCTTCATACAAATCTCAAATCAAACGGGTCCACAAGGTTGTGTTCGACTATTCCATGCATGTTTAGACCATTAGGAGCACATTCTTGACTTTCAAATAGCTTTGGGTAGATGTGCTTTACTTTCTCTTCTACTTGGATCCTGTTAAAGCCTGTTTAGACATGTAAACTCAATTAAGGTCCAACTAACTTATTCAAAATATAAATAGCCCAAATCAGCAGTGAATTAACACAAAATAGGATTGCAATTCAAAATATGAGAATATTTAATTAAACATTATTTCAGTGCATCACTACGTCAGTTGGGTTTAGAATGTTATGGTTAGATTTCTATTTTCTGTGTGTTTCATTTGCTAGCAAAGAGCCTCACTTTATGCTTTTGAATGAAGGAAAATGTTTGAGATCAGGTTTTAGCATCTTAGACAAGCAAGAGTTGTCACCTTCCATTCCTAGTTTTTGTATGCCTTCCATCGTAGATAACTCTTGCTTGTCTAAGAGAGCGTATGTTACAAAAGTACATGAACATTAAAGGTTGAGCACTTGAACTAATTTGTTGATAATGACTTTGATTGTGTGAATGGTGCAGGTGGTGTAGGGGGACCAAGGGTGGCCAAGACTAGGATCTTTGAGTCCCATAACCATCGCTTCAAGGGCCCTTATGCTAGTGGAGCAACTGCGCAACCATATGCTAGTGTGAGGCTTCCACCACCACTACGCTGATTACGAAAAAGAAAGAACTTCAACTTGCTCTTGATATTTTCTCCCTACAGTTTTCCAAGTTATTTAAGAGTTGTTCATGTGTGGAATTTATGTAAAATTCCATCTATTCCACCCCAATTATGTCTAGAATTATTAAAACCATAGTTAGGTGCAGAACACGGGCAAAATTAATAGTTTCTCCCAAAAGTTAATTCTATGTTGTTTCTAGCTGGAATTACCAAATCACCTCGCTAGGTGATTCTGTCAATTCCAGCTCATAACCCCCCGTTTCGAAATTAAAGATTCGATTATTTTTTATTTGTTACTTCTCGATTTAAGCCTCGAGAAGCATTCCTATAGGTAAGGCCTACTTATTTGATTGGCTCGAATTTAGGAGTACAACAGTACGTACATATCCGTTGAAAAAATTATAATGTTTAAAATTTTAAAAAAATTGATGTGACAACCAAATTTATTTTTAAAAAAAAATTCTATTACCAAAAATTTCACAAGCAAACACCCCTTAAACCTGCAAGCAAGATGTGGATGGTATTGGCGTGCTGTTGCCCTTGCCTGTAATAAAAATCAATCCAACTATGGCCATTTTTTCCTTAGTGGGTGAACTTTGTCTAATATTCGCCTCAATGTAGTCTTAAATTTTAAGTGTAGTTTGATGGAGGGAGATGGAACGGGGGAAGAGACAGTACGAGAAACTTTTGTAAGCCAACTAAAAACCTATAAAAATGGATATGGCGCAGGGGGAGTTGGCACTACAGCGCAGGGGAGATGCTGTACCACGTGAGCGTTTGAAGTAAATATCATTTTCCATTGTAAAACCCAAGTGTGATAAGAAAGGCATAAATTAGATTACAATTAGAGTTTAAACACATTGCAACTGAAGCTAGAATGCTTTTCTTGAGCACCTACGAAAATTAATAATATTATGTTCCATAACAGAAAAATGTAGTCGACTTTCTTTGCAAAACTAGCCCGGATGAAGTCCAACCTGGATCTTCGGGTGCCTCTAGCAGCTGGCAGGATCCAGCAGACCCGCCTTTGGATTAGTCAAGCTCACCGGCCAGACTTCTCAAGGGATTGGCGTCTTTAAAGGACCGCAGGTGAGCCAAATAGTAAAAGTGATTTCTCAATAAAGACAAGATTTCACTCGTTACAAAGTTAATCAACAACATAATTCGGAGCCACAGCTAAAATCCTTCTCTCCGCGGGTGATAATTCACTGCCATCCTCTTCAATTGAACTGTTTCCATCGTCAATAACAATTAGATGTCCTTCCCTCTTGATCAATCTCTGCATAGGAACAGTTCATCATAGACAAGTCATAAATGTGTTTTTTACTCATTATTTACAACTAGATAATCTGATGTATGGTTTTCATGCGGAAAGATTTTACCTCTATTATGGCTCTGAGACATCTGACTTCTTCAATCATCTCCTGTTGGCTGGAGTAGGCGTTCTGGGTGTTCAGTTGGTCAACGTACCAGAATATCAAATCTTTCTGCTTCATCCCAGCCAACCCACTACCTGTAACGATTTAACAAGCATTATTAAGTGCAAATCATGGATGTATAAATTCCTGTTTGTTGGATAATCTTGCAAACTAAGACAGTAAAGAAATCCGAGAAGATTACCATCTTGCATGACAGCTTCCTCATGCTGCCTCAGTCGCAAAACCAGAGCTTGCGTAACTCTCTGAAAATGTTCCTCAGTGATGAAAAGCTTCTTCTTGGCCTTGCTACCAGATCCGTCCCCAGTCTCTGCAAGAAAAAATAAAAGTCATCAGCACAGAAGATGGTTCAAGTAACTAATTTATCATTATCTTGTCAGGGTTTATGATTTACCTGCTGTCTCTGAAGCCCGACCAGGATCACTTGTACTGGCATCACATCGGTCAGCATGTCCATCTTCCCCATCACCTTCTTCTTGGAAATCAGAGAGATCAATTTCGCTTGATTCAACACTGCAGCACATTTACAAGAAGAAAGAGGTAAATGATAACAGCCAGAGCATTTGAAATAATGACAATTAAGCAATGCTTCTAAAGACCCTGCCTGATAACTGAAGTCTTAAGGAGTCGGACAGCCATCCGCACATGAACCGGCCGCACCTGTAAATAAGGATATTGTTATAGATTTTTTGTTAGCCTCATTGATAGCTGTACTTGGCAAAAAAATATTAGTTCATATTAATAACTCCATTTTGTTCAATTTACTTGATTGAGTACTTAAACAAGCGTAGGATAAGTCCTTCTCTTAGATGTGGGTTTCACCATTCAATAAAAACAACTATTTTTCTAAATGTAGCTATTAATATAGGACAGATGGAGTACTTATCAAGTAAAAAGCCTATGCTTTTAGAAGTGGTTAGCTAAATACTTGATCTGTCCCATATTAAATGTTTCATTTCAAAAAAATATCTGCCTCAAATTTCGTGTCCTATCTCCCATACTCTAAACAAGTAAAAAGAGTCTAATATGCTTCCTTACCAAAGGAGGAGCATGAGAATCTAAGTTAAATAAGAGTTGAGATAATCGAAGTTAAAATCTTGTCTTGTTGTGGTCTAAGGTGTTTCTCACCTTCCTTAAAATTTACACATTTTTATAAATGGGACCTTAATATGGGACAGAGGTAGTATAAAGTTGAGTACAGGTTCTGGGTTCAGTTCCTATTGGAGTTGCGTAGTACATGTTCAAGTGCCATGCTTAATGGTGCTTGCATGTGTGGGGCAGCACTACTGTGTACTAAGATAAATTATTTCCCTCACAGTTTAAGCTTTAAAGAGTAGTGCTTAAACAACAATTTTAATAGCACATCAACGAACATTTTTAATCTGAGTCATATTCTTCAGAAGGAAAGTTCCAGTCAAGCATTATGCAAATTATCAAGACAAGCTCCACATTAAAAAAAAAAAGATTTTCAAAGATACAAAGCAACTTCTTAATCTGGTTCAAGTTTATAAAACAGAAAAAATAATATGCCAGGGTTTACCGGCTTGGTACACTACATAATTACCCGATCTTCCAAATGACATCGTGCAATTGCTTCAGACAGTCTAATAAGAGCCTCTAGTTGTCTGACTGTCATTCTGTACGCAACTCTACTCCCTGGAGCTGTATCCCCCCGGCGAAGGGCTACATAAGAATCCACCAGGAGTTTTCTAGCTTCTAAGCTAAGCTGATAATAACTTAATTCTGTTAAACAAGAATATAAAGGCAAATAAGACAGCAAAAGCAAACAAATCATTGAACAGATAGAACATACCCTGGGTTTCAAAGTCTTAGCATGCATGATGTAGCGCTTCAATTGTGCATTGGTGAAGGCTGGAGAAAGTGCTTCTTCATGCTTTTGGCGAACTCTAACAATATGGTGTGCTATGTGATAGTCTGTCGAATCATCCGGTTCATCAATCATAACATACACAAGATCAAACCTTGATAAAATAGCAGGAGGAAGGGCCACGTTGTACTGAAAACAAAAAATACCAGACATTACTTGTTTTTATATAAACCAGGCTGTCTATTGGCAAATGATACGAAAATTGAGACAGAGACCAATTTATAAACACCATAATGTCTCTAGGAAGGAAATTTACAGATTCTTTAATTAAAGCATCTGCACACTAGCTAAAAATCAATTTTACTTTGACAATAGCCTGTTTATAATTTCCCAATCATCAATGTATAATTCAACTATTATGATATCAAGTAATTAGTTTTCCAAAAGTAATTAACACTCAAATTTTAAATAGAAACCCCATCCCACGAGCACTTCTATGGCTCCAACTTCAATGCACTCTACAAGTAATAACACGAAAACAACTACCTCCTTAATACTATTCTTTGCTCAAACAGCATAAGGCATCCTTAATACTATTCTTTGCTCAAACAGCATAAGGCATCATCAGTCCCAGTAATCTACCTTAAGTGGCTTTGACTTGTCATAACGCCCTCCAGTGGGATTGGCTGCAGCCAATATAGAGGTTCTGGCATTAAGTGTGGCTTGTATACCTGCTTTTGTTATGCTTATGGTCTGCTGTTCCATGGCCTCATGAATGGCAACCTGTTTTTCAACCATATAAAACAATTACAGATCCATTATCATCCAAAATTAGTTTCAGAAGAGAAAAAACAAGCATTGATATATAAAGACCTGATCTCTGACATCCATCTTATCGAACTCATCAATGCAACATACACCATTGTCAGCAAGCATTAGAGCACCAGCCTGAAATTGATAGCGCACATCCACACTGGTCACTTTTCAAATCTATACAATGAGTTTTAATTGTCGGACAAAAAAATTGGTGCTTTACTGCAGAAAGAAAATAAAACAGTAGACAACGAAAAATATCTTCTGACCTACAAAAAGCAAGTTCTCCAATAAAATAAAAACTCGCCTGCCTCGTGCAGGCCAGAGCAAAAAATGGTTATTATTCTATCTTCTTTCAAATCCTGCTGGACAATTAGTTGTTTCCAGGAGAGCTGGTAAGCAGAAATGCCGGCACACAGAAATACAATACCTCAATGCAGAACTCCCCAGTTTCTGGCTCTTTGGCCACTGTAGCTGTCAATCCTGCTGCTGAAGAAGACTTTCCAGATGTATAGACTGATCGTGGAACAAGACTTGAAGTATACCTGTTGAAAAGGAAGAGTAGATTTTTCAAACAAAAAAACCATGGTTTGCACATGACAACACCGACTAGTGTATCCAGTGTGATAATAATTGATCTTCCAAATAGAATTTACGAGGTAAAATGAGATAGATTATGTACTTGAGGAACTGAGATTTTGCACAACTAGGATCTCCAACAATACACACATTGATGTCTCCTCTTAAATTAATGCCTTCATGCGTGACCTTGTGCACTCCACCCATTAACATAAGTAAAATTGCTCTCTTGATATCTTGGTGACCAAAAACAGTTGGGGCTATGCTTTCTACTAGCTTGTTGAAAAAATCAGGAGTATGCCTGATCATGTTTATATCTTCAAGTTCTTCTGCCTGCAAAGAATAAGTATATCAGGCTTCATAGAAAACCTTTGGCAAAATGCAAAAGATGACTACTTTTGTGCAAAATAATCAACATGCACGTCTTTTGTGGATGGTGGAAAATAGGACATTTCTCATTGCTAAAACATACCGTGACTTGAGAACTACCATCTTCATCAGCATCCTTCTTTCTGCTTCTAATGTCAGTGTACTTTGTCCCACTGGAGATCTAATGGTGAAAACAATTATTTAAAAATAAGTCTTGACACTATCGAATAACTGAGGTAGTTGCTGAGTCAAGACCTGCACTGAATTTGCAATAAATGCAAGACGATAGGACAGGTCTCTCACACCCAAAGCTTTTAGACCACGAAGGCCCTCATGCACTCCAGTGGCATTCTGTCTCTGAGAAGCATCTCGCCTGCACTCTGCTCTCTCACCAGGGGAGGCTAATGCCAAAATATCAGGCACAACAACTACGGTTCCCGTAAATATGACCCTACAAGAAACCAATGATTAACAGAATATCAACAAAAATGGAGGGCTTAAAGTTAAAATAAACCAGTCCTACTTGAGATGGATAATTAACTCTGCTCATCAACACGAGAAAATGTGTCCATTGGCCCATTACAAGTGAAGTCAGTATTATCTAGTGAGACCTGAATAAATCAAGTATATTTCATATATTTACTCTGCTGTGCCCCATAGGGAACACAAACGCCATTGTGATAGGGAAGGAGGAGAATAGGGAAGAAGAGATTAGGCGGAAGATTATTTATTCACTGATTAGAATTGGGGCTTATCCCTTTCATTAACTACAAAGGATAAATGGGCCTTGCTGGTTTGAGCCAGTAAGGGCCAGCCCCCTTTTCTTGGACCCCAGGTAGCCAGACCTAGCCTCCGCCTATTTTACCAAGTCAACCCACACCGAGTCAAAAATCGATCAGGGTTGTAGCCATTTAGGCCCAAAAGTGCATTTGTACCCTAAAAATCCCCTTAATACCCTCTTTCTTATTTCCCCACAATATATGAATATTTTCCTTCTTAACTCTAACCCTTCGTCCTTTGGTATCACCACCGGCAGCATGTACTACAACCATATCTCACGTCAAAGTGTCATAGGCACGGCAGAGTCAGCTCCCCTTGGTTTCTCTTCTTTTTTTCTCTTCTTCAACAACCCCCGCGCTAACAGGGGCCAAGAAAGGGGGGCTTCGGTCTGGCTGCCACTTTGGCAGTGGCCACCCCGTATCATCCAGTAACGCGGTGACTCCTCCACTCATAGGAAGAAAAAAAAAAACAAAGAGGGGATAGGGCCGCCACCGAAGTTGAAGAAGATATAGGGTTATTTTAGTTGAGGTAATAAGTGAGAAACAATGGGGTTCTTGGGTTAAGAGAGCAAGGAAAAAAATACTTACGTATTTCAGTTTTATGAGGTATTGAGGCATTTTTTAGGGTACATATAGACACGTTCTTTAGGCCCTTCCCACGTGGCCATAGTCACTTTTTGAAGGAGAAAGTTGGGCCCTAGTTTGAATTCAGCAAGGATTTGTATGTTTCCATAGGATTGGGTACAAAAGTTTGGAACTTTGGAATGCATAGAAGGTACGGTGTGAAAAAATTTTTGGTGTGCATTGTACACCATGTTAGCAATGTATACTACTGCTCAAGACATGACACATCAGCATACTGCGAGAGACACGGGGCATTGACGGATTCGATAGGGGCATATCATGCTGATGCATCTTGGTGGTGAGTGGTGGAATACATTGCCAACACGATGTACCGAGACCAGTTATCCATATCCTAAGATTCTAGGGGCAAGTAGATACGACTTTGGCAATTACTGTAGACATTACTGAAAGCAGATACGGTCTCAATAGACCAATTATCTATATCCTAAGATTATAGCTAAAAGTAGATACAGATTCTTGCCAAAGTAAATATGCCCTTTCCTTTTTTAATGTGGTTGCTAAACAAGCCCTAAGGCAATCTCTTTCGGATGCAAATCAAAAAGCCAGATGAATTTGAGAGAGATTCATTTCCTCCACTGTGATTTCATAGAGGCTATCCACCTTAAACCTGGTAAGCAAAGGGTAGAAATTCCATTAATTCTCGTAATCTCTAGTGGAGTTCAAGTTGAGTTTGATGTGAATCAAGCACATGGCTGATCCTTCAACCTTCTTCAGTTGGCAAGGTGTGCGATATTTAAGATGTTGAATTGCCTGGTCACAGGGAAGGCGACTTCCAAATGTTGGTGTTCCTAGCCGCCTGCGCTAAAAGGAGACTGTATGAAGAAAAATGAGGTAGGACTACTAGGGCACCAAGTTCCAAAAAAAGGAGGGGTGGGCACCCCCCCTGCACGCCGGAGTTGGCCATGACACAGTCCGATAAGCTCCAACATTAGCACTGGAAACAATAGTGTGCTAGACGGAGGGGTGCTGAAAGCCTAGCACCGTTTGTCCACAAACAGAGAGCTAGATGCGAGAGGCACACTGTTGTTTCTAACTTTAACAATACACTGTTGTTTCTAACTTCAACAATGGAGCCTCACAGGCTTGTGTCCTGGCCAACTCGTGAATCTGGTTAGGGTTAATCCATACAAGTTCACAAGAGTCCAGATACATGGGGCTCGACCCAAAGTCTCTCGTGGGCCCAAATCTCAAGCGCTCACTTATACATACATATATATATTAATTAAATTAAAGGTGTAAATACATGCATACACCATGTGGGCCCTAGACATGCACGTGAACTTTGTAGGACCCGCATGAGCATTCTAGACTATGGTGAGAAATTGGGATCCGGGGCAATTATTGTTCCGGATCATCAACACAAAACACCTCTAGTGAAAAGAAGGAGATGACAATATTAGCACCGATGCGAATTGACCTATACAACTCCCTGGTGAGTCTACGGATTTACGGATTTAAGTTAATTTTGGGATAATTTTTAGCATAAAATACTGTGTTAGGCTATTTCTATGAAATATAGTAATATAATATTTAATACATGATATGCACATATATTTGTTGATGTGATTGATGATGTATAAATATATCATGGGCATGGCCCGAGGGGTGTGTTAGGCCTAGCTCATAGGGTTGAGCCCATACCCTTGATCAAGTAACCAGAAGTCAGGGTGTATTAAGCCCGCTTAGGAGAGTTAAGAAAAGGTGCCAACTATTTAAAAAGAACCCCAACCCCCCCTTTTCCTCTCCTTAGGCTGGCTGTAGCTCTCCTGTAGGGTAGAGCTGTTGTCTCCCTCCTCTCCCACCTTGTTCCTTGTGGATCAAAGAGAGGGCTTTGCCTCTCCTCTCTCATGTGGCTTGGGACTAGAGCCACCAGCTCCTCTAGCTGCATGGAGCTTGTTGGAATTAGTCGAGCAACAACTTGAGCACGGTACAAGGAGGCTAGCATGGGCTGATCTCTCTTTTCTTCCATGCATGAAAATCTTGATCATGCAATTGCTTAAAAAACATTCTTTTTAACCACTTGATTGAAATTGTTTATCAGCACAAAGGGTGTGTTTCTTGGGTGTTGCAAAGGCCGCATCCCAGGGGCGAAGCACTAAAGGTTAGTGACGATTAATCTTGTTAATCAATTAATTATATGTTAATTACGATTTGAATTTGAATTATTGCTAATGTACATGTGCTTGTACATGTTTTATACCTTAACTTCATCTTTGAGGTGAAGAAAAATTGGATTTTGGCACCTCCACCGAGTGGGCTCACCACCAAGCTTCCGCTGTGCCACCCAACACTCCTGAGAGGACCACAAACAGTACAATACTCTTGGGTGGTGTCCACAAGCCCTTTGTGGTGTTAGACAATAGGGGCGACAAAGCCTAGGGGCAGCTGGAGGAGATAGAGCAAGAGTCCAAGACTTGTTCGACAAAAACGATAACATTTGTAGTGCAAGCACAATTGCAAGAGGGTGGGTCAACACATGCACAACAGGGCTGGACGATGCAAAAACAAATTTAATAGGCACAGATGCACAATGCCAACATGAGAGAAGATGATGCGGGCACCAAAGATAAGGAAGCATTTTTAATGCTCCATTCCAATAATGAGCCCGGCATAAGGAACCCATGGGACATCCATGAGATTGGCGGTGCACTCGCTAGCCCACATTAGCACCAATGGTCCCATTAGTACTTGCACTAGTATGTTCAGTGTCTATCTCAAATATCAAGGGCTCATATGTGTTCTTTACGCTGGGTTCATTGTCATAAAGTGAGCATGAAAAACTCTTCCCAAAGTGAACCCCATAAAAATAGAGATGTTCTTGATCCTTTTGAAACATGCACAAGATGATGGTTGCAACAACATCCATTGTGGTTGACAGACTTTGCAATGACCTACCAGCAACTTGCGACAAAGAGGCGATTGCTCAATCTCTAGGTCAGAAGTGGGAGTTGCACCGTGGAGTAGTTAGTCTTGCCAATACGCAACATCAGCCACACAGTTGGCCTTAGCTTTGGCGCTTACGGCACTAGTGCAGGCAGTATCAGTATAGAGGCCACACTCATGGGGTGGCGCTCCATCAAATCAAAGCAGTGGACAACTATTGAGCCAACTCCATTATGGTAGCCATGTCCATAAAACAAAAAAAGACTTCGGGACCCTGGCCGCGATTACTCCATGGATTGTTGAGCTCCAATGAATGTTGGCCCGAAGAGGGAAGCAGCAACATCGCGGAAGGGAGGAGGTTAGGGGAGAACAAGAGAGAGAATAGGATGACGTAAGCCATTCACTAACAAAGAATTGGAGGTAAGCCCTTTAATTAAATGCCTCACTAACTATCCTAAATAAGTACTACTAAATGAAAATAGCACCAACCCCTTACTAACAATAAAATAACCTGAATCAATTGGCCCTAATGGCTTACTAAGCCGAGACAGACTTTCTAAGGTGGGACATACCATTATCACAGCTTGCAAGGTAATACAGTTGACCAAGAAATTAGCAGGCAAAGGTCCAAAAAAAAAGAAAGTTTCCTAATAAATGTGTATCAAACTTACGTGTCCCCAGCCCTGGCATGCTCAACCATCTCATGACGAAGTATCACATCAAGTGATCGAGGCAGTGAGCCAGCTGGGATATCTTTTGCAGTCTCTTGCATCCGCACCTTTTGCCAGTCAGTAAATCTGCTCTGCTGCTTAAGTAAAGCCCATTTGTTCCGATTTTGACATGTCGCATTGCCGCATATTAAAGGCTGCTTTTGAAGTAAGAGAGAGAATAATCACTCATGTTATGAAAAACATGCACAAACAATCCATTAAATTGGGCAAGGTTTCCACCAAAAAAAATTACCTCAGTGTATTTGAACTGCTGCTCCACATTCTTCACTATGGCACCACACTCCAAACACTTGAACGTTCCTGAAAGAAGCTCAGGCCGGACCTCACTGGTTCTAGTTACCACACCCATTACTGAAACCAGCTTTCCGATCTCTGATGTTGTCAATTCCCTCAATCTAAAAAATCTCAATAATAAAAAAAGTATTAGCATTCATCATCTAAAGAATTGTAGAATTGCAAATATGCAACATTTAAAGCAGAGCAAATGCTGATTAACCTTTTCAATATAGGAATGTTATAGAAGGATATGTACACATCCTTGTCTTCAGACAGGAAGGTCGGTTTTCGATCCATTACAAACCGCTTGCACGCATTCTTCAAATATGGCTCAAATCTATTAAAAGAAGTCATATTAGTTCAACTACGGATTAAATCTATTTAAAATCATATCACTATAGTTAACAATGGCTCAAATCCAATAAATCTAAAAATTACACAAATAAAATGACAAATTATTCCTCCAAATGAATCGCACATTACGAGAGAGAAAACACTAACGAAAGATTAATTATAAAACAGAATAGAAACGTTATTAGGAAAACAAAAGAACAAATTTTCAAAGAGTCTAAAACCAAATGAAGAATAGGATACAAAGGGGAAAACGTATCAATTTTTCCGTTAAACTCATACAATAGAGATATGACACGAAACTGCTCATTAAAATTTTAAAAGCGAAAATTTTATCTCTGTCCAACTTGGTATAAGTCGATGAAGTAATTCAATCGGCTGGCTTATGCAACACTGACCTCAAAAACTCTTCAGAAACGGCCTTCTGGAGGACACCGCTGAAGCGAGTGATATGGGAAAAATCGATGAACATGGTGGTCGAGATCGTGGGGTCCTTCATGTTCTCGATCTCAGCCTCGTAGTACGGTTCCGGGGAGTTGGGATCCACTTTGAAGCTGATTCACCAAGCACATGAGAATCGTTAGTAATCAAATCGTTGCCAACCCAGAAGAAATCACCAATTACAAGAAAATCACTATACTCTTTTTCAAAAAAAAATCACCTTTTGAGGAATTCCAGGAACATGTTCTCGACATGAGCAGCCTTCTCGTCCATGAAGAACCCGCCCAAAGTTTCCATCTTTGTTCTTCTTCTTCGGACTTCACGAAGCAGAGGAGATGGGAAAGGGAACTTGCAGGAGATAATGAACTAAAGGGAGGAGTGGAATGAGAGGAGGGCAAGGGGTTACGCTTGCATGGCGGGAAGGATCGTAGGGCGGGAAACATTTCCCGCCAAATTCCTGGGTGCTGTGCTCCACCGGGCCTGCTTCCATAAATGGGACCGGCCCTATCTAATTGGTGGTTGATGTCGTCAAAGATGTCAACCCATAAAAGTTTGGCATCTCCCATTCAGGCGTTCTCCGCCTGGTGCCTTTTAAGCTCAAATCCAAAGTTTGCAGCACCATGCTATCGGTTCTAAGAAGTGCGTGAATCCATAGTAAATAAATAAAATTGCCAACAGATGGTTATAAGTTTGAATAAGGAAATAACAAATATCACATTCAAGGAATTTTCCTTTCTAGGACTTCTTTTCTTCAAATTTGAGGATCTCCTTTCTTTCACTTTATGTCACTTTTCTTATTTTTAAACTTTTTATAATTTTTTTGGGATTGAAAAAATGCTCTCAAGAAGAGGCTCTGGAATGCTCGTTGAATGAAGGTTTTTTTTTATACTTATTTTTTCTTTGATGGAAGGCTTTTTAAGAAGATATATTTGCTTAAGACTTTTGGAGGCTCCTTAAATGTGAAGGCTAAAATCCCTTTGCATATGAGATGGAAGGGATATTTATAGTGTTAAAAAATGATTATGAAATTGTATAGTGGGATAAGTTGGTAGGAGAGGTAATTAAAGCAAAGTAGGTAATTTGTGTAGTGAGTTAGAGATGCCAATTTTCCTACACTTTATCTATGCCAAAATTATACTTAAATTTCGACATAGAAAGGTGGGTTTTACTACCTTACAATAGGGAGATCAACCTTTATCAGTCCAATTGAAGGTTGTAGTAAGGTTTTCATCTAGAGAAAGTTGAGTAGGTATATCATTTTCCATGAATTAGTGAATATACTACTTAGCATGAGATATTATTTGACTTGGACTTCTCCCCACTTTTTTATTTTTTTTCCTAGTAACTCTCTCCATTTTTATTCTTTCTTTCATTACTATTTTTCTGAAAGATTCAACTTCTTTTTTAATGTGGGTGACTACTACCCAACAAAGTTCTTCCTGCTCTCCCACTTTTTCTTTATTTCACTTTCTTTTGTATCTTTTCTTCTAATATTTATTTAATTATAAGTAGGAGGTCCACCAATTATGGGAACTTATTAATTATTTCTTCTCTATTTTTCTTCTTTTATTTTTTATTTACTATCTTTTTTATTTTCTTAAAATAAAAAATAAATTAATCGAAGAGTGGCCAACTAGGCATGGGAAGCATTCTAGTCATGGTCTTTGAGGAACTTAACTTGGACTTCTCAACATACAACAACCTTTTTGTTTTTTACTTCTATTTTTATTAACTTCGTGGGGGGAGGGGGATTATACATGAGTATTTGACTAATTCCTCCTTCTTCACTATACTTGAGGATTTGACTAATTCCTCCTTTCTATTTTCTCCAATGCACTATGTGACTTTTTTTTCTTTTCCTTTACTTTTTTCTCAATTACATGAATAATCATTTAAAGATGGGTCGTAAAAGTAATGACTTAGGCTTTAGGATTTCTTTCAATTTCAATTCTTGGGTTGGGACCTCAAAAGGGTATTGTACTGATAAGTTGGATAATTTGATGTGAGACCAAAGAGCCCTCACTTTGCATGTTATAACTTTGATGTGGAACCCACAAGGATCTCACTTAGCATTTTGTAATTTTAATTTGGCTAATTTAATATGGGACTTATGTAAGACTTAGATTTTTTTCCTTTAGTTCAATTTTTCTCTTAGAAGTCGTGTCTTGAATCATTTTGGCTCAATTAGGAGGCTATTCTCTTGTCTTTGGTGCATTATCTTCATTAAGAATTAAGTTTTAGATGAGGGACCTTATTAGTTATAAACCCTTGGAATAGAAATTATTGGTAATTTGATAAAGTTTTTGCAGGACCAACAACCCGACTAATCAGAAGTTGGAGTCCCAGTCCTCTCTCCAGGCACCAATAACTAGTTGCACATGGTCTTTTTGAAAATCTTTAACTTAGTCTCTCTTAACCTCATAACCTACTAGAGTTTTGACTCATAACTACTCTCTAAGCTTGCCCAATCATAAAATCCCTAGACTGTCACTCTAAGCACTTTTGGTTAGGGGATATTTTAAAAAGAAACCTTAAAAGGGGTAAGGAAACCCCCCTCGCCCATCCCACACATCCCTTTCTCTTTGGTGAAAAGTCCATCTCCCCTCTCTCGCTTCATGCCCCATTCTCTCTTTCTTTCTCTCTCTTCAAGTTCTACCCAATTCCTTTCATTCATTCTTTCAATTCAACCAAGACTGGCTTAAACCTCTCTCTTAGACTCTCTCATGTTAGAGTACTCTATCGGTCAGAATTCATTAGTGTCCCAAATCATTGCTTAAAAAGGTTTCTTTGATTTTTGTAAGATCCGAGTGTGTGGAGATCAAGCTCAATTAAAAAATTGGAGGTAAGGGAACATACCAATGAATATAGGCTATTATAAATGCTCGTTAGCAGAATTAGGCATTGTATGATTGTTAAAATATGGTCTAATTGATTGCCAGTACTCTTTTGAAAATTTTCTATTTACCCTGTATTTTCGTGAACTTTTAATTCACATGATATTCTCTACTAGATATTGAAAAATTCATAAGTGACTCTAAACATCTCTAAAAATTGTGAAATTTTAACCATAATGTGATCATCATTATATGGATTTTATGGATTTTTTAGAAGCCTTTAGGAATGTTAAAAGTATGAACTATCCCTTTAAATTCCATTATTGTTCTACATCCATATCACTATTTTTCAGCGTGCAAAATTTATATAAACTTCTGATTATTCTATTAGTCTTCATAAGCTTTTGTGAATTTTTGAAGTTTATGTGATTTATTATGATTTAATCCTTAAAGGTACAATTTTAGATGTTATATGTACTTCATACAATTAGGGAAAATAGAGTAAATATTCTTATTTTATTCCTTAATGATGTATTCTTGATTATATAATATTAGCAAGCATGATGTCTCTCATATCCAATAAGGTTAGGTGGTTAATGATTATGATACTTGTATTTAAGTAAGTGTGTACTTGAATATATTTAAATGTCTCATGATATACATGTTAGGGTTTTACTTTGATATGTTAAAAATATAATGCATCCTCTTATATCATGTGACATGTTCATGCATCATTATGAAGGGGTAAGGGATTTTATGTAAATTACCTAACATGACATGAAACAAATCAGGAAATAGCTCACGCGATATACAACCCAATGCTCTCATCTTTCTTAAATAAAAATGTTGTGTGTGATACTTGTTGATTGAATGTTAACATTTTATTTAATGATGTATGGATTTTCATGCCCCAAAAGTGTTTAAAAGGAAGGGAGCCCAACCTCAGGTGTAAGACCCCAAATTCCTCCTACAGTTTTTCCACTGAGATTGCATAGTCAACTCAATGAAGCGTTATGATCGCATAGTCGACACAATGGGTTCTATTGGCACATAAATAGTGAAAATGACAATTCAGTTGAATGCAGTTCAATTGGGTTTTCTATCATAGTGGAATGATAATTGAATTGAATAGGGTTCAATGACGGTTACTATTATATGGAATTGAAATTATCTCATGTATTCTTGAATGATGTATATTCCCATGTGTTTATGAGTATACATAATTACTTGTGATGATGGTTGCTCCATTAATGGGCATTGCTCACCCTTGGCTTGTTGTTTTGCCAAATTTTATCCCTACATATTACGATAAGTAGAAGCAATAGCATATTAGGAGGACTTAGGAGCCAATGCCAAAGTGGATATGGAGTGAACTATTAGGAACATGTTGGGAAGACTAAGATATTATCTAGGCTTTTATTTCTTCATAGAAGAACTTGCTAAGTTATAATTTTATTCAAGTTTGTAATGAAACAAATTTAGTATTGGTAGCTGAACTCATAATATTTATGATTTTAGTTTTTTCCTCAATAGCAATTTGTTTATTATGCGCTTAGCTGGTCTTGTTATTCGGAACTAGACTGAACCTATCATGCTTAGGGTTCTTAGCCCCTGGGTTGGCTTAGGATCTTAGGGCGTCACAAGTTAATGTGGTAGCTAAGGTATTATTTGTTGAAGAGGAAAATATTAATTAATAGAACTTTGAATACACTTATGGAAAAATGAAATGGGAAGGGTGTGAGATTAAGCATAATGATTTTAAATGAAATAGATGGTAAACGCATAATTGCTATGTTAAACGTTTTCATTAGTTGTTGTGATTCATTTCTTTTGCACCATCTTGATTTACAGAATGGCGGGAGCAACCTGTAATATTGTGCCTACATTGTCTGCTCATCAATCCATTGAGGGTTTGACTAGGGTGGTCCAAGTGCAAGCGATGCATCAATAGTAGAGTGGACAACATAAGAAGACTCAAAGCCAAGGGGATGGTGACCGAAGGGGTACCCTCACCCTGGAACTTGGAAGGTGTCCAAAAGCTTAACCCGCCTCACTTTAAGGGTGAGAGCTGGAGGTGGACCATTGAAGGATGGCCATGGAGAAGATCTTTCGGGCCAAGTGATGCACCGAAGAAGAGAAAATGGAATTGGCGTCCTTCACTTTTAAGGATAAGGTGGAGCATTGGTGGCTTTCTACAGGGAGGATGATCGTTTATGATTAAACCATTTGCAAGTGTACAAGGTAATTGTATTATGATAAGTATTTAAGGGTTGTCAAACTTCAGGGATAGATGAATTAATTGTTAAATATAAGAGAGAATTTGTTGATTAAAAACTATAAAGAACTTAAATTTTAATTAAAGAAAGAAAGTAATCAAACTAAACTAAAAGGAAGAGATCAATATAATGACAATTACTTAGGAAGTCACAAGCTAGAATATGAACAAGTATTCTCAGCCACAAACTAAAATTACTTTAGAAAAAATCATTAATTAAATCTATGGCATGAACTGTCTTTGATAATAGCATGAATCATCTACACTATACTAAACTATAGGCATGACTCGTCTAATCTAAACAAAACTCATCCAATTCATTAATCATATAAATATTAAAACTATTGCATAATCATCTCATCTAAATCATAGAAATTAGAATCGATGTAATTATCAAAACCACATCAATCTATCATCTACAAGACAATATATCAACATAGAATTGAATAAGCATGAAAATCTCTTCCATTAAAAAAGAAATCATTGTCATATTATTGTCATTGTTCACAATTGAGATCAAAATTAAAAAGAAAAATAAACTAAAACTTATCTATAGCTTTGTTAACTCCTAAGTAAAAGAAAAATCTAACCCTTCATGGTAGAAGAGGGATTTTGAATCTCTATTGAAAGCTTTGATTGCTTCAACATCTTTTGCTCCCTTATTCTCTTCAGAATTACTAGACTTCCTCAATTTTATGCCCCATATGACTTTATATAGGGATAAGAGTCATAGGAAGAAGTCCAATTAAAAAACGACTCAAAATCGGCTTAAAATAGGAAACTGCATGTTATTCCATTCGAACGCCCTAGCTGCCTGTTCGAATGGGTCACCATTTCTGAAATCTCAACAAATTTGTTCAGTTTGTGTATAGTTTTTGTTTAGGAAGCTAAGTCTATTCACTAGACAGTCTATATTCCTGTCCAGTTTTCTACTTTATCCATTAAGCTCTTTTATTTATGTCCATATTAATTTTCAACTTGTTTGTAACTTCGAAAAATTGTCCAAATAATCCATAAGTATGTCAAGAGTGTTTTCAAATATTTTTTACATCATCCAAGGTCTCGACAATAAAATAATATTTTAGATAAGTAGTACATAAATAAGATCCCGACTTAATTCAAATATGTCTAAACTACTAATAGAGCCTGAATTAATTAATGATCAAACTAAAGTATTAATATTTAACTTAACATAAATAAACTCTAATTAACCTAATAATATACTAGCAAATAAGGTAAAAAGGCATACAAAATAGATATATTTCATACTTATCAGAGGCATAGTTTGAATAATCAAGAAGAACTTTATTGGAGCTATTTCCTTTTGGCCTTGAATGAATTGTACTTTATGGACTTGTTGAAGGAAGATAAGAAGAAGGAATTCTTAGTTTGGTTCTAGGGGATCTTATGGTGGTGCAACATGAGACGAAGTTTGTTGAGTTGGAGCGCTTATCTCCTAGGATATTCTAGGATGAGACTACTAGGGCAAGGAAGTTCGAAGGATGGCTTAAACCTATCATTCAAAGTAGAGTGGTGGCATTTAGGTTCCGGTGTATGTTTGATGTAGTGGAGACTGCTTTGGTGGTTGAAAAAGATATTGATGAGCAACCAAAAGCTAGGGAGAAACTAGCCAAGCGAAGTTGGAATAGAGAAGTCCCAAGTGATTGTAATTAGCTTTTGAAGATGAACCCTAACAATCAATGGATGGCTAATTCCTCTCTATGCATGGTGGTGGTGAAGACTCAACAATAGCCCCATTGACATGTCGGCCAAGTTGTCGATGACCATAAACATGTTGAACTCCTACCGACAGTGGATAGGTTGTAGGAGCTCATCTTTCCCACATAATTACAAACTTGTCACTCATGGCTGATATCTAGTATAATACCTACTGAATACAATGTGTTATCATTGTTTATCTTCTTTTAACCATTGACACCATCACCAATGTGTTGATGGTTAGGAAAAAAAAAAAAACCGAACAGGCTCTCCAAGCATTCCCTTTTGTAAAACATGATACTCATCATTTAAATTGTGAAGCTTATAGATTAAAACATGAATAGGGTATTGTAATCTACATGCTTCAAAATTATTATTATTATTCTTAACATGGCAAAAATCTCATAAAAAGACCACAACATGTATCAAGACATACCACAGGCATGCATCCTATTAAGAATACCATTTCAACCTTTAGATGGTTACAATGTTAGAAATCCAACATTTTTCTTCCACTAACAAACACAAGGACTCAAGTGTTCCATCCTTTTCTCCACTTTCCTCACTCTTTGGCATTCCCTAGGTCTCTCCCTTTGAATTGAAGTTAGTTTCAATAAATATACGGGTCGTAGGGCGTCATAGAATATTTATAGGGCATCAAGGTAACCAAATCTGGTGCATAATCGTGCATTAACCATGTACAATCATTTTCTCTAAGCAGTTTCAAAAACCAACAAAATTGCTCCTATTCACCGACATGTCATTGTTTGCCTATAGTTGATTCTAGGTTTCATCGGCATGCTCACTAACTTGCTTGTGCCTTTTGATAGAAGAAATATGATTTCAACAACCTCAAAACTGACATGTCAATATATACCAAAGAAACATAGTGACATCATTGACGCAACCACAATGTGTCAGTGTCGTCGTTGATGCCACCAAAGGTTTTTATTTTGAAAATAAATAAACCCATTATTCTAAATACATAATATACCTCATAAATTTAGGGTGTCAAAGTTGCCCATGGTGAAAGGTATGTGATCTTAATTGTTATTCATTTGCACATGGTAGATCATGTCTCATAATTTGATTTTATTGATATATTAGATAGTGTGATAAACGTTAGTGGAAAACAATGGCAATGCTATGGGTAGTTTGATCATGTTATTTTAGAGAAAACAAAAATGGTACCATATTTTCTCCATTGTATTTGAAAAAGACCTTCAAATACCTAGAGCATTACAATCATAGAAGGAAAGAAGGTTGGCTTTAAGTGTATTTAGGTTAGTATAGTGCTTATAATTATATGTGTGTGTAATTTGTGTTCATTATGATGCTGGAAGCATTTACTGTAATTGTATCATGTAAAAGACATCTTTGCTTCATAGACTCTTTATCTCAAATTTATTTTTTAAATTAATTGTATTTTACATGCACAATGTGCAAACATTCTTGCTAGATTCCCTTTGTCCCATATTAATAACTCCATTTTAGAACAAAAATTGTCTCATAGTACTAGTTCCATTTGCCTCAATTTAAGTGCTTTAGTACTTCAAAAGGTGTGTGAGAAGCTATTTTCCATTCTCTTAATAGTGGAATTTACCATTCAATAAAAATTACTATTTTTTCAAATGGAGCTATTTATATGTTATGCCCCATTCTAAGGGGGTCTAGTCCGAATATGAGGGTGGCAAATCAGGCGACAATGGCAAGGTGGTTAGCACGAGTGGTGGCTATAGTTGTGGCAGCTGACAAGCTTGTGGGTAAAGGAACATCTATGAAGGTGGCATATTGGGCGAGGATAGCAGTGGACAAGCATGCCAGAAAGAAAGGAGCATATTCTCCATGATACTTTCCCTAGCGCATCGAACCTCGTTGATAAGGGCTTGTAACTTTGGCAGAAATTGTTGCCAACTTTGCCACATTTCCTAACGGAATTGATGCTTAAGAGGTAGGTGCATACATTGAAACCCTTAATTCTTGGCTCCGATACCAATGATGCATCCCGAGATATACATCAGGATAATTGGTGGAGAAAGGGAGACATAAAGTAGAGAAAAAGGAAGAGAAGAGAATAAAAGTAGATGACATAGGAGGAGAGGAGAAGATTAGGACTCAATAATTCATTGTTTAATCTCAAGTAGGGCTTAAGACTTAAATTACATAGAGATCATGAATGGGCTCACTAATATGTCCCTTAACTTACATAAGGACAAATACTAAGAAACCCTAATTAACTTAATACCTAATGGCCTAAATGTACTTCGTTAATAACATAATCAAACTAATAAGCCCTAATCAGCTAGTGTGTGGACTCCATAGTTGGAATAGACATGTTGGGATAGAGCATAACATATGGGATTGAGAGGGTATAATAAATTGGAACACACAAGGAAAAGACACCTACCTTTCCATAAATAATAAGTATGATGTTGACTTAACTTGAAAATAGTTGTCAATAGTAAATGGTAATTTTATTAGTGATCATGGAATTGATGAAAATGGAACTTATAGGTTGTGCATATGCAAAAAGTGTAACATCCATAATTTTCTCAAAACAAAATTTCAAAAATTTGTACCATCGGCACATCACTAACATGTTGGTGAGCACATCAATGAAGGACGTAGTCTATTCTCAAGAAGTTACCAATGCATCGAAGAAATGGGTACACTTTGTCATGATTATGGGTCTAAAGAGGTGGTTATACCCCTTAAAAAAGGCATAGGTCACATAATTGTGGATACTCCTGGATTGAGAAGTCCAAAAGGAGCAAGGGACCCTAAGTCAAGTGTGGAGAGATATATTCCACATTGGAACATCGACTTGCCAAACGAGAGGGAAAAGTGGGAAAATAAAGAAGAAATCTTCAAGAAGATTTGGGTTGGAGGTAGGCTTAGAAAATTTCAATACAATTACATGCTTTTAAAGTAACAAGATATACTTGTTATGAAATATGACCATGAGAAATATATTTTGAGTGAAAGGTGATAATTCAAACTTTTGGGAATTATGTGAAGTTGTTTTCTTGAGGATTTCTTGTTAATGGTTGCTTATATCTACTAAAATTCATGATTTACCATATTTTGATTAATTTTGAAATTAAAGGACCATTGTGGAACTGATTTGATCTTATGGTAAACCACTTGATATGTCAATGGGATGTCGATGATTGGAGAAGACAAACAATTCCGAACATTGACTTTCCAAAGGCATGCCATTGTATTAAACAATGGACATCAGTAGAGGGATTGACATGTCGATGGTCATGTTAGTGCCTAAGCTAGAAGTGAGTCTTCCCATTGTCGGTACGAATTAACATGTCGATCGAGGTATCGATGGTCATTGACACCAACATATCGATGAGACAACCAATGAAGTTTCAGTTGATATTTTCAAAGTGATGTTTTCATCAATTTTTTAAATCCTAATGTGGTATGTCATAGAAAACTAAGAATCTTGACCACTTAGGTTCATGAGCCTTTATGGATCTTAGATATATGGCATGACCGGGCTATAGTATTTAGTTATCTGTAGCTGCTCCATGGAGTAGTACACACATCTTCAAGGAATTATAGGGATCTCCTTGATGTTTCCACAAACTTTTAGAATTGTCAAATTTAACCAATATTTTGGTTTTACAAAAATAACATAATATATATATATATATATATATATATATATATATATATATATATATACACACACACACATACATACACACACACATTAAACACATTTTATGGATAAGAATGTAATTGGTAGTCTTGTTTAATATAATTATAAATATATAAATTTATCCCATTGAGTATATTCGATATACTAATCATCCTTGTGTGGGTTTTGTGTTGTAGGTAGAAGACACTTGCAGCTTTATGGCAAGGAAGGATGTAGAAGCGTAGCTACCAATTTTATGGGTTTCTTTCTTATTTTAATTAGTGCAATCAATATAAGTACGTGAAAGTACCAATTATTTTGACTTGTTAAAATGATATAACGACATACAAATGCCTAACTCTTAGATCCTACTCATTTTTCCTAAATTAATAGCTCCATTTGACAAGAAAGCTTGTTCCATATTAATAGCTTCATTTTGTTCAATTTAAGCGGTTGAATACTTAAAAAGAGTACCATAAGCTTATTTTTCCTTTTTCTTACATGTAAATTCTACCATTTAATAAAAAATATTTTTTTTAAAATGTAGTTATTAATATAGGAAGGAGGGAACATGTTTTTTTTTTAAAATTTGGCATAGTTAATTAAAGATATATTTATTATGATATCTCTGAAAATAAAATATTACAATTTTTGTTCTTGCCCCTAATATTTTCCCAAATCATAATTTCACGAACATAAATTTTTCTACTGCATTACATTTCAGAAAATAAAATATTACAGTTTAAAAGATTGGGGGCGTGACAAGAGTCCTTTCATTTAATTTTAAAGGTATGGCGTGTAAGAAAAACTGTTGGCATCTCTATCGTATTGAATGGGGCATATTGTCCATCAATTTGGATTCATATACATAGCTATTTACAAGAAAAACAAATAGACAACTAATACCGATTCTTCCCGTTCCAAATTGCACTCCCCTGTCTCATTGGGAGTCATCCTCTGACGCGATAGTTAACAAGGAGTATTTAGCTTTGAGTGAGATTTTGCCACCTCCGACGCAGAGCTTGGCACCAGTAACCACCCAATACCCTGGCAAATCCTCTGGTCCACGCACCAGCTCTTGGCTATCCACAAACTTGGACATTTTTGGCAGTCTGGAGGGAACTGGCGGCCCACCAGGGTAAACTGCGGAATTTAGCACCAGCTTCCCAGGCTTTTCATTTGGTGTCTGGCCCGAGCTGAACCGGCCACTGAAGAACGAAGTGATGGAGCCGGATTTTCCCGAGAGTCTGGCGGGGCTCTCCCACTCCGACCGTCGTATCTTTGCAGATGCAACCATAGAGAAGCCGAGTCTTAAGAAGAGCACTTTGGTCATGCCAATGTCCTTCACCTCAAGCCAGGCCTTGGTTACAATGGAAGCAGAGTCATCAATGCAAGTGCCATCGATCTGTACTGGGGCCGTGCATACGTGGGAGAATAGGTTCCATTTGACAGGCTCGTAATAGTCTTTCTCAGGATCTTTGTCAGGGTAACGGTTGTAGTCAACGGAGAGTTGGAGGATGTTGGGGAGGGCGGACAGGTGCTGGAGATGGACGGCAAGGTGGTCGCTTTTTTTGCCTTCTAAATAAAGACGGATCCCTGTAACTGGCCGTTTAGAAGAATCTGCCTGTACAATGTATTAGAAGCAAAAAAAACCTTTTATCAGCAAATTTACTGAAAATATGTTGCCCTTGTACAAATTGCAGAAATAAAATAATATTAAAGTATTATGCATATAAATATTTTGATTAAAAGATTAAAATAAACTGATTTTAATTCACTTATATTTTCCTGCAAGAATTTTTATTATTACATTTTTTATAAGGACGGCATCTAACTCATTTGACATGAGCTCTATTTTAAATTTTTTATTATTTTTATAAAATAATAATCACATCTCTCTATTGTGTGTAACAATAACTCAAACTCGCCTCGTACTCCTCCAGCGTCACCACCACCGGGTTTGTATAAAGCTTTGCCACATCATTCTTCAAAGAGAACCCCGATAGGGATGCCATCGGGTCGGTTTCAGGTAATCCAACCTAAATAACTATTTATATTAAATTTAAAAATTCAAACCCGACCCATTCATGTAGGGTCGGGTTTTACCAATACCCGACCCATGGCATCCCTAAACCCCAGAGAACACCCACCGGCACGACTCCGTAGACCATGGCATCCCTAAACCCATGGCATCTCTCGCGTGATGTTCTCGAAAGAGAACAAAAGCAATCACGAAAAAAAAGGGCAGACTCAGAGAGGACCCGCCATTCTCGTCAGCTCCTAGTCAATTCAATAAATTCTGCGTTTCCACGCCCTTGTCGGTTTGGAGGCCTTCTTCCTCAACCCCTCCTATGTCTCTTCTTCCTTCTGAATCCCCATTTCGTCGTCTCTTCATGGCCCCTCCCCGCTTTCCCTCTTACCTGGCCTTGCTTCTCTTCCTCTGCGTCTCTCCTTCCTTTCCACCGGCGGCAGCGGGTCCTCACCCGACTGTTTACCGGTGTTGGCCAAGTTCAACTTTTCGGCCACACGCGGCAGTGGCGACAAATGCTTCCTAGTCAGAATCAGATGCGGGAGGGGGCCGCACCGTACTGTCTTGTCCGTTGGCAACTTCTCCTTCTCCATCCTCGGCCGTGGACTCCGTTCCTTCCATGTCTCCCTCCTAAATACCTCCTCCTCTGCTCACTGTCTGTCAGAGACAGACACTTTCTGTTTCACTCCCTACCAGCCAGATCGATTTGTCTCAATACCCTTTCTACTTCCCCCATCCCCCAGTCCACCTGAACCATTTCGTCGTCTGAGTCAGGAGCTCGAGCGATGTAAAAGTGAGAAGCATAAGAGACTTATCTAACGGATTAAATTGCTCCAAATAAAGCAATTAATATAGAAAAAACATTTTCTTTCTATTAGAACTGTATTATAGGGAGGGAGTATCATGCAAGAATTTGTTGCATGAGAAAAATTAGGTTGTCCGCAGCACAAACATCTGAACAAGCAATTTTGTCTTGCACACAGCATGAAGGTGAGTTGCCGCAGACAATACTGACGGTACTACCTTCTCTATTGATTTGATAACTTACAAAATGATAGTAAGTTTAAAGCTTGTGGAAGAAGGCTAAGTGGCGCAGACAGACCAACCTTTTCTGTGTTAACGTATAGCTTAGGACCCATAAAGGTGAACTGAAGAGAAGGTGAATTCCGTTTCCTGTATTGAGGACCAAAAGGGAGTTCACCATATACTGGAGCCCATTGTCTTGGTAACTGAAACTCCAAAAAATGATGCAGTTCTTCTATCGGTGGCTTATCTGGATTATAAAAAAAGCCAAAAAAAAAAGGTAAATGTAGTAGTATAGCCAGATAAGGAGACCATATAAATAACTCATTACTATATACAACAACACAGACGACAAATATTTTAATTTGATACTAAAACTAAATATTGATCTTGTGCAGTACTTTAACAAACAAAATGGGGCAAGATATTAGTTTGTACGCTGTAATAAGCAAATTATTAGGCAATTGGATAAATCATGATTGTAAATAACAAACTTAATTGAGCCAACAATGACTTGAGCCATTAGGAATATGAAATGAGTATCAATACTAAAGCCTCCAATCTAAAAAGTTATTCCATTAGGATTTCATTGAGAAAGCTTACATCTTAGGTACAGGTTTACAGCATGACTTAAGAATCCACTTCCACGAACGCCATTCAACAGAGAAGTTATGGGCACAAAAGTCATAGATATTGCTTCGGGGGCCTGTGAAATAGTTGATAACCATTGGCCGTGACTTTCAGAACAACAAATACCTCCTCTTCTTACATGAGTAACTACCACATCCTGCTCAACAAAGAACCAAATAATAAGAAAATTAGAATAACACTATAGTTAGAATTTTGCAAGAAAAAAAAAAGTGAATGAAGAACTGAATGTTACTTTACCTCCTTCTTTGAGTGATAACTAATGGCCCTAATGGAGTTTGCAAATGCTGGAGTCTGCCTTAAAGAATCTAATTGTTTATCGAGGTTATCCTGAAACAAGAGAAAAAAAATGTAAATCGGCTGTTAAACATAAGGCAATAGATAACAATAACTGCTATAAAAAGGCTCACCTCAGATTGTGGTTATCATCATAAAAAAAATACAAATATCAAGAAACAAGTAAACTTCAGACAGAATCTATGATAATTTGTCATATACAAACTGTCATTACTAGAACCATTATTGTCACCTTTTCATAACAATAAGGGGCCTACATGATACAGATGTTGCTCCCCTGTTCCACTTTGTTCGAATGAGCACAAAGATGGTGCACGATTGATATTTGAGGCATGAATAAAAATAAATTGAATCAAATGTAATGGAGCAATGTCTCATTTAACTTTCAACTGTTTGCTGAAGTTATCTTGTAATCAATATTTAAAATTTCCCAATGCCTTTCTTAAAGTTCTGTCAATAACATATAGTGTTCAGCAAGTTCGGAATACTTAAGAAGTGAAGATGTTCTTACATGATGCTATTTACCTTGATCTTCCTTGCTGAGTCATTAGACTCAAAGACATTTGCAATGTCAGAAAATTGGTGATCAGCTAACTTCTTTAGAAGATTCTGAATGTCAATTGGCTGAAGCACAGAATTTTGCTGTTGCTTAATGTGTATGACATCTTTCCCACCCATCTTTACGCCAACAATAATATGAGTGCCATATTTTTCAATAAACCTGGAGTAACGCAGTAGATAAAAATCTAAGAATAAAATATGATCCTAAAAGAAGTTGGAGAAATGGACAAATTCATTGAAGAAAAAAATGGTCAAAGCACAGTTTGTTTGATCCGATGACACTTTCTAACTACTTGAATAACAGACATATGCCTATTAGTACATATATCCTAGACAATATCTGAACAAATCACATTGATCCCAATACAGCATGTCTTACACACACACATATATACAACAACAATATTGCATTCACTGAATATATTAATGAATTACCATATGAAATATCGTTTTCGAGATCACATACAAAACTGAAAGGAATATTGCATTCACTGAATAACAGACATATGCCTATTAGTACATATATCCTAGACAATGTCTGAACAAATCATATTGATTCCAATACTGCATATGTCTTACACACACGCACGCACATGCACACACACATATACAACAGCAATATTGCATTCACTGAATATATTAATGAATTACCATATGAAATATCATTTTCGAGATCACATACAAAACTGAAAGGAATTATAAAGGAAAATTTAAACTGTTTCCTGATATCTCTCCAATGGTATGTGTGATTTTATAATATTGTTTCTTTACAGGTTCCACATGCTATAAGTAGGATCCATTTTGTCAACTAATTATTGCAAGAACTCAGAATGTGATTCAAATTTTATATTAAAGTGTACAATATCATTTCACACTAAAAAAAAAAAGAATTTAACAGCAGTCTTTTTTGATGTCCTAAACTTTGCTGTCTCAATCTCTTAAAATATCATCCAAACTCTTTTGGGTAAATAATTTTTTTAACTTTCTCCTACCATATGAGTGTTTAACTCAATACAATTATTTTTTCTGAACTACATCACCCAAAACAAAATACACATTTAATAAGCACGTTAAGTACAACTAAATCTCAGGAGAAGTCCTGAATATTTTTTGAGAAAACATAACGGCTGGGATTGAGGAGCAGTTCTATCATGATCCTCAACTTATTATTAACAGCGATTGATCAAACATAAGATCTATCTAATTGGATCAGATAGTAGCAATGGAACTATGATAAGCCAATAGCCTTCACATGAATATGCTATTTGCATTTATTTTCCTGTTAAAAATTTTCTTAGCAACTCTCAGGAATCTAGTATGCAGCCACCACATTAACAGTGACCTTACCCAGCTAAAGCAGCAGGATCCCATGAAGAAGGAACTTCTTGTTTAACTTGCTCTTGCAACATTATGTGGGTTTTGGCCAGCTCGATGTTGTAGAGGCTTATAAACCAGCCATCAAAAGCCAGATTTTTGGTTGAAGCTGCATCTTTCTGCCAGCTGCCAGGAAAATTAAACATTGCATTGAACAAACCGGATGGGATTTTACCAGACAAAGAAAGTTCCTGGTTGAAATGCTCGGACATCTGATATAAAGAAAAAGTTTGAGCATCAGAGCTTTCCCTTAAACAGTCACAAAATGCACACCATATTAACAGATGAACCCTCAGTTATAGTTAATCCCGCAATTGAATTGCATCTCTATTCATTGATAATAACATCTAAACTGATTCCGTCTTACTAGATTATCAAGCATGAAATATGGTGGATGTGGACTGAATAAATCCCCTATGCAATTCAAATAAGCAGCTGTAATAGAATGGGCAAATTACACAGGTAGCAGGTACGCTTTCCCATAAGGAATCCAAAATGCAATTATTCCAATAGAAAGATACCTACCTTTTTTTGCCCTTTTTTTGTCCAGGTCCTTTGGACCCAACTATAACGGGCAAGGTAATTGGCCTCTTAGAGCACCTAATCCCACTGCCAGTCCATATAATCCCTGTGGGAGTGGACGCACAAACAACAATACCCACACGATACCTAAATTGTTATATCTCTAAACAGTGTAAATCAGCATAATCGAACAAATAGCATGAAGCGCTCATTATGTATGTGCTAGTCATTTACAAGCTACTAAACGCTTGAGATTTAATTCAGTGTAGAGAAAATGGAGTATACAGAAATACGCATCTGCGACAGAGACTTTCGGTATATCCCTTTCTTCTGCTTCTTGTGCAGCTCCTTTTCAACCATGTTGCGAACTTGTTAGTTTTCAAAACATGGAATGAGCCCCGGGGCATATTCAATAAGGTTCCTTTTCAACCATTGTTCCCAAATTGTACCCTCCCATCCTTCTACAACTTTGCGTTAATACTCCATATAAGTTATATCATAAACCATAAACTTCCATTGTTATTAAGACATTGAAAAGTCAGACTTGCGTTGACTCCAACCAGCAAGCAATCAATATAAGCACAATAGCCAATCAGACGAGTAAAACATGAAACCTGATGAAAATTGAGGACATCGGATCTGAACCGGGTCCGCTCGCCCTTGTCGCACCTGATCGACTTGGACACGTTGGGCACGACAAAGCCACCGCCGCCGGCCCAGCCAGCGGGAACGAAGAGGTCCCTGGTCAGGATCTCGTCCAGCTCGATCAGCTGAGTCCTAGGCGTGCTTTCTTTGCAGTGGGCGATGCGTATGTCGTTCACCAGGTCGTACCCACAACCTATTGCCGCCACTGCCCTCTCTGCCGCCGCCGCCTCCGCCGACAACAATTGAGCGAGCGAGAAGGTCATCTCCTCTCCTCCTCTTCCCTCAATTGGCCCCAAGGAATGAGGAGGCCGCTAATGTTTCTGGTGTATGGGAGCTTGTTCTGAAATGAAGAAATGGGAGCGGTGGAAAAAATGGGTCACTTCGCAGTCTCGGAGACTCACTCGCAGGCGGTTTGGAGAGGAGGTCAATGGTTCACATGGAAATGGTCGTAGGCTTCGCCAACTTTGAAAGCTACGCATGAATTTCCCGCTAAAAAGAAAAGAGAGAATATTTGGCCGAAAGCTCGAGGAAACACTATGGCATGGCCATAGGGCGGCCCTCGGGCCGTGCACGGTATGAGCGTGGCCGGGCCACTTTTTACAGGGTAGAAAGGGCCGGGCTTGGGGAGGTGTGATTTAAAAAGGGGGATTAGAAAATAATTACACGTCTTAAAAACATAATTGTAATTTTAAATAGTTAAATAATAGTTATTTTTAAGAGTAAGAGAAGTAATTATTATATTTAAAAATCTATAAATATGAAAGAATTTAACTTTCTATTTATTTTTTCCCTCTATTCTCTAAGACTCTTTATTCTCTTCTCCTGTAATTTAAACTCTTAATCACTCTAATTTTTATTTTTAATCAAAATTTAAAATTAAACTCCCACATCCTCAAACCTAAAGATTCAAGAACAAAATTCTCAATTCTCAAATTTCCTCCTCCATTGAGTAGGCAACTCATGTCTCAAACATCAATGTCCAAGGTAAACTTTTTTTCTCTTAGTAATTTACTTTTTTCTTTATTTTAAAGAATATGACATCCTAATCTTACTCTAACTACATTACTTTCTCCTCCTCGGTCACCCCAACTACCAATTTTCCCTCTAGAGAAATTCGCGAAATAGAAAAAGTCAATTACAAAGGAATTCCACCAATGTTTTTGACAGCCTGGGGAAAAAAGGGCAACCCTCTATGGTGTGGAACCATATAAAAAAATTAAGGTGGGCAACCCTAATAAATTTGACATGTTCCTCCTAAAAGTTAAATACAACTATTGTAAAAGTATTCTAAGCGTAAGAATTGGGGGAGGAAGGGGTACTATACATCTTCTCTGACATGCTAGATTATGCTTCACCAAAGCATAGACCGAAGGACCCCAAATAAGCACAGTTAAGTGTCATGAGTGTATCTTCTACCTCTCTTAGTACTTTTAATTTTAATCAAAATACAAATCAAAGGGAGCTCGTGAAGTACGTTGTGTGTATCGAGCAAACCTTCTCCTTTGTCGATGACTCCTTGTTCAAGATGTATGCGAGGCAAACTCTCAACCTGGCTTTCTACAAAATTTCATGCAACACTTTGAAGAGAGATATTATCAAGTTAAACAATGAGTATAAGGTAGAGCTTATGAACACCTTACAAACAATTCCATGTAAGATTCTGTACCACTTGTATGACATAACTTATGCATTCCAAACATTTGCACATCTTGTAAAAGAAATAAAAATAAATTTTAATAAATATTGGTCTCCTATCCATGTAATTCAATTTTTAGGGGTTGTAATGGATCTACAATTAGATTAGAAGGTGTACAAATTCTAGTAGATGATATATATGACAAAATGAGTCTCTATGCCAATGAAAATGATACTTTATATAAAACTATAGAAATTAATTTGTGTTTTATATAATATATCTTAAATAACCTGTGGGTCAAAACGAAATCAATCAACTTCTTCTTCTTCTTCTACTCCTATGTCTCTTCCACATAAAACTAAGTCTCAGATATTCTTCAAAAATATAAACAAAAATTTTGTCATAATACTAATGAATTAGCTAACTATTTACAAACTGACTTTTAATCTTTTCTTGCCAAAGAAGAACTTAATAACATGAATGTTTTACCTTGGTGGCACACACATGGAAAGAACTATCATGTGTTGTCTGCCATAGCTCGTGATCTACTAACCCCCCCCCCCCCTCCTAATGACCACAGTAACATCGGAATCTACTTTTCGTGCAAGAGGTAGGGTGTTGGACAGTAGGCGAAGTCAACTAATGACTGATGCGGTGAAGACATGTATTTACTTAAAGGATTGGTTGGATACGGAAGAAAGAGCACAAGCTCCTAATTTTGATAGAGGAAATGGGAGGAGATTTACAATACTTGACAATCAATTAGTTAATAATGTAATTTTTATTTATTTTTGTATTTGAGGTTTTAGACTATAATTGAAAATGATAGATAGGTAAGTGGGTGCCAACTTAGTTGGGATGTACTCTATTGGGGGATTTCGGTAATTCTCTAAGCACAAGACAAGAGAAAAGATCGAATGATCCTCTCTTACAAGAGGTAGAGAAGAACATTTTTTTTTATGTGGGACGACCTTCTCTTGATTAATCAAGACTACTCTTTACACTTTGAAGTGAGTAGTAGTGATTAACCAATTCTCGAAACCCTTTGATTAATTGGCAAAATGAAAAAATAACTGAAATTTTATTAAAATAAGAAAAAGAGAGTTGCTAGGAGAAGTGGCTACAATTTGCAAATTTAGAAAAGAAAGAAGAAACAAAGAAACTTTTTCTGGAAGAATGAGAGCTCCCTTGTACGAATTCCTCTTTCTTCTTGAATGCTTCTGCTTGTCTTCCGACTCCTTGAACTTCTTCAGTTTTCAAAAGGTCAAGGCTTTTTGGGAATTTTTTGTCTTTTGGTGTGTGATAGACTTCTGGATTTCTCTTCGGAGGTTCCGTAGACTTGAAAGCCAAAAGCCCCTTCTTATGGAATCGAAGGGGTATTTATAGGATAAGGGTTGTACGGTAAAGCAAAGTAGTGAGGTGAGTTGGAAAGGTAGTTCGTGGGAAGTGGAGAGTGAATTTGTGGGAGATGGAAAATGGGTTGGTAGGAACATGCTTAATTAGTAGAGGAAGTGGGAAGTGTGAAGTGTGAAGTGTGGGTTAATGGGAAGTGTGAGAGAAGATCGGGTATTATACCTTTGACTTGGTCCCCTCCACTTAATCACTCTCTTTACACATCATTATTCATTTCATCAATTTTTTTTTTTATAAAACTTATCATGGGGTCCACGAATGTCACTTAACCTTTTGGTTTTATGGCTATTTCGGTGTAAGACTTATGGGGTCCCACATAGCCCTTTGCAATTTGGATAATTTTTTTTTTGATATGGCCATGTGAGGCTTATAAAACCTTTCTTAGCTGATTAATTTTGAGTGTGAAGAGACCTTATGAGGTTCTCTCATAATATTTTTTTTTATTATTGGAAGTTATAATCCATTCCTACGTGTATAGGATTAGATTTTGCCTCCTCACTTTTTTTGTTAGAAGCCTTAGTCCATTCCTACGTGTGTAGGATTAGATTTTTGCCTCCTAATTTTTTTTCTTTGGACTTTGTCCACTTCAAAGACTTTGTCCATTTAAAAATTTGGTCTCACTCAGAGCTAGTCAAGCTCCGAAATCTTGGCCATTAGATTTTGATGATGATTTTTTCTTTTGGACTTTATACGATTTTGAGACTTTGTCCATTTTGAAAATTAAGTATCATCCAGAGCTAGTTAAGCTCCGAACTCTTACTTTTGAATTTTAATTTTTGTTTTTTTACACATTACTACGTGCGTAACATTAGAATATGTTTCATTTTTTTTTCTTTGGACTTTGTCGAATTTGGGACTTTGTCCATTTTGAAAATTTAGACTTATCCGGAGCTAGTCAAGCTCCGAGATCTTTGCAATTGAATTTTGATTTGATTTTTTTTATGTCAATAGACAGCCCCTCCGAGGGGTGACAGTGGAGTGACATTATAAATGGAACTGTCACCCATTGGAAAAAATTGTCAGAGCAATGCCTGGTTTCCCATTAACTTCTTATACTAGGTTGTCTGCAATTCAAATTGCTTCATATGGAACCCGTTTAAATTTTAATGAGAATTCCGAAGTTATAATGGATAGAGCTGTGGGGATAATAACGAGAGCACACAGAGATGTCAATGAAGCTCGTCGAATGGATGGACCCCTTCCAAGCTTTATCCTTGCACAAGGATATCTCTTATGCACCAAAGATTTAGACAATAGGCGTATCATTTTTCTGGAAGATGTTAAGGAAGAGTTGATTAGAGAAGGAATTTTGCACTGATAGATTTCCTTCTCGTCATTATTATTCCTTTTTTTATTCATTTTTTTAATGTAATCTTCTCATATGAGAGATTTTTTTTAGGAGATTTTATCTCCCACTCTATTTTCCTTTTTTTTTTTGTTATTGCAAAATTCACACATGCCCTAGCTTCTCCCGATCCTTCGATCATCAATTTTTTTTATATAGTGTGGATCTTTATGTCGGATGCACAACTCACCAACATGTTCAAATTACAAATTTGAGTTAAGCCTTGCCAAACATGTAGGTACTTTAACTAATCAAACGGGCTGCAAATTTACAAATATTGCAACAATCCTATTTTGAACTTATTTAATTGCTTTGGTTAGTTAGCGTTGCAAAAATTCACAAACAGCCGGAGTCACATAATAACTTAGTTTCAACGGTCTAACAAAGATTCATCTGAATCTTATCAAATCCTATTTCGAAAAGTTAGAAAGAAGTAACTTATTACCTCTGCATTGATTTTGATTTTTTTATTAACTTGTAAAGATATCCAATGCTCTGTCATTTTCTTTACTATTGGATCAAAAATAATTGATTGGAGCTGTCATTGTCTCTGTCCAACGTTTATTTTTTCATATATATAATCTTAGGCTCACTTATGTTTGTCACCGGTACCTCTCTGCCAAAACTTTGTTGAACAGGGATGAGGTAAAATCTTAACTGAGTCAACGGTATCTCACATTCAGAATAAATATTTATTGTTGAGCCAAGCTAAAAAAAATTCTATCCCAACAATTCGTCGTATCCTTTTTTATAACAACTTTGTCCTACTTCACGTGGACTCTACTTCTTAATTCATATGATAACTATGAATTCCTTTGTTTTACACGATAACTACAAATCTCAATCCCAGTTTTCTTATGATAACTCCAAATTCCAATCCCAATTTGATTAGGAATGAAATACTATTAATGAATTCAAATCTTCTAACTTTTCTTCACTAAGCCCGGTAGAGCAGGAAGAAAAATTGATTTTTTTCTGAGCGTCTTTTCCTTGTCTGTGAGAACATTATTCATTGATCTGTGAGTTGCAGAGAATTCCTTCCAACGGATCATGCAAGGTTGTTGATTTTCTTCTTGCGTAACTTGGTGAAGACTCTTCTTTCTCCATCGCCGAAGGTCATCTTCTTCCTTTGAATTACTGCTCTATCTCTGTTGATTTGTGAGGACGCGCTGGTGGAAATTGCTACTGTTCTTCATTGATTTGCTGAGCCTTCTGCATTAATTTGTGAGGACCTGTGAATTGCTACTGTTCTTCATTGATTTGTTGAGCCTTCTGCATTAACTTGTGAGGACCTGTGAATTGCTGCTATTCTTCATTGATTTGCTGAGCCTTCTATGTTAATTTGTGAGGACGTGCTGGTGGAGATTGCTCAAGGTTACTTTTTTCTTTTCTTTTCCTTTTTTTTTGGTTTTACTGCATAGATGAAGAGAGGATTGTCCAACGGTGGCCGACTGGTCTTCCGTGGGCGGTGGTTTGGGTCCAACAGTCTTCATAGGAGCAGGCCCGATTGGCATAGGTGGCGAGGCTTGACTTGGGATCGATCGAATGGAAGATGAGGGTGGTCGGGACAGAGGAGGTCTAAGAAAGGTGCCGGCTTGGGAGTTTGTGACTGAGGGATGAAATTGGGGTCAAGAAGCTGGCGAGGAGGCGGTCACCGGAGCCAGCAGAACCGAGACATGGGCGGCGAAAAACGGGTGACCGGAGAAGGGTGAGTGGAGTGGAAAGACCGAGATGGGGTTTGAGTCACTGGAGATGAGATGGGTGGCGATCCAATGATAGAAGATGGCAGAAGAGGGACTGGAGAGCGGTGGTCGAAGGAGAGGCGAAGGGGTGGCGACCGATCAGTGGGTTGAGTGGAAAGAAAAAAAAAATCTGGCAGCGTGAGGCATGGGTTGATGGAAGAGGAAGAAGAGGGCGATGATTGGGAAAGCGGGAGATCAGGATGGAGGGAGGCTGCCGGCGGCAAATTTCAAGGCGTCGCTGGCGGGAGAGGAGATTTGGGGCGGTGACTGGTCAGTGTGAGGCGCGGCGGAGGAAGAAGAGATGGCGATCCGGCGAGAGGGGCGGAGGCGGCTGGGTGAGGTCCGACAGCGAGTAGAGATAACCGGAGGCGACTGGGTGAGATCCGGCGAGAGGGGCGGAGGCGGCTGGGTGGAGTCACGGCAGTGCGAGGGAAGACTGTCGGCCGGTAGCGGTCGGGAGAATGGTGGAACCCAGGGGAGAAGATGGAGAGCGGCGGAATGGGAACTGGACCGGGAAGAGAAGGAAGTGAAGGGGCATAGTTTTTTTTTGTTTTTTGTCATCAATGGTCCTAATTTAGTCAGGACAATCAACGGCTGGGATTCGATTTGATATACATATATATATATAAATCTGGCTTGCCATGAGCCTGAGCTTGGCTCAGCTCAGGCAAAGCCGCCACTAGTTTTATTTTTATTTTTATGAAGCTAATTTTTTTATTTTTTATTTATTTTGTAGATTGAAGACTACTTTGGGATTGGAGCAAGTCTTCTTTTTTTTACTAGCTACAGGTGTGTAATATATGGACATCTAAGAACTTAAAATTTAAATTTATAACTTACAAAAAAATATAAAATTTGTAGCATGTCTCATTCTCTTTCTGAGAGGTTTGAGAATGCTAAGGTTTTTTTTTTTCGTTTTACAAGTTTCATTTGGATTGAGGACTTTGACTACCTAAAAAAAAAATTTATAAAGAGTGATGCAGTCTAATTATGTCTCATTCCGGATTAAGAGCTTTAGATTTACTCACTTTTGATTTTTTTTTATCGTTTTTTAAAAGAGAGATGAAAGTCTCATTATGTCTCTTTTTAAGAAGATTGAGAATTTTAGATTTGCTCTATTTGATTTTGATTAAAAATTTTTTTTGTCAAAAGGGATGCAGTCTAATTATGTCTCCTTTGGGATTGAGATCTTTAGATTTGCTTACTTTTGACTTTTCTTTTATCATTTTTCAAAAGAGAGATGCAAGTCCCATTATGTCTCTTTCGGGGAGGATTGAGAACTTTAGGCTTCCTATCTTTGATTTTGATTTTTTTTGTTTAATTTTGTTAAAAGGGATGCAGTCTAATTATGTCTCCTTCGGGATTGAGAACTTTAGACTTGCTTACTTTTAATTTTGATTTTTTTTATCGTTTTTCAAAAGAGAGATGCAAGTCCCATTATGTCTTGAGAACTTTAGACTTGCTTACTTTTGATTTTGATTTTTTTGATTTTTTTTTTGTTTTTTAAAAGAGAGATGTAAGTCTCATTATGTCTCTTTCCGAGGGGATTGAAAATTTTAGGCTTGCTCTCTTTGATTTTTATTGTTTCTTTTGATTGATTTTTTTTTTCAAAAGAGAGATGCAAGTCTCATTATGTCTCCTTCCGAGAAGATTGAGAATTTTAGGCTTGCTTTCTTTGATTTTCATTTATTCTTTTGATTTTTTTTTTCAAGAGAGAGATAGTCTCATTATGTCTCTTTCCGAGGGGATTGAGAACTTTAGGCTTGCTCTCTTTGATTTTGATTTTTTTTTAATTTTTTTTTATTTTTTAAAAGAGAGATGTAAGTCTCATTATGTCTCTTTCTAAGGGGATTGAAAACTTTAGGCTTGCTCTCTTTTATTTTTATTTTGTTTTTTGATTTTTTTTATATTTTTTAAAAGAGAGATGCAAATCTCATTATGTCTCTTTCCGAGGGGATTGAGAACTTTAGACTTGCTCTCTTTGATTTTCATTGTTTCTTTCGATTTTTTTTTATTTTCTCAAAAGAGAGATGCAAGTCTCATTATATCTCTTTCTAAGGGGATTGAGAACTTTAGACTTGCTCTCTTTGATTTTCATTGGTTCTTTCGATTTTTTTTTTTGTTTTTTAAAAGTGAGATGCAAGTCTCATTATGTCTCTTTCGAAGGGGATTGAGAACTTTAGGCTTGCTCTCTTTGATTTTCATTGTTTCTTTCGAATAATATTTTTTTTTTGTTTTTCAAAAGAGAGATGCAAGTTTCATTATGTCTCTTTCCAAGGGGATTGAGAACTTTAGACTTGCTCTCTTTGATTTTCATTAAAAAATGTCAAAAGGGATGTAGTCTAATTATGTCTCCTTCGGGATTGAGAACTTTAGACTTGCTTACTTTTGATTTTCCTTTTATCATTTTTCAAAAGAGAGTTGTAAGTCTCATTCTGTCTCTTTCCGATGGGATTGAGAATTTTAGGCTTGCTATCTTTGATTTTCATTGGTTCTTTCAAATTTTTTTTTGTTCATTTTTCAAAATAGAGATGCAAGTTTCATTATGTCTCTTTCCGAGGGGATTGAGAACTTTAGGTTTGCTCTCTTTGATTTTGATGTTGATTTTTTTTGTTTTTCAAAAGAGAGATGGAAGTTTCATTATGTCTCTTTCCGATGGGATTGAGAACTTTAAGCTTGCTTTCTTTGATTTTGATTTGTTTTGCAAGTCTCATTATGTCTCTTTTCGAGAGGATTGAGAACTTTAGACTTGCTTCTTTCGAAATATTTTTTTTTTCGTTTTTCAAAAGAAAGATAGAAGTTTCATTATGTCTCTTTCCGATGGGATTGAGAACTTTAAGCTTGCTCTCTTTAATTTTGATTTGTTTTGCAAGTCTCATTATGTCTCTTTTCGAGAGGATTGAGAACTTTAGACTTGTTTCTTTTAATTTTTTTTTATTTTTTTAATTTTTTTTAATTTTTTTTAATTTTTTTTATTTATTTATTAACCTCTCTTTTTCTTCTTCTTATTAATTTTTAGGTTTATTTGAAAGACTTCTTTCCACAAAAAGCTTCTTCTTCTCATGTGAATGTCCAAAGCCAAGCATTTGAAGAAGATATGTCAGGCGGTTCTAGATTCCCAGTTTTTCATTTGGACGGACAGATCATCTCTAGAACAATAAAAGATTTAGGTGCTGATAACCAACACAAGCGGACTTCTATTTTAAAAAAAAATGGTTCCAGATCTCGAAAGGACTCTAATAACTAATAGAAAGTGGATATTTCCAAAACCTGCCTACATATGCAGAGATGGTGGCGAAGGCGGATGGGCTTATGACTCAAAGTATTGGTCTATTCTTACTGGGAAGATTGTAGGTTCATTTGCATCAAGACTGGAGAGAAGTGGTTTATTGGAAGCAATGTTGGCTACACAGAGAGGATAACATTCAATAAGCAAGTTTACATTGCTATGTTGGAGTCTTTCTGTCCTGCAACAAATACTTGTCTTTCTCCAAATGGTGAGTATGGGTTTTCTTTAAGTGAGATGACACACATCTCAACTCTTCCAGGCTTCGGGGAGGTTTATGAAGAGTATATTCCCTATAATGAAGAGTTAGAGTTGATTCGAGAGACAGAGCCTGACTTATACAGGATTGTAGCTGAACTGTTTCTTCACTTTACCATTATTGCAAAAGAAAAACAAGTTCATGCCAAAGGCATTCTCATTCAACAGTGGACAAGCCATTTCTTTAACATTGTTGAATTTAGCCAAACACAGGCCGAGATTGAGAGTAGTGAGAAATCTTTGAGATATAAGACTCGGAATCCTCTTACCAAGGCAGATATTGAAGCACAGGCAAGAAAAGATTCCATTAGCTTGGAAGATTTACTAGTGCCTGAAAGTGAAGAGCCAGGGCTTCGAGCATTACGAGCTGATGGCTATACCATGCTTAGAGAAACTTTCATCGCTACATACCTTGTTGCATGGCTCCGCTGTTGTATATTCTCGAGCAAGAATCCTCGACTACTCGACCCCTCCTTATTCTTGGTTGCAGCCCGCATGGCATTGGGTACACGTTTTGCGCTTTGCCCTGCCATGGTAGCTCGCCTATGCACTGGTTTACGTGATCATGTAAAGCATCTTGGTTCGGAGAAGTACAAATTGAAGGCTTATTCTGCCCATTTCTTCTACAGCTGGTATGTCATGCATTGTCCATCTCTACACCATCCACCTGTTCCTCAAGCTAATAGGGGAGAAGCCTTTTTGGGAAGATTAGCAGTAGGTTCTTTAAAAAAATTATCTTTAAAAGAAGCACGAGAGAAAATCCGTTTTCATGGAAACTGGCATCTTGGAAGTCTTCCCCATTTTAACGATGAAGGAACGATGATAGACGGTTCTTCCCTTGCTAGTGTAAAAAAATTGGATGATGCTACATTTATTTGGCTTATCAACATCTGCCCCAGTACTTTAGTTTATCGAAATGTGCTTCAAATAGAACTTGAGCCGTATACTCCAAGCCGATTTGCTGTACAGTTTGGATATTCACAAGGCATGGTGGGAAACCCTAACCTTGAATGGAAATGACACGGAGAAATTTGTGATGCCGTTTGTGCTTGGTATCATTTTATAAAACGTGATACTGGAACAAAATTTATTTATCCAGATGAAAGCACCGTCTCCACTGAGTGTTTTGCTATTTGGTGGGTAAGAGCTGCTGAGAACGCTGAGAACTACCTGAATGCAGATATCTCAAATGCACCTTCATTCTGTTCCATCATTGCTGATTCGAACAAGAGGCCACTTTCACCTAAATCAGATGATTTTGGTAAGGGAACTAGGATAAAGTCAAAAGCTCTTCGTCTTGGGAAGAAGAAGAATAGGAATGAAGAAATTAATATTCAAGGTTTAAATATCTTGATTTTTTTTTTTAACCTCATTATTCTTCCTCCCCCCCCCCCCCCCCCGCCCCTTTTTTTTTAACTCATTGTTCTCCTTGTTTATAGAGGTTTCATCATCCTCTTGTCACATAAGTGATGTGAATTCTCAAAGCTTGGTAAACTTTGTGGAAAAAATTGATGATGATGTGAATACGGAAGACATTATTACTTTTGAAGGTATACTAAACACACCTCCTTTCTCTTTTCTTTTCTTTTTTTTTAAAAAACTTATCTTCCCTTTTTTTTTAGGTACTCTTAATCATTCGGGTTCATCAAGAATTCAAGAATGGACTCATGAACCTGGTGTGAATGAAGTTGTTCCTTCTTCATCAAGTGAGGTTTTTTTTTTTTTTTTGAAATAGTTGCATAACTCACTCATTTCATATTCTTTGTTTAGGCCCCATGCATAGAAACTTAAAGGATGTGAATCCAATAGAGTCTCAAGGCCCTATACTTGAAAACTTAAGTGACATAATCCAAATAGAAGCCCAAGGCACAACAACCAGAGATGAGACTAACCCAGAATTGGGGTTTGCTCGGGTATATCTTTTGGTTCTTCTTCTTTAGTTCCATTTCTTTTTTTTTTTATTAATAATTTATGTGAATTTTGACTTGTAGATTCCCACTACACTTACTTCACCATCCTCAGAAGCAGGTATTACATCTAGGGTGGAAAGAATTGAGGCCTTAAAAGACATTTCAGCAGCTGACAATTTGAGTTCTAATTCTTCTTCTAGTAAAAGCTCCTCTTATAGCAAAGGCCTAACCTTGAGCAAAGGTATTTCAAGTCAACATGTCGATGCAGCTACTTCTTCCCATGAACAAGAGGATGTGGAAAATGTATGTGTTCAAATAGTAATTATATCTCCTCTCCTTAGAACATTTAAAGAGACACTGGAGGTTCTGATTAAGATGACTCCCACCATGATAGCCGTAAGGAAAGCTGAATTAGAAAGCTTATTAAGCCTTCTAGATTACCAAGAAGTTGACACAAGTCCTTATCGTTCTGCGTTGGATAAGATAATCACAACTTCCAATGAAATAAAGAAAGCATGTGGACCAAGTCTCATATATGTGAAATTGGATGAGGAGAGAAAGGTAGAATCTCAATTGTTAAATGAGCTTGAAGGACTTAAATCAGAGGGGAAAGGTATTGAAGTACAGTCTTATTTGAAATATGCCTATCTCAATAAACTCATGGATTCTCAGATTTCTCTAAAGCAAGAGCATATTGAGGTGGAGGGTCAAATAGAGGCTCTTTTTAAAAAGAAGGAAGAACTTGAGAATCAGATTCATGGAGTTTCAAGGGAACAATCAGTTATTGAAGAGCTCAGAGATTCATCCCTTAGGCTTAAAGAATTGGATGGAAAGATCAGTGTCAAAGCTGGGGAAGTAAGCAAGCTGCATCAAAAAATTGAAGACTTGGAGCAATCCTTTTCTTCTAGTGAAGAAGCTAGAATAGCTATGAAGCATAAAGCAGAACAAGCTATGTATGAAGTTTTTAATAGCCTCAAATTTTAGCCCCCATTTTTTTTTTTTTTTGTTTAACTAAAACCTTGCATTTGAGTTTCCTTCCCTTACATCTTTGTATCATTTGATTCCATTTCTAAGGGTAATATTTTTTTAGAAATTTTCTATTGATTGGTAGTAAACACCGATCACCTTCTTGTGTCAAGAGTCGGTAAGCTCCATTTGAATAAACCGTCTCAACAACATATGGCCCTTCCCATTTAGGTTCAAACTTGCCTTTTGACTTATGCGTGAAAACCATAGGTCGTTTAACGGCAAGCACCAAATCGCCCTTCTTGAAAGATCTTTGTTTAACTTTTTTATTAAAAGCCCCAATCATCCTTGCCTGATACAATTCTGTAGTTTGCTGGGCTTGTAACCTTTTTTCTTCAAGAATTTCTAGTTCTTGTAGGCGTAGCTTGATATTCTCATCATTTGTTAATTGATTTGCCAAAGCCACTCTCAATGATGGGATTTAAATTTCTAAAGGTAAGACTGTTTCACATCCATAAACAAGGGAGAAAGGTGTCGCTTGAGTTGCATTTCGAACTGTGTGCGATAAGCCCACAATACTTCTAGCAACTTTTCGTGCCAATCCCTTTTGTTCTTTGATATAACTTTCTTTAGGAGTTTACATATAGTCTTGTTGAAAGCTTCAGCAAGCCCATTGGCAGCAGGATTGTATGTAGTTGAGGCTACACTCTCAATGCCATACTTTGCACAAAATTGGTAAAATTTATAATTTGCAAATTGAGGTCCGTTGTCATGCACAAACCTTCTCGGGACTCCAAACCTATAAATAATATGAGTCTTCAAGAATTTTAATACATCTTTCGTTTTTGTTTCATGAAGTGCTATAGCCTCTGCCCATTTTGAGAAATAGTCAGTGACTGTGATTATAAACCTATGACCTTTAGATGAGCTAGGGGTAATTGGACCTATGATATCCATTCCCCACATTTCAAAAGGCCAAGAAGTAGTTGTAGGGTGTAAGAATTCAGGTGCTTGATGTATAAAGTTTGCATGGTATTGGCATACTTGACATTTCTTAGCATATTCCATACAATCTTTTATCATGGTAGGCCAGTAATATCCCAACCTTTTTATCATTTCTTGCAATTTTGGACCAGGTTGGTGAGCTCCACAAATGCCATCATGAGTTTCCTGAATCACTTTTTCAGCTTCTTTTTGTGACAAACACCTTCGTAAAATCCCATCGTAAGATTTTCGATACAACATTTTCATTTTTGCATCATAATAAAACTTTGGGGCTCGACGTCTTATGCTTGCTGCCTTCGATGGGTTTTGAGGTAAAATGTTATGTAAGGCAAAATCAATCAAAGGGGAATGCCAATTATCAGACTCAAAGTCAAAGGAAATTTGCTCTATATTATTACATTCACTTAGTAATTCAAATTCATTGGGTAGCAATCTTTTCTCACATATGGAAACCCCAATATTTTGTCCTTCTAATATTGTCATAGAGGTAGCTAGTGCTGCAAGAGCATCTGCTTTAACATTCTTTGACCTTACTATGTGTTGTATGTCAAAATCATCAAATGATTTTGCTAATTTTTTAGCCATTGAATGATAAGGTAAAAGTTCAGGTTTTCTTACTTCAAAAACCCCTTTCATCTGATTGACGACTAATTGGGAATCACCAAAGACTGAGAGAGATTTTATTTATAAGTCATGTGCCAACTGCATTCCAATAATTAGAGCCATGTATTCAGCCATGTTGTTGGAGCATGGTTGCGTTAACACAAAAGCATGTGGTATCATGTGTTTTTCTGGCATGATAAAGACAATGCCCACTCCAGATACATTTTGTCCTTGATCATTTGTTCTTGATGCACCATCAATGTACATATGCCATATGCTATCTTGAAATTTTATGGAGTTCACACAAAAGATAGTTTCATCAGGTAAATCTTCTTGTAACCTTGAACTTTCTTTCAAAGGGTGCTCAGCAAGAAAATCTGCTAATGCTTGACCTTTTACTGCTTTTTGTGGAATGTAAACTAGATCATACGGTGACAACAAGAGTGACCATTTAGCCAAACGAGAATTAAGAGACCCAGCCTTCGTCATCAAAATTTTGAGTGGATTGATTCAAGATACAACGAATGTTGTTTGGCCCAACAAATAGTGTCTTAACTTCTCAACTGCAAACATGAGTGCTAAACATTCTTTTTCAATGGGGGGGTTATCTATGTTCAGCCCCAACCATCATTCGACTCAAGTAATACAATGCTTGTTCTCGACCTTCATCATTTTTCTGTGCGAGCATTGCACCAAGTGAATGATTAAGGGCTTTTGTATATAGGATGAATGGTCGACCTTGGATGGGTGCCGCTAAGACCGGTGGTTGAGTGAGATAACGTTTGATCTCATTAAAGACATTATCACATGCTTTGTCCCAAACAAAGTCTGCTCCTTTCTTCATCAATCGAGAGAATGGTTGGCACCTTCCAGATAAGTTTAAAATAAATCTTCTTATATAGGCTAATCTCCCTTGAAGCCCCTTTAACTCTCGCAAGTTTCTTGGTGGCCTCATTTCAATTATTGCTTTTGTTTTTGCAGGATCCACCATGATTCCGTCTTTTGTTACAATGAATCCTAAAAATTTGCCAGAAGACACTCCTAGAAAGCATTTGAGAGGATTCATCCTCATTTGGTGTTTTCTTAAAATTTCAAAGATCAAACGAAGGTCTGTGATGTGATCACTTGCATGTTTACTTTTGACAGCAAGATCATCAACATAACACTCCACTCTTTTATGTAAATGTTCTTTAAATATTTTTGTCATAGCTCTTTGATATGTTGCTCTTGCATTCTTTAAGCCAAATGGCATAACTGTGTAACAATAAATACCAAAAGGAGTCTTGAATGCTGTATGTTTCTCATCTTCAGGGTTCATTTTTATTTGATTGTACCCAGAATATCAATCCATAAATGACATATGGTCATAACCAGTTGTGTTATCAACTAAAATTTCTGTGATTGGTAATGGGAATTCATCTTTTGGACATGCATCATTTAGGTCTCTAAAATCGATACACACACGAATTTTTCTATTCTTTTTCATAACTGGTACAACATTGGCAAGCCAATCAGGGTGTTGTTCTTCCCTAATGAAACGGCTTCCTTTAGCTTTTGAACTTCTTTTTCAATTTCTTGCATTATTGAAGGCTTAAACCTTCTTTGTGCTTGTTTTACAGGTTTTACCTCAGACTTGATGTTCAAATGATGAACGACAATTTCCGGACTTAATCCTGGTATTTCAGTATAATTCCAAGCAAATACATCTTTCAATTCCTTGAGTAGACTTATCAAGGATTCTGCCTCCTCTGTAGTAAGACTAGTGCTGAGGAAGATGGGCAGTGGGTGCTCCTCTGTACCCAAATTTACTTCTCTCACTTCATCTTCAGTAGGAGGAATAATTTTCACTTCTTCCTCAATTTCATATTCTTGCACTTCTTCCACATAACTAGCTTTGTTATTTTCATTGTTATTAGTCTCATTGTTTTCATAATATTCTATTGAGACCATATTTATTGACTTTGTATGAAGATTAAACATTTCAAGTGATTTAAAGAAATCAGAAGTATCCACATCTGAATCCCAACTTGAAGTTTTGCATGATTCATTGTCACTTTCATTCTACGGAGATAAGTCGATAAAGTCTGGTTTGAACCCCAAGCCTTGCAAAGAAGGATTTTTTCGTATTGACATTAGAGATGGTTGTAATGGGGTTATTCTCCCCACACCATTGTTGAGACCACCTGGAGAATCAAAGTTGTAGCCCATATTTTTCATAATGTCTTTTGAAATTGAACTATAGTTTTCTAATTCAACTTCATCTTTTTCTAAGCCCGATTCTTCTCTTGATAGTTGATCAAGAGTGGAAGTTCGGTGAAATATAATTTCCTTAGAACTATCATTTTTTGGTATAAGGAAAGTAGATCCCTCAGGATTTTCTATATATGAAAAGGCATGCAAACAAGTCAAAGGCAACTCACAATAATTGGCCAATTCCAAAAAATCATCATTTTTCGATTGATCTGCAAAATTTTTGTTTCAGAAGAAGATGCAATATACCTCAAAAATAAATTTTTATTCATGCATACACGAGATACATCATCTTTAGAAGCTGTTTTCTTTACATCATTTATAACATATTTGCAATACGGTTTTTCATTTACATGTACAATATACTTTCCTCTTGCATTTGCAAACCTTGCATTGGTTCCTTGCGGATCAATTGCTTTTGAGTCTTCAAATTCCTCAATATCATCATCTTCATACATTGTAGAGTCAACAAAGTATTCTTCATCACCTTTGAATGGTTTCTTGTTTGCAAAGACTCGATGAATTTGTCCATCATCTCTAATATACTTGAAGCACTGGTGAAGTGTTGACGGGATCACTAAGTTTTCATGTATCCAAGTTCGGCCTAACAAAAGGCTGTAGGAAGTTTGATTGCTGATCACATAACATGTCACTTCAGACTTCAAACTTCCAATTTGACATTTTAGGTGGATCTTTCCCTTAGCTTTTTGTGAATTTGCATCGTATCCTTGAATACTTGTCATTGTAGGAGTAAGCTTCTTCATAGGAATTCCTAAGTATTCCAAGGTACGAATTGGGAGAGTATTGATTCCAGAGCCTGGATCTATTTGAATTTGACGCAGTTCTATGTGACCAATATACCCCGTATGATATAATGGCCTTGTATGTTTTATGTCTCCAAGTAGCATGTCATCTTTTGAGAATGTGATTGCCATTTGAAGATTTTCAAGCTTAACTTCATGACATTTTTCACATATTTCTTTCTCCCCTTTGATTTCAACACGGTTGACATGAGGTGCATATTTTTCAGCTTCCATTAGCACATTGACAACCGTCTTCCTAATTTCTGGAGACAATCGAAGCAAATCATACATAGTCAACCTGGCAGGCACATTTGCTAGTTGAGCAATCAAGTCATAATTCAAAGGCTCACTTATATCAGGAAGAGGTGAACTTCTTTTAACTGGCTCTTGAAACAGGACAACTTTTTGTTGTTTTATTTTTTTTTCTTCTAATAGTCAGAATAATCTTTGTGATAATCTCGCCCTGATCTTGTTCAAGGATTTGATTCTTCAGTGTTGTGGATTTGCTCCATGCTTCCCTCGAAATTGGATGAAGAATGCTCATAAGTTTCACCAACAACTTCTTCTTTCGTTAACTTAGTCATGTTGTAAAAGTCTTTAACCAAGTATTCTTCTTTGATTGTAGGAGCAAACTTATGATTGAGAGAAATCATGTTACACATGAATGTCTTCTCATTGTCCTTATCTTTTTTTTTCAAAGGAGCAATCATTGATTCATCATCACTTCCCCATCCACTAGGGATAATTTTTTCATCACTTGCCCATGGAGAGACTTTGGGGAATCTTATCTTGTACCTCTTTCGTCCCATATGCTCAACCCAATATTCTTCGTAATCATTTAAAATTTGAGATTGAATATTTGGTATCTTGATTTGAGTTTTGAAGGGCATAACTTGGTCTCTAGAAAATTTAATGTGAGACTTAGCCCTTCTAGACCTCAATCTAGTATTTCTTCTTGATAACGAATCTTTTCCCGTAAAAGAAGTCACCCTGGGAGGCTAAGTCAAGCGAGAGGGTATCTTTGTTACCACATCTAGAGTTTTGGCTTTCAAACACTTTTTTTCTTCTTTTGGTGAGACTTTTAAATTGTTTTTTGAAGATAACCCAATCCAAGAAGGGCGAAGACTTATTTTCATATCTTGAAAGTCTCTTATCATAGACTCTATTTGGTTAGATGAATCAACTAAGTCCACTTCTAGCTTTGAGTATTTGACTAAAACCATATGACACTGATGAGTTGTTTCTTCATCCTCTTCATCTTTTTCAATTGGTACGATCATCTCGTCATTCTCTTGATTTACGAGAGATTGAGTTAGAGGGTTGTCTTCTTTTGATTGTGGCAGCCCCTCAACGCTTTCTACTTCTCGCTTAATCTTTCTTCTTTTTGGATCATCATCTTTTTCTTTTTCTTCCCAAGCCTTATCTATTTTGGTTTATGTGTCTTTGTTTTCCCAAAGGATAGTTCTCTCTTCATCTTCGGGCCATGATCTCCATCCATTAGGTAAAAATTTCTCATTTTGATTTTCAAACACCGGCCAAGGTTTATCTATTTTAATTTCTGTGTCTGTGTTCTCCCAAAGGATGGTTCTCACTTCTTCTTCTGGCCAAGCCCTCCATCCATTTGGAAGGAAGTGTTCCCCATATTCAAAAGTTGACCATGGTTCGTTGTTGTTTACTTCAATGTCTAACTCTTGACTTAAAAACATTTTGTTGAATTTCAATTGAGTCATCTGACTCACAATCTAACACAATGACAAGATTATCTTCAACTTCTGAATGGTTATCTTCACTTTCTGAGTCTGAGATAATAATGACATTATTGCATTCCCAAAATTCTTCGATCATTTCTTTCTCTTTGAGAATTGGGACCACCATGTCATTTAGCCTCTCCTCCTTTTCCCACGGTTCTGGTGGCATAAATTCCGCCAAAGTGCATGGAATCCTTGGCTCTTGCTCAAGTACTCTTCCTTTTAGCTTTCTTTTTCTTTTTCTTTTTGTTTTTTGACTTAGTCACTCCACGTAACTTGGGTGGGGGAAGGAATGCCCCCATTCTAGTAATATCATATACTTTGGGAGTGCGACACTTCTTCTCAACGATCTCCCAACTTTCATCTTTCAAAAGATCTGGATGCACCCACATGAAGGTGCCATCTGATATTTAAAGAGGGACAAGTGACTCGTAATCTTCTAGGAAAACTTCTGCATATTTAAACTCCACATCATCTTCTTCATGAGGAACTCTTACTTGGATAGGTTCAAAAGCCCCAAATTGGACTGAAATTAAATTTGCAGAAACTTTCTTTTCTTCTCAAGTCAACCTAATGACTCCCTCATCAATTAGAGCCTGCACTTGATCCTTAAAGACATAACATTGTTTGATATTATGGCCCAGGATCCGATGGAACAAATAAAATGAAGGTTCATTTGTTTGTTTTTCTTAATTAGGTCGCTTACACTCTGGAAGCTTGATCTTCCCTTTCTTCATCAACTCATGAAAGAGGTTTTCAGTTTCATTTACATCAAAAGAATATTCTCTATTCATTCTTTCTTTTAATGTTCTCTTCTTCATCTCAGTCATCTTGTCTTTCTTTTCTTGAGATGTTGCTTCAGAAGTTTGCACAGAAAATGCCTCTTTCTTCTTAGTGGGTTTAGCATACTCCTTCTTTTCACCACATTTTTTAGCTTCACGTTGATAAGTATGAAATATATATCTATTTTATATGCCTTTTTATCTTATTTGCTAGTATAGATTAGGTTAATTTAGAGTTAGTTATGGTTTATTTAGATTAAGATAGATATTAGTATTTTAGTTTAATTATTAATAAATTTGTAGTTATTAGTAGTTTAGATATGTATTTGAATCAAGTTGGAATTTTAGTTATATTCTACATGTCTAAAATGTGATATTTTATGCTTTATAGGTAAAATGCGCTTATCAAAGTACTTGGACGATGTTTGGAATAATTAAAAATAGTCTTGACATGCATTAAAGTGATTTGGACAACTTTTCGAAGTTATAAACATGTTGGAAATTAATATGGACATGAAAGAAAGAGCTTAATGAACAGAAATTGGATTATCCAGAAAAATTGTCCAGATTGCAGAAACAGTGTATCCGTTTGAACGGGCATGCAGGGCGTTCGAATGGGATAATGCGCAGTTTCCTTATTTCAGCCAATTTTGAGTCCTTTTCATATACAACTTCTTCCTACGGTTCTTATGCCTATATAAAGACATATTTGGCTCGAAATTGAAGGTTAGCAAGTAGATTTTCTGAAGAGAAGAAGGAAGAAGAAGATGGAGAAAAACTCAAAGCTTTCAATGGAAAGTCAAGTGTTTTCTTCTAGCATGGAAGGCTAGACTTTTTTTTACTTAGGAGTTGATGAAGCTATAGATAAGTTTCAGTTTCTTTTCTTTTTAATTTAGATCTCAGTTGTGAATTATGACAATTGTATGATAAGGATTTCCTTTTTAATGGAAGAACTTTTTATGTTTATTTAAATCTATGTTGATTTATTGTCTTCTAGATGATAGATTGATGTGATTTTGATATTTGCATCAATTCTAATTTCTGTGATTTAGATGAGATGTGCATGCAATAGTTTTAATGTTCAGATAATTAATGACTTGGATGAGTTATACTAAGATTAGACGGGTCATGCCTATAGCTATTTAGTGTAGATGATTCATGCTATTGTCGAAGATAGTTCATGCCATGGAAGTAAATTAATGATTCTTTCTGAAGTAATTCTAGCTTGTAGCTGAGAATACTTGTTCATATTCACACTAGATTTAGATTAAAAGTTAAGGAATTGTTATGGTTCTATAGTGGATTCGATTTCCTAAGTAAATTACATCATATTAATCTTTTGCTTTTGATATAATTGATTCTTTCTTTTACTTAATTAAAGTTTAAGTTGTTTTAGTTTTCAACCAGCAAATTCCTTTCGATTAAGTAATAATTCATCCGTCCCTGAGGTTCGACAACCCTTAAATACTCAACCTAGTACAATTACCTTGTACACTTGCAAATGGTTTAATTATAAACGATCACATGTTGAAACACTAGATGCTTTGCCTCAATAGCACTTTTCATGAGATCGTTAAAAGTTTCTGGCTTTATGGATCCCATCTTCGATTGAATCTTTACTCGAAGATTCAAACGACATATTTCCGTAAGATTTTTTTGAGTTGTTCCATCTGGGCACTTTAGTACAAGAGCCCTCCATCTCTTTATGAAGTCGCGTACTGTCTCCTTTGGCCCTTGATTTGTTGAATAAAGTTGGGCCATAGAAGTAGTTGCCTCTACATCAAAGAAGTGACTCAAGAATTTAGCCTCCAAGTCTGCCCATGTTTGCACCGATCCTTCTGGCAAAGTCATATACCAGTAAAATGCAGTTCCCTTCAAAGTGCTGACAATAGTCTAATGAGTACAGGATCGTTACCAACAAGGTTTGGAGAAGCTTGCCCATTATAGGTTTGTAAGTTTGGCTGCTTAAATTTGGGTGGGAAAGGTATTTTATCCTTCTAAGCTGGGTAAGGGGAATTTACTCCCGCTTTTCTCAACTTAGACTCTTCTTGGATGTTTTGAAGAGCTTCTTGCATCTCTTTTCTTGATACAAGTCCTTGTGGACTTTCCCTATCCATTCCTTCATTTTTATGAGAATTAACTTCATGAAAGTCACCTTGATAATTAGAATTGACTTGTTGTTGACTTTGAGTTCTTGTAGCTAATGCTCCAATCATGGCTTTCAATTCTTCTATTTGCTTCTCTTGATTTGCCATAAATTTAATGAAACGAATAGGAACTTGCCCTATCTCTGTGTCATCTTTTTCTCCTGTTGCTATATGCACTCCCACTTTACTAGATTCTACAGAAGATAAAGTTACAGGAATAGTGTTGGAAGATGTAGAAGAACTATCCTCTACTTGAACTGCATCTTCATTATCATCTTCTTCTCCATAAGGAGTGATTGAAGGGAATTCACTTGTTGCAAAAGTGAATTTAGGAGACCCTGAAGAAGTCCCTATACCCCCGTCTTTCAAAGAAAATTTTTTTTTACTCCTTGTGTAGTATTGCGTTGCTTTCATAGTTTGTTCTTCTTCACTTTTTGAGCCAACCATATTTACAATTGCAACATGAGGCTCCTTCTCCTTGGGCCTCCACCTTTGGTTTGTTTTCAAGTGTTTAGGAGAACTCGAACTCAAATTCTCAATTTCGTCACTCAAGGACAATTTTTTCCAAGTACTACTAGTCATTGGACTTGATTTTCTAAAATTTCTTCTCCTTCTTGGGGCAAATTCCATTGAAGAATCAGACTAGCTAGGTGAAGATAGCATCTTAGGGCTATCTTGTATAGTACCTTTTCCAATAGTCGGGTGTCTCTTTTCTTCATATTGTGAAGAGTTGTCAATGTTATCATTCTTAGAATTCTCTCTCCTCCAACAGAACTTTTATCTGTCAATAGTAGGAAAGGGAGTGAACTTGGATGACCTCCTTCCTCGTAAGTATAGTTTTCCAAAGTCAGTTTCTCGACAATCCTTCTTTTCTTGGAAGAAAGGTACCATTTTACCATTGCCACATGTAGGGCATGGGAGTAACACACTTTGTTGAGTCATTTTTAAAAAATATTCATGGTGGGTGAAATCATCACCTTTCCTTTTCGGGAAAGAGTTTCCCCATCTCATACTTTTTGTCCTCTTTTTTTCATAGGATTCCACCCCTTAGGATTTGAATTATTACCCAAAGTAGGATAACCATTTTGCAAAACTTCATTCTTCATTGCAAGTGAATCATGTTCAGTAACATGCCTTTTCAGCATGTGCTTTTCTTTTTGCCCAATCTTCTCATTGCCAGGAATTTCTACCATCATGGAAGAAATTTTCTTTGACTTTGCCTTGAAAGCAGATGACATTTTCTTCTTTCCAGGTCGAAAGAATTCTCCATTCTTGGGGAATGTCACAATCATGGGTCCATTTTTCTTTTTGGGTTTTTGAGGTCTCAAGAACAAACTTGTTGTCATTTCCCCATTTGCATCCTCCAATGGCTTAAATTGATTCTTTTGTTGTAACTCTTTGAAGGAGGTTGGAAAACGACATGATGGATCCCATATACAAACATCAATGAGGCTATCATTCACACTTCTTTTAGCCCCCTGAACTATGGCTTTTGCCTTCTTCATACGTCTTGAAACATTCAGAGCCTTTTTTGACTTTCCACTTAGAACTTTGTTCCCTAGCCTTGAGAACACACTTTCACCACTCGATCTTTTGCCAAAAGCAAAGTGAGGGGAGTGAACGGTCATAGGCTTTAGATGAACTTGGTTCAATAGGTCTCCATGAGTATCGTAATTTAGCCTTAAAAATACACTGTCACCGCTCAAAACTTTGCCATCAGCAAAATGAGGGGAGTGAGTGGTCTTAGACTCCATATGATCTTGATTCCCAAACTTTTCAGGAGTGTTGTGCCTTAGCCTTGAAAACACATTGTCACCTCTCAAAGCTTCATTATAGGCAAAGTGAGGGGAGGTAGTGGTCTTAGGCTTCAGACAAGCTTGGCTCACAAAATCCTCATGAGTATTGCATTTTAACCTTGAAAACACACTGTCACCGCTCAGACCTTTGCCATAGGCAGAGTGAGGGGAGTGAGTGGTCTTAGGCGTTGAAACACTCATTTTAGTCTTCTTAGAACTGCATGTACCATCCATGTTGGTGTCCACCGGAATCACCATTTTTTCTTCTTGTTTATGTTTTGCCAAGAAAACTTGAAACTTAGCCTCGTCAAAATTAATGATGAGTTTGAAGTTTCCAGTAGCTTCCATTTTTGCCAAAAGATGGAAGGAGGAGAAGGTCCCACCGGGTGTGCTAGAAATCTGTTGGGGGATTTCGGTAATTCTCTAAGCACAAGACAAGAGAAAAGATCGAATGATCCTCTCTTGCAAGAGGTAGAGAAGAACCTTTTTTTTTTTATGTGGGACGACCTTCTCTTGATTAATCAAGACTACTCTTTACACTTTGAAGTGAGTAGTAGTGATTAACCAATTCTCGAAACCCTTCGATTAATTGGCAAAATGAAAAAAACAACTGAAATTTTATTAAAATAAGAAAAAGAGAGTTGCCAGGAGAAGTGGCTACAATTTACAAATTTAGAAAAGAAAGAAGAAACAAAGAAACTTCTTCTGGAAGAATGAGAGCTCCGTTGTATGAATTCCTTTTCCTTCTTGAATACTTCTGCTTGTCTTCCGACTCCTTGAACTTCTTCAGTTTTCAAAAGGTCAAGGCTTTTTGGGAATTTTGTGTGTCTTTTGGTGTGTGATGGACTTCTAGATTTCTCTTTGGAGGTTCCGTAGACTTGAAAGCCAAAAGTCCCTTCTTATGGAATCGAAGGGGTATTTATAGGATGAGGGTTGTACGGTTAAGAAAAGTAGTGGGGTGAGTTGGAAAGGTAGTTCGTGGGAAGTGAAGAGTGAATTAGTGGGAGATGGAAAATGGGTTCGTGGGAGGGTTGGTAGGAACCGGCTTGATTAGTGGAGGAAGTGGGAAGTGTGGGTTAATGGGAAGTGTGAGAGAAGATCGGGTATTATACCTTTGACTTGGTCCCCTCCACTTAATCACTCTCTTTACACATCATTATTCATTTCATCATTTTTTTTACAAAACTTATCGTGGGGTCCACGAATGTCACTTAACCTTTTGGTTTTATGGCTATTTCGGTGTAAGACTTATGGGGTCCCACATAGCCCTTTGCAATTTGGATTTATTTTTTTTGATATGGCCATGTGAGGCTTATAAAACCTTTCTTAGTCGTTTAATTTTGAGTGTGAAGAGACCTTATGAGGTTCTCTCATAATATTTTTTTTTTATTATTGGAAGTTTTAATCCATTCCTACGTGTATAGGATTAGATTTTGCCTCCTAATTTTTTTTTCTTTGGACTTTGTCTACTTCAAAGACTTTGTCCATTTAAAAATTTGGTCTCACTCAGAGCTAGTCAAGCTCTGAAATCTTGGCCATTAGATTTTGATGATGATTTTTTCTTTTGGACTTTATACGATTTTGAGACTTTGTCCATTTTGAAAATTAAGTATCATCCAGAGCTAGTTAAGCTACGAACTCTTACTTTTGAATTTTTTTTTTAGACATTACTACGTGCGTAACATTAGAATATGTTTCATTTTTTTTTTTCTTTGGACTTTGTCGAATTTGGAGACTTTGTCCGTTTTGAAAATTTAGACTTATCCGGAGCTAGTCAAGCTTCGAGATCTTTGCAATTGAATTTTGATTTGATTTTTTTTTATGTCAACTTACTCATCTTATAGTAATGCAATTCTAGCCTCTATTGTGTAAGTTTATAAATTTTTTAAAAAATATTGTTTTAGAATTCTTTTCCAATTCTAAAGTTTAAAAAAAACTATGGAGGGAGGAGTGGACCTCGTGGGCTGGGCCATGCCCCCTTCCCTGGTCAAGCGTCACCTCGTGTAGGGCAACAATGGGCTTGGGCCGGCCCGTGGCTATCCCTAGGTGGTCCCCTTTTTTAACAAATAATTGCAAAATGCACTTGGGGAAGGAAATTGTAGTCAAAATAGATCACATCCAAAATTCTAAATAATCTAAAGTAGGGTATGGGATAAAATACGCTCAAATGACCCTGCTACCCTTCCCACCCTAATCTTAGTTGCACTCTTCTTCTTCTTCATCTCTAGTCACTTGTGAATCTACTGCATCTTCTCCTTCCCATCTTCTCTTTCCTCTGTTTCATCTTCTCCTTTGCAAAACAAAATGCCACCATTGGTCCCTACCCTCTCTACTGTCTCCACATCCTCACTGTCATGGTTAAAGCTCTCCTAGAAATGGATGCATTCTCTCATAAGCAATTTTCCATTGGTCTTTTCTCTCTCTGGTGTCTCCACATCCTCTTTGTCATAGCTAAAGCTTGCGCAGAAGGTAACCTAGAAGACTTTGTAGGTTGCCTAGGAGCTTGACGTTAGATAATTGAATAATGCAAGTACAAATTTTAGACTTGTTCTCTACTATTGGATTCAAAGGTAATTTGCCATTTGTAGCATGATAGGATAGGACTGACGGGGTTAATTGCGATGGCTTAGAGAAAGTGTGGGGAAGACATTGCTGTGGGAGAATTGGCTTGATTAAAATGATAAAGTTTGGCATTGGTGTGATTAAAATGTGAAAGTTTTGTGATGGCTTGCATAAAGTTTGGATGTAAATTATTTGCAAAATAGTTGCAATGTAGTTGCGATGTAAGATCATAACAATTGGGATGGCCAGTAAAAGCCATTACAACAATAGTCTTGCATTGTAATTTTGCAACATAATGAGTCATATCACAAATCACTTTGTCATATATGGGATGTAGATGTTGGTATGAAAATTAGTTATGATGTAGTTATGATGCAAGATCATTGCAATTGTGACCGCCAACAACTGCCGTAGCAAGTGGTTTGTAACTGCCTTCGCAACAATAGTGTTTTGCAATCCAAACTCTTCACAACATAATGTGTTGTATCACAAATCCCTTCATAATATAGGGGATGCAGGTGAATAAAGCTGAATGCAATGCAAGTTATTTTGCTGGTTAATTTGGAAAGGAATTTATGTTCTATGAGTAAGTAACATTGTTGTACCCACATGCAAAGTCCACCATCAAAAGAGTACTATTGAACACAACCCCAATTGCAAACCAAAGATAGTAGGATGTATCAATAATTTACATTATGTCAAAAGGGAGGATACTATCAGTTCTTTGTGTAATAGATAGTTGAATCTTTCAAAGTTTCTATGAGGATGCCAATTTGAAAGATATATACCCTGATTTGGATGAGGACGTTGTTGAAGCTAATGATATGGGGTTAATGGATGTGTTCAACTGCAATGGAGAATGGTGCAAACTGTTGGTAACAGAGGAACAATGGAAGAGGACATTGCAAACACAAGCTAGTGTGTATGATAATATATTAGCTATGGAAGAAAAGTCCAAGATGAAAGTAGTCAAGCAGCGGTGGTACGCCTAGTGTTTGGGAGAGCAATATCATAGGAGTTGAGTAGCAGTTTAAGGATCAATATGAAGTACAGAAGTCAGTAAAACAATATTCTATTACTCACAACTTCAAGTATAAATACACAAGAAATGGAATACGAAGAATTACACAGCTTGTTGAAGCCACTATTGTAGTTGGAAAATGCATGCCATTTTGGACCATAAGACATGTTATTTTAATGCGAATGAGCATGTTCATCCTTGTACTTGTGCAAAGGGAATAGGGAGAAAGTATCATCCACATGCATCATTGGGCCTCTGGTCTGAGTTGTTTGTGGATACTATGCGGGAAATACTTATAAGTGTAAAATATATCTACCTTATACACCTTTTTATCTTATTGGCTAGTATAGTATTAGGTTAGTTTGGGATTAATTATGGTTTATCTATATTTAGATAGATATTAATATTTTAATTTAATTATTTATTAATTTGGGAGTTATTAGTAGTTTAGGCATGTATTTAATTGAGTTGGGATTTTATTTATGTTCTATAAGTCTAAAATACAAAGTTTTTATGTTTTGTAGGTAAGGTGCGCTTATCGAAACCTTGGACGATGTTTGGAATAATTTAAAACATTCTTGAAACACTTTAAAATAATTTGGACAATTTTTTAGAGTTCCAAACAAGTTGGAAATTAATATGGACATGAAGGAAAGTGTCACACCTCAACACATACCATCCCCCGAGTGGAACCCAGTCCAAGGAGGAAGTGGCACGCGGTGCAACGAAGTATAGTTGGATTGCAAAAGACTTAACCCATCCTTGGGTAGAACACTACGGATTTGTGCACCTATACTTTGTAAAAAGCAAAATAAGTAATAAAAGGACTGTTAATTATATACTAGTCCATACATACCCACATACTTAGTCATAAACAGCCCACACATGGCTAAAGTAGGTCCAAGCCAACAATGGCTAATAAGAGTCTAAGACAACAATGGCTAATTAGAAGTGTGAAGTATAATCAAGTGTAAAAAAATCTCAACATAACATGATATCAAAGCTATCATAAAACCCATCATCTCTATGCATCCCCTCTAAATGATCAATGCCATCCACATGCTCCACATAGAGCCCATCCGAATAACCCACATGGCATGACATGCAGCCCCAACACAAAACACAAAACAAAGAGGCATGAGCCAAAGTTCAATAAGGGTTTAATACAGACAGTAAATTCATAAGGACAACACAAGCCACTGGATCTGTGCATCATGTCATAATTTACATCCCATAAGCATCTACTCATGCCACCTGCATGTCATGCTATGTATAACATTTCTCATCAACACATAATCATGTCACCTGCATATCATGCTATATATAACATTGCTCAACATCACATACTAATGCCATCTACATATCATGCTATATATAACATATCTCATCATCACATAACCATGCCACTTGCATATCATGCTATAATCAACATTCTAGAAGCACATACCAAGCTACCTGTACATCATGGGTTCAAATATAGCTCATAACACATATACACCTCATGCATAAACATGTGAAACTCATTATCATAATCACATCCTGCATAAATCATTTCCAAACACAAACAGGGGGTTTTCTCTGGCTTGAAGGGCAGAGGCCGGACTTCAAATGAGAACACCCGTAAGTCGTCGAGGGCGAAAGTGTTGTTCTTGATGGCTGGTAGCGAAGAATCCACCATGTGTTCTTTCATCTCTGTTCCAATCAGATCCAGCGGCACGCACACCCTCCCGAGCAGCTTCCCGGAGTTGACCCCGTAGGTGGTGCTGTGGAGGCTGTCCTGGAGGCCCTTGCAGTGATGTTTGGCGCCCCTCTTGCCCAGGCCCTTGCTGCCCTTACCTCTTCCTAACATGTCTTTCCTTCGTCTAGACATGGATGGAAGCTTTTCCTCCTCGGCCAAATAGAAGCGTCTCCCCCCCGTTGTCATGTTTGACCAGAAGGTGGGGGCGGAGAAGCTGCCCGAGGTTGGGTGGGTGATGTGGGCTCCGGTGGAGAGCAGGGACATAGGACCGGTGAGGATGATCGGTGCTCGGGCTAGTGGCGGCAGGCGGCACTGGGGGGTGGTCATGGGGCTGGACGAAAAGAGTGAGGAGATAGGCCAACTTTGAGAGCGCACAGAACTCATGGCAAGATGGTCCGTCAAAGGTAGTGGCTTATCAGGCTGCTTGGGCAGGGCAATCCAGTCAGTTGACAATGGTGGCTTTTGGGGATCAACGGCTTTGATACCAATGTTGTGGACTGGTGTCCACAACGGCCTGGCTAGTCGGTGATGGGAAGGTGATGGCACAAGACAGCCAGGAAAGAGGAGAGGGGACGGCATGGCTGCCGGATAGGAGGGAGAGCATGGAAGGAGAGAAGAGGATTATAGACAATAATTCATTCATTATGCCAATTAGGGCATAGCCCTTACATTTAAATAGACTAACTAAGTGGGCGGCTCACTAACAAGCACCTAAGGCCCATTAACATAATTAAAAGAAAATACTAATACCCTAATTAACCTAATTACCTAAATGCCCTTATTACGCATAACACAATTAAAACCTATACTATTAGCACGTGGACCCCAATAATAGACCCTTAGGACGTTCACAACACGTTTAAAGTTTAAAGAGTCCTCCCATTTATTTCTTATGTTTGTAATAATGAATCAATTGCACAACAATTTAACTGCTATTGCTTAACTTAAGCCCATTCATTTGTTTAACTAATTTAAAAACAAAGCACCCAAGCTTGTCACAAATATGTACTTTAAAGTTCTAAATAAATACATACTCATTCGCTAAGTTCCTAAGCATGAATTAAATGCACTAAACGATTACCCAATCCAATCACTTTCACTCAAGTTATATCTTTGTGTTCGATTAAAACTTGAACTTGTGAAGAATATACACAAATCATTATACTATTTTTAATTTAAAGAATCCTCCCATTCATTTAGACATTAGTAATTATGAATCAAAAGCACAAAATCATACCACAAGTGGACCGCTCTTACATAACTTAAGTCATTTGTTTAACTAGTTTTAGAACAAAGAAACCAAGCTCGTCATGAATATGTAATTAAAAATTTGAAATAAATACACACTTATTCGATAAGTTCGTAAGCGTGAGTCAATTGGACTTAAAAACGAAGCAATCAGACCACTTTTGGTCAAGTTATATATTTTTTGTGTGTGTAAAGTTTAAAGAGTCCTCCCATTTATTTCTTACATTCGTAATAATAAATCAAATGCACAAAGTAATCCCACAATTTAGCCGTAATTACTTAATTGAAGCCCATCCATTCGTTCAAGTTGTTTCGGAACAAAGCACCCAAGCTCGCCATAAATATTTACATTAAAGTTTTAAATAAATACGTACTCATTCGCTAAGTTCATGGTCAAAAATCAAATGCACTAAACGGTGACCCAATTAGACAACTTTTGCTCAAGTTATATCTTTTTATTCAATTATAATTGGAGCTCATTAAGAATGTACACAAATCATTATATTGTTTGAAGCTTAAATAGACCTCACATTCATTTCTCATATTCGTATTCATGAATCAATCATATATAGCGATACCACAATTAGACCACTCTTGCTTAACTGAAGCCCTTTTATTCGTTTAACTAGTTTTAGAACAAAGCACCCAAACTTGTCACAAAAATGTAATTCAACATTTTAAATAAATACACACTGATTTGATAAGTTCGTAAGCAAGAATCAAACAAACTAAACAATAAAATAATCAGACCACTTTTGGTCAAGTTATATATTTTGTTTGTGTGTAAAGTTTAAAGAGTCCTCCCATATATTTCTTACATTCGTAATAATAAATCAAATGCACAAAGTGATCCCACAATTTAGCCGTAATTACTTAATGGAAGCCCATTCATTCGTTCAAGTTGTTTCAGAACAAAGCACCCAAGCTCGCCATAAATATTTACATTAAAGTTTTAAATAAATACGTACTCATTCGCTAAGTTCATAATCATAAATTAAATGCTCTAAATGATTAGACAACTTTTGCTCAAGTTATATCTTTTTATTCAATTATAACGGGAACTCGTTAAGAATGTACATAAATCATTATATTGTTTGAAGCTTAAATAGTCCTCACATTCATTTCTCATATTCGTATTCATGAATCAATCATACATAGCGATACCGCAATTAGACCACTCTTGCTTAACTGAAGCCCTTTTATTCGTTTAACTAGTTTTAGAACAAAGCACCCAAACTTGTCACAAAAATGTAATTCAACATTTTAAATAAATACACACTGATTTGATAAGTTCGTAAGCAAGAATCAAATAAACAAAACAATAAAATAATCAGACCACTTTTGGTCAAGCTCAATATTTTTATCCGATTAAAATCGGCGCTTGTTAAGAATGTGCACAAATAATTGTTTTGTTCATAGTAAAGTCCTCCCATTTATTTGTTACATTCATAATAATGAATCAATTACAAAAAGTGATACCACAATTTAACCTCCCTTTCTAAACTCAAGTCCTTTCATTTGGTTTAGTTTTTGAACAATGCACTTAAGCTTGTCAAATGTGTACTTCAAAGTTTTTATATAAATTTGCACCCATTTGCATAGTTCATAACCATGAATTAAATTCGCTAAAGGATGAACCAATCAAACCACTTTCGGTCAAGTTATATCATTTTATTTGATTAAAAGTGGAGCTCGTTAAGAACATGTGAAAAATATTATATTATTTAAAGTTTAAAGAGTCCACCTAGTTATTTGTTACCTTCGTAACAACGAATCGGTAGCAAAAAGTGACACTGCAATTTGACCGCTCTTGCCAAACCTAAGTCCTTTTGTTATTTTTTTATAACAAAGCATCAATGTTTGTCACAAATGTGTACTTCAATGTTTTAAAAAAATAAGCACTCATTCGCTAAGTTCATAAAAATGAATCAAATACCCTCAACGACAAAAATTTGGACCTCTTTTGGTGAAATTTTATCCTTTTATTTGTTTAATACCAAAGCTCGTTAATAGTGTGCACAAATCCTTGTATCATTCAAAAATTAAATCATCCTCTTATTCATTTGTAACATTCATTAACTTGGATAAAATGCACAACGTAATACAACAATTGGACCGTTATTGCTTAACTTAAGCCAATTCATTCGTTTAACTAGTTTTAGAGCAAAACACCCAAGCTTGTCACAAACATGTACTATAAAGTTTTGATTAAATACGTACTTATTCGCTAAGTATATAAGCATGACCTAAACACAATATATGACGAAGCAATTAGACAAATTTTGCTCAAACCATATCCTTTTATTTGCCTAAAATTGGAGCACGTTAATAATGTACACAAATCTTTATATCATTTATTATTTAAAGAATCCTCCAATTTGTTTGTTATATTTATAAAAATGTATCAAATGCACTAAGTGATATCGCATTTTGACCACTCTTGCTAAATTCATGTCCTTTCATTCATTTGACTAGTTTTAGAACAAAACGACCAAGCTCATCATAAATGTGTACTTCAAAGTTTTGAATAAATATGCACTCATTTGCTAAATTCGTAAGAATGAATTAAACGTATTAATTGATGCACCAATCAAACCACTTCTTATTAAACCAGATATAGTTAAGAATGCGTACAAATCATTAAATTTTTTGAAGTTTAAATAGTCCTACCATTTATTTTTTTCATTCATAATAATGAATTAGATGCAGAAAGTGATACTATAATTGGTGATCTATTTTTTCACATAAGTCACTACAATAGTTTAACAAGTTTTTGATCAAATAAGCTAAGCTTGTCATGAATATGTACTTAAATGTTTAAATAAATATGCACTCATTTGCTAAGTGCATAACATGAATCAAATGCACAAAACGATGAACTAATCTGACCAATTTTCGCTAAGTAATATCCTTTTATTTGATTAATACTTGAGCTTGTTAAGAATGTGCATAAATCATTATATCATTTAAAAGTTTAAAGAGTCCTCTCATTTATTTTTTGGGTTCATAATAATTAATCAAATCCTCAAAGTTTTATCACAATTTGACCACTCTCGCTAAACTCAAGACCTTTCAATCATTTAACTAGACTTAGAAGAAATCACCTAAGCTCATAACAAATGTGTCCTTCAATATTTAAATAAATATGCACTAATTAAGTAAGTTCTTGAGCAAGAATTAAATGCACTAAGTGATGAACAAATAGGAGCACTTTTAATTAATATATCCTTTTATTCGATTAAAACAAGAGCACATTAAGAAAGTCCAAAAATCAATATATCATTTAAAGTTTAAAGAGTCATCCCATTTATTTGTTACATTTATAATAATGAATCAAATGCACAAAGTGGAACCACAATTTGACCGCTCGTGCTAAACTTAAGTCCTTTCTTTCGTTTCACTTGTTTAGAGCAAAGCACCTAAGTTTTCCAGCAATGTTTAATTCAATGAATTCAATAAATACGTACTCGTTGTTGTTATGTCTGAACCAAGACTGTGAAGAAGTCAAATTTAGATTTGTTTTACTTGCCAATTGTAGTAGACAAGGTCAATCCACAGGGAAAGCCTTGTGCAACAAAGAAAATGGTTACGAAAACATAGAGGAAAGAAAAATTAAGAAAGAAAGAGTAGAAGAGTATTGAGGCAATAAAGAGTTAAGATATCAAGAAGAGAAAACATTAAGGCATTAAGGGTCATTGTAACATCTAATGATGTTCTTCATGTGTCATGTTATCTCAGTTAGAATCGAATAAAAATTCTATCTAACTGGAAGATATGAACATTAAAAGCAAAAATAAAGAGAAGAAATACTTTGGATAGATGAAGGATAAAAACAGTTGTTTCTTCAAGAGTTATATGTATCTAAATCACAAAAGATCAAGAAGGAGAGCCTTCAAGCATCTTATGTATCTAAATCATAAAGAAACAAGAAGAACAACAATATTAAATAAATATCACTTTAAATAACAAATACTTACTTTAAACCATTGATGAAACATGAATAGAAGTTACAAATCACCTCTAGCCTTAGCTTGAGAGCTTAGTAAGCATTAGAATAAAACTAAAAACAAAAATATAAAAGAAGAGAAGAAAAATAGGAGAAGAGAGCTCCAAAGAGGAGGGGATGATGCCTCTATCATGTCCACCCCTCTATTTATAGGAGTAGAAGGGGTTGTTTCGAAGGGGAAAGTGCAATTATATATCTAGATTCCATCCTGATTGATTGCCTAATTGGTTCCTTCTTTGGCAATGATTAGATTCTAAATCAATCAAATAAATTAATAATTTATTTAGCAAATAAGTATCTTTGAGTCTTCCTTTAGTTATCTAATCAACCACATTGTCATTCCTTATGTGTATCAATCACAACCAATAAAAATATTCTTCATATGCTGGCCTCAGATTAGTTAATTAGCAGTCCCTTTGCATGCTGGAGTTGATCCATAAATATTCCGAATTTGGAATTTCTTCCTAAAATACTACTTGTAGCCATGGATGTCTTTTTGTTAATGCCACCAGAATAGTATCAATCCGAATTATACATAGAAGGATATGGTCGAAATACTAAGGTAGGGTCAATCTGTCCGAATCAGCTTCTTTCCTAATTTAGTTCTCTTAATGCAAATCTCAAATCCAACGGGTTCACAAGGTTGTGTTCGACCATTCTTTACATGTTTAGACCATTAGAAGTCCATTCTTAACTTTTAAATAGCTTTCGGTAGTTGGGCTTCACTTCCTCTTCCAGTTGGATCCTGTTGAAGCCTGTTTAAACATGTAAACTCAATTAAGGTCCAACTAACCTATGCAAAACATAAATAGACCAAATAAGCAATGAATTAACACAAAATATAATTGCAATTCAAATTTTGAAAATATTTAATTGAACATTATTTCAGTATATCAAATACCCCCAAACCTACTTTTTGCTAGTCCTCGAGCAAAACTAAAATAAAAAAAATAGAAAACAAAACTAACTACTCCACTTCTGCAGGAAATTTCGATTGCATTTAGCATATGCAACAAGCCTTTAAAACCCTATCTTACACTAGTGGACGAGTTGTGCCTCGTGAGGGTTTGCAGTGAATATACCCACAAAATTCAAAATTTAAATGATATAAGAAAATTAAAATTAAAACCACGTCAAATTTACAAATCAACTCCTCCTAAACATGTGACTTCATTTAGTAAAATCAATCATGCATAATACAACTTATCTTCTTAAACAATAATTCATTTTGACAACTTTATATTGGTGGCAAGTACTTACACATACATAATAGTTTAAAGAATACAGACATTGCCAAGTAATTTTACAATCCCAATCTTATGAATCAAACAACTCTATGTGTCTCATGACTACTCAGTAATTTCAATTTTAACACTAAAAAATAGACATTGACATCTATTCATCTTCAGGAGATCATAATAGAGAATTATGCAAAACCTTTCGTGAAAAGTAAAACACCCTAGATCACCTGACAACTCATTCAAGATATAATTGCATAATGTCCTACTAGAATTTTATGCTCATCTCACATGACATGTGTAAGGCTTAACCTTTTTAAGCTTTCTATAAGATCCATGTAACGTCAGTGACTCCCAATCCAGTTGGCTTAGGGTACTAGGTGTTAATGCACCCCTCATGCTTAATAATTGTCATAAATTAGTCAACTCTACCTTTTGACTCGAACACCCTATGCTTAGTGAGGCACGCCGAGTTCCGGTCTACTCAATAGAGTGACTTTATCTCTTTACAATTTTTCATTCTTTTTTTTTCACATTTTTTTCTTTTTCTTTTTGTTGAGCACATCATACAATCAACTTGAATTGTGTTGACAAAAAGTCCTCAAATGTTCTACAAACCAAGAATAGTGAAGCCCAAAACTCTATTGTGATAACATGAGTACTACTAGATCATGCCAAAGTTTTACTCTCATAAGAAAATAATTACTTAGATTCAATGATATCCACTAAGATGTAAGACCATAATCAAGGGCTCGTATTCTCACTTAGACAAATGTCTTTCTCAATTATTTCAAAATAGGAGCACAAGAAACCAATATGAAGTAATCAGAATTCAAAATTATTAAATATGTCAAGTCATATTCTGAATAGTCTAATATCATTAAACAAACTCACATGTTATTACAAAAACATAACTCTAATTAATTTTTTCATTTTTTATTTTTTAAGTAAAACTAAAAAAATATAAAAGAAAAATCTCGTTCTACACCCTCAAACCTAAACTAAACATTGTCCTCAATGTATAAAAGAAAGCAAATGCAATACTTAATTTAAGAAAAGAGGAAAGAAGAGATAATATATCTGTTGATGTGCTTGTGTACATAGCTATCAAAAGAAAAATAGTCAATAAAGCACAAACATAGTCACATTAAGGTAAATCAATAATAAATCATATAAGCACACCTAAATAATGATTAGAGCAATCGAAAAAGATAATAAACTAAAAACTAATTAAAGAAAATAAAAAAATTAATTATTAAACGAAAATAACTATCAAATCCAAAAGTAGGTTGCCTCCCAGGAGCGCTAAGTTTACTGTCTTCAGCCAGACACACCTCCATCTAAACTCATCCAGGGTCCTTCAAAGCAATTATCTTTTCTTTATCAATTATATTCAAATCAGAGTGAGTTAAGCAAATATTTAGTGGATTATCAGAATAAATAAAAGGAAAAGCATCCTCCACTAGACTCTCAACCATGTCAACCTCAAAAGTATCATCAAAGTCTGATGGTTGTCTACTAGCATCAAATATATTTAACTCACATGTCAAGTTTCCAAAAGAAAGCCTCATCACTCCATTCTAACAATTTATTAGAGCATTAGATGTAGCAAGGAATGGACAACTCAAAATCACAGGGATTTGAGAAGATGCATTTGAAACTGGTTGTGTGTCTAAAACAATGAAGTCCACTGGAAAATAGAATTTGTCCTCCTCAACAAAAACATCTTCCACTATTCCTCTTGGCCTTTTGATTGAGCGGTTAGCAAGTTGAAGTGTTATGTTGGCGGGTTTCAAATCCGCTAGAATTAATTGCTCATAAACAGAATAAGGTAAGAGATTAACACTTGCCCCAAGATCAAGAAATTTTTTTTTAATTCTATAATTTCCAATTATACAAGATATGGTTGGACAACCAGGATCTTTATATTTGGGTGGGGTGTTTTGTTGCCAAATTGTACTTATTTGTTCTGTCAAAAATGCCTTCTTTTGTACATTTAGCTTACGCTTGATTGTACAAAGGTCTTTCAAAAAAATTTTATAAGATGAAATTTATTTAATGACAACTAAGAGAGGGATATTAATTTTTACTTTTTTGAGAATTTTAAGAATGTCACCATTTTGCATCAATTTAAAAGAAGATTGTAATATTTGAGGGAAATGAGAAAAACAATCGGAGTTATCAAATTCATCACCATGTTTAGGATTTGAAGACTCCTTAAGTTCAACAACCTTCATTGGAATGTCTTTATTTATGACTTTTCCACTTCTCAAAGTGGTGATGGACTTGACATGCTCTTTTTGTGAACTTGAAGAATTTAAATTTTAATTACAAATTGACCTTTAGGATTTGGTTGAGGTTGTGAAGGAAACTTCTATTTTTCTTGAGTGCTCAAAGTTGTGGTCAATTGAGTGATAGAAGTTTTCAAGTCATTGATGGCTTACATTGTTTGGTTGTTGATTGTTGCTTGACTTTGCATGAATTCTTGCAACGTGTCTTCAAAAGTCTTCTTATGTGGTGGAACATAATTTGAAGAAGATGGTACCTAGACATTTGACTCATTTCTCCAACTAAAGTTAAGATGATTTTTCTAATTAGGAGTATAAGTTTCAGAATAAGGAGAAGAAAAAGGTCTTTATAGGTATTTATAACATTTGCTTGAGTATGCAACACTTCTTGAAAAGCAGGGATTGTTGGATAATCTTGTGTTTGGTATCCATCACTCTCACATATACTACAAATATCTTATGCTTTTTGAGAAGCTTTAGACATGTTTTTCATATTAATTTCCATAGCCTTAACTTTTTTAGTTAAACTTGTAATTTTTGCTTTTACATCATCCTCTTGTTTAAGAAGGTACATGCCCCCTTTAGTTGTCCCATTAGATTTAGTCTTATTACTACTTTCAAATTCATTAAATCTTCCCATGATTGAGCATTTTCAGCCAACACATCAAAATAGTCCCATGCTTCCTCAGGTTCTTTATTAAATTTTTTTCCATTACACATCATTTAAACAAATTGCCTCATTTGAGAAGTCAAACCATTATAAAAGAAACTAATTGTATGCCATGTTTCATATCAATGATGTGGGCACAATAACAAAAGTTCTTTAAATCTTTCCCAAAATTGAAAGAAAGTCTTATTTTTTTTTTGCGAAAAATTCATGATGCTCTTTCTACGTGTATTAGTTCTATGGGTGGGGAAAAACTTTTTCAAAAATTCTCTTTGCATTTCTTGCCATATTGCAATAGATCTTGGCTTCAAAGAATTAAACCAATTTTTTGCATTTTCTTTTAAAGAAAATGGAAAAAAGTTTTAATCTAATAACATCATTTGAAACATTTTGGTTTAGCAAAGTTGCACAAACCTCTTCAAACTCTTTTAAATGTAAATATGGGCTTTCCAAATCAAAGCCATGAAATTTGGGTAGTAATTGAATAACACCCAACTTAAGTTCAAAACCACCCATATTAGTTAAAAAAATCATGCAAGAAGGAGAACTTGACTAGTTGGTTTAAAATAATCACGCAAGGTTTTAACTTGAACATTTTGTGTATTATTATCCCTATTATCACTTCTTAGTTCCTCATTAGTTCTTAAATCCTCCATTGTATCAAAATAAAGAGAATTTTCAAAAGATTTGTTTACTCTTCTTAATCGTCCAGAATTATCACGCACCCATGTGAACATGGAACAATAATTTTTTTTTGGTAACAAATGAAAGTAAAAGTGTAGAAATTAAATAACAAAATATAAATAGTTAGAGAGTTAGAAGTTAATAAAAAAATTTAAATTGCAAAATAAGGCAAAAGGCACTATCGAGGTACACGTTTGATCCCAAAAAATTTTCGGTAGTAATGTGGGTAGTGCATTCGGTCTAAAAAAAAGAAGAATTACAGAATTTAAATACTAAAAGTAAATAACTGAATTTAAAGAGTTAGTGTGCAAAAATAAAATTTAGAGAATTAGTAAAGTTATAATGAGTATTTTTCGTAACGTATTCTTGTCACACGTTGCAATCACAGCAACGACGCCAATTTGTTGTTATGTCTGAACCAAGATTATGAAAAAGTAAAATTTAGATTTGTTTTACTTGCTAATTGTAGTAGACAAGGTCGATCCACAGGGAAATCCTTATGCAACAATGAAAATGGTTACAAAAACATAGAGGAAGAAAAAATTAAGAAAGAAAGAAAGAGTAGAAAAGTATTGAGGCAATAAAGAGTTAAGATATCAAGAAGAGAAAATACTAAGGCATTAAGGGTCATTGTAACATCTAATGATGTTCTTTATGTGTCATGTTATCTCAGTTAAAATCGAATGAAAATTCTATTGAACCAAAAGATTTGAACAATAAAAGCAAAAATAAAGAGAAGAAATACTTTGGATAGATGAAGGATAAAAACAGTTATTTCTTCAAGAGTTCTATGTATCTAAATCACAAAAGATCAAGAAGGAGATATTTTAAACATCTTATGTATCTAAATCACAAAGAAACAAGAAAAAGAACAATATTAAAGAAATATCACTTTAAATAACCAATACTTACTTTAAACCATTGATAAAACA